>CAWUFW010000086.1:4492500-4555000 GCA_963921515.1 Calotriton arnoldi
CAATTATAATTGCCCCGAGCAGGAACCAGGGGGGTAACCGCTGGCCACGATGGGTCAGTCGCCAATGTCTGCGCTGACCAGAAGAGGTGGAGAGGGGGCTCCGTGACGTAAAAGCGGGCCGGCTCACCCCTTGTGAGCCGCAGAAGGTCACAGGAGCGACCCTCGCCTCTCAAACCCCTCGGGCAGGTCGTTGGACCATTTGGCCGATCCGTAGTGCCAGGCTTGTAGCTCAGCAGTGTGGACGTGAAATCACCCGGTCCCAATACGGTGGGACCCTCAGTGCCAGGCGTCTAAGACCGAGCTGAGTGTCGGCTGCCAGGTGAAGCCAATGAGACCACCACCTGAAGGTGGAGGGGGGAACAGCCCAGCAAGTCAAATCCAAAACAGGGGGGACCAGATCCAGAGGGCCGCATGGGTCCAGTCGGACCAGTACATGGGCTGCGCCCAGTCCCCTTCTCAGACTATCGCTGCCACTCATAAGCCACTGGGTACTCTCTATTTTTACTTTATTCCGTGCTTCTTGGGCCATGGGTCAGTGTGTACTCCTACTTTGCAGGCTAGGTCGGTGTGAGCTTCCTTCCAAAGAAGCGCCCGGGAGGAGCAGCAGGCCCAGGACTCCCAGACACTCCGGTGTGGATGGGGGCATGGGGGGTCTCACTTCGTCAGTTCACTTTGGCAGGCCCTGGGATCTGCAAGGTCTGGGCTCCGCAGCCTGCACGGTGCTACTCCATCCTGCGTCTATTGGCGGTCGCGCTCTGCCTGGAGGCAGACCGACCCACAGAAGGGGGTGCCCCGAGGCCCCACGCCCCAGGCAGTCCGTCTCGGGCCGTAGGTGCCCCCGGCGCGATGCTTGCTCGGTCTCGTCACCCTGCACCTCTTGGCCTGTGGGCCTGCGCGTACTCACTTCCAATAGGCGACGGCAGCAGGGGCTCCCCCTAGTGAAGCGCTGGGAAGGTGTTGCCGGCTCAGACCGTCTGAGTCAAAGGCACCAGCATCCGCGCCCCCTCTATCGGCTGTCGGAATTCGGGGGGGGGGGTCTGTACCTGCCTCCACCGCCGGTTGAGCACTGCTAGGCTGCAAGGCTCCTAGGTGCGAGGATGTGAGCGGGAGAGGGCGGGCCCTCTCCTGCTATGCCGGTGAGACTGTCTTCGTGAGCCACGGGCTCCATGCCTCGTGGACTGCGCGGTGTCGCTCTGTTCCACGTCTCTCTACGGCCCCAAGTCCCCAGATGCCACTGGATTCACGGGAGGCGGCTGTTGGACCTGGCATCCTTGGCGTGGGTCTCCCTTCCATTTTTTATGATGCCTCCTATGTTACTGATCTGTTTTTGCTGGTGTTGGATGCTTTGGGCACTGTGCCACTGCTATTCAGTGCCACAGTGCAAGTGCTCCCTATGATAAATTGTGTGATGGATTAGTGACTCCATGATTGGATGATTGGTTTACTTGTCAGTCCCTAGTACAGTGCACTGAGTGTGCCCAGGGCTTGTAAATCCAATGCCGCTGGTGGGCTTGCAGCACTGGTTGTGCCACCCACAGAAGCGGCTTGTAAATGTGCCTCAGGCCTGCCATTGCAGAGCCTGTGTGCAGCCTAGGGCTGCCATGTCGACTTGGTGAGTACACCCACTTACCAGTCCCTAAACCTTCCCTTTACTGCATGTTGGTCACCCCTAAAGTAGGCCCTAGGGCAGGGTGCATTGTAAGTACAAGGTAGGACATGCCCTGGTGTGTGTGGCATGTCCTAATAGTGAATTACAGCCATTTTCGTTTTTCACTATTGCAAGGCTACCTGCCCCCCATAGGCCAGAATGGGCAGACTGACTATTACACCTTATAGTCAGAACTGACCCAGGGAACATGGTAGAAATACGAATTTAGTATGCCTGAACTCAGAATGATAAAACCAACTTCACTAAAAGATGTATTTTAACATTCTGTGTTTGAAAATACCACTTTTAGAAAGTGGGTATTTTCTTGCCTAAACTTCCAAGCCTGCCTCTGCTAGGTTGTGTATTCCTTGTCTGGAGATTGAGTGACAGGGGCTGGGGGTGGCTACAGGAGACTGGGTGAGTCAGCACAGGGCTGAATAGAAAGATCTGCATCCAGAGTGGAGGGAGGAGTTGCACCTGGGTCTGAATAGGGCTGTGCCTGCCTTCCACAATGCTGGCTCCACCTCCTGCCGGGCGGCTGAGCACCCTGCCCCACATTCTGAAAGGAAAGAAGGAGTCAGAAAAACAAAGTGCTCCAGGACTGACCAGAACTGGTTTTGGACTAGGCAGAGGCCTCTCTGCCTTCAGAGAACAAAGAAAAACTGTGTATAAAAGGGGACCCAGACCCCTAGGAAATTAGATCACTTTGGGAAAACAAGAAGAAACCTTTGCTGAGGAGCGGAACCAAGAAGAAACTGAGGAGAAGACTATCCCTAAGCTAGAGGGATCTGCCTGCAGTGGTTGCCTGACTGCCAAAGGAAGGAGAAAGGACTTTGTGTGCACTTTTATTCAACTTGTAAAGTATCTCCAAGGGCTTGAGAAAAGAGCTTGCCTCCTGCTGAAGTCTCAGGGACAACAGACTTCAACCACCAGCTCCCCAAGAATCCTTTGGAAGTGCCTGCTGCTGTTTTGGGCCTTCTGAAGGGACTGCGTGTCGCAAGGAGCTGGAAGCGCGACTCAAGAGGGAGAAGCGTGTCGCCGTCGCTGCCGCTGCCGTTGCATCACGGAGATGACGCCGCTGTAGCTGACGCATTGCACCGCATCTCGAGAAACGTCCCGCAACCCCGAAGAAGCGTGTCGCAGCCGCTGCCGTCGCATCGTAGATGTCGCCGCTGTAGCTGTCGCATTGCACCGCATCAAGAGAAGAGTCTCGCATCGAGGAAGAAGCGTGTCGCCGTCGCAGCCGCTGCCGTCGCATCGTAGATGTCGCCGCTGTAGCTGTCGCATTGCACCGCATCGAGAGAAGCGCCTCGCATCCACGGAGAAGCGTGCCGCCGTCGGAACTGCTGCCGTCGCATCACGAAACAAGGGTGTCGCCGCTGCAGTTGTCGCATCGAGCGGAAGCGTCTCGCAACATCGGAGAAGAGGGTCGCCGCCAAAGCCGCTGTCGTCGCATCACGGAACAAGGGTGTCGCCGCTGCAGCTGACGCATCGAGTCGAGACTTCTCGCAACATCGGAGAAGCGTGCCGCATCAGGAAGAACTTGACGTCTTTATTTCTTTGCACCAGAACTTTGTCGCATTTCCATCGCTGCAACATTGCTTGTTGTGGAAGCGTCCCGCATCGTAAGGTACATTGACTTAAAGTGTCGCATCTTAAGAACTGAACTGAACTAAGCTAAAACCACCATTTTAAGTACAGTATTGTGGATTTTTGTCGTTTATGGTCTTGTGTTAAAACTATATAAAGAATACTTATTTTTGATATAAACCTTGTGTGGTGTCCATCTGTAGTGTCCCTAGATTACTGTATGTGTTCACAAATGCTTTACACACTGCCTCTGAGATAAGCCTGTCTGCTCGTGCCAAGCTACCAAGGGGGTGAGCAGGGGTTATTTTAGGAGTGTACCCCCTTACCCTGACTAGAGGCAAGGGTCCCTATTTGTCACAAGTACCTACCTGTGCCAACTAGAGACCCCCAATTCTAACAGCGGCGCATTGATGTCCCCCGCCCGGGACGATCTTAATTCTGGCTGTAGGTGGTACCGGTGCGGCTCTTTCCCTGCAGGGCCTACAGTGTCCGGCGGAGCTCCGGGATGTGCGACCTAGCTGGTCGCCATCTTGGACACGCTCCTCAAACCCATCTAATTTAACCTTGGCATCCCACGATCACCTAGTAGGAGGTCTAATTCCTAGTACCTCCCCGGCTGGAGGAGCATTACACCAGACCAATGGGTGCTCCAGATTGTGGCACAGGGTTATGCCCTACCCTTTCATTCCTTAACCTTCACATATCCAACCACCACCATAATATCTTCCGGAAGGCCACTTGTCAATTTTCCTAGAAATTCAGATTCTGCTGGCAAGGTAGTAATAGAAAGAGCACCAGTTTCAGAAATCGGAACTGGTCGTTACTTCCATTATTTTCTGATTCCCAAAAAGGGCGGGTTCTTCGTTCAATCCTAGATCTTCGCCCTCTGAACTTCTAAGGAAAGGACAAGTTCAATATGGTCACCCTGGTCCAAGTTCTGTCTGCCCCGGATCCAGGAGACTGGATGGTAGTACTGGACTAATGGGATGCATATTTTCATATCCCCATCCTACAGTCCCACAGGCGCTACCTGCGGTTTCAGGTAGGACAAGAGCATTTTCTGCTTTTTGTGCTCCCCTTTGGCCTGACCAGTGCACCTCGGTGTTCACAAAAGTGATGGCAGTGGTTGGAGCTCATCTACAAAGGTTGGGTATACCAGTCTTCCTGTAATTTGACGAAGGGTTCCTGAAGGTGGGCTCTCCTCAAACAGTCAAAAACCGCCTCCAGACGATGTCCGACCGCTTAACATCATTGGGTTTTATCATCAACGTCCCAAAGTCGCACCTGACTTCTTCGCAGAGGCTCACTCTCATTGGAGCCATCTTACATACAGTGCTGGTTCAGGCCATCCCTCCACCTCGAGTCCAGGATATTCGGGCTATGATCTCAATCTTTCAGCCTGGGTATCAGTGAGAGCGTCTCTGAGGCTTCTGGGTCTCTTGGCATCCTGCTTGTGGACCACACCAAGTCGCACATGCAGACTCTGCCACTGGAATTTGAAATCTCAGTGGGCTCAGCACCAAGGAAGTCTGTCATATTCCATCCAGGTGTTAGAGGAGACTGCGAAAGACCTGTAGTGGTGGCTACTCGACCGCAGTTGGACCAGCGTCAGACCCTCCTCTACCCCATCCAGAACTGAGCTTCTAGAGCATGAGTACCTCTTCCTGGTCGGTTGCTGTGCCAGTCGGGCTGGGGAGCTCCAAGTCGGTGGACCACACTCTGAAGTTTCGGTGTCTGCGGTCTTCAGGGGAGTAGCTCCTCTACTCCAAGGGAATTCTTGGGCAGTCTGTGAAGGCTGGCAGTCCTCTGGGGTTGGAGAGGTGACGATCAGAGAATTCTGGTCTCTTGCAAAAGCTTGTCTCCTCATCAGTCTTTTGGAGCTATGACAGGGGTGTGGAATTTAATAAAATATCTACTTGTCCATGGGGCAGGTAGCTTCATAAATCTACTTGTCCTGTAACAAAATCCACTTGCCCCTTTGGTGCCATGTAGTGCAGCAACAAATTATCTCATTATATAAGAGCTCTGATATAGCCTCTCTGATTATGCCAGGGCTCATACCATAGTAGTGCTTGAATACTTGCAATCCCCTTATGTTGCCACGTTTCCGCAGATCTACATACTGGGGCTGAAGGTAGTGGTAAGCAATAGTTCCAGGGTTAGAATGCCCTTATGAGTCTGTGCAAACCTACTAACTTGCATGTTTTAAGGGTTTTCAACAACTTTTCTCTAATCTTTTCCCATACTGAGAAATGTTGGAAATTATTCCTGTCAATGTCAGACGTAAACCTTCTTCCAGAGTTGGGGAAAAAAGTGGTTGGAGGGAAAGTGAACTTGCAAATACTCAGATTTTCACATGAGCAAATCTACACATGCATATTTGCTCATGCTAAAATGCACTAATATTTTCTAGGAGTACTATTTCTTGTCCATCTTCTGTAAATTCTTGGGAATTCACGAAAGCAGTATAGCTGCACTTAATGCAAGAACATATACCATAGGTGCACTTTGAGACTTTCTTTAATAATTGGGCGCCTAATTTGGACTGGCGTTGACCGTGACCTTTTGTGTTTATTAAAATTCTGCCTCTCTCTCTGTATTGGCTGGCTTCACTGTGAGTGACAGCATTATGCTCTTTCACAAGGAGCATATCGGCACACACAGTAGTTTTGTTCAGTGCCAGTACCTACTGTGGCAGTGTGTGCTTTTTGAGAGCAAAAATTTTTTTTTGCTTTTGCCAATGTTTGCTATAATGGTGAGGGCCCGGCAGTTCCCACACCAATAAGGTTTTACAAAAACCATGCCTAAACAAGTCACACATTGATAAAACTAAAAAGCTGACCACCAATTTCGGACATACTGGTTTTTGCCAGTGCTTGTTTATTTTTGTTTCCCATAATCTTATTGAAACTGGTTACACTGACTTTCCATTATGAATATTTTTCAGAAATACTAGCATGCATCAACACGTTACTAAATGATGCTGCAAAGAAATGGTACCTGAAATTTTACAGTAGTTTAGCAAAATGTTTTTTTTCTGCTTTTTATTTTTTTATGAACATTTTATTTTGAAAGCAAAGAATCATCATTCTTGCTTTCAAGCTTCTGCAAATAGTTGCATCAAATCGGAGAGCATTCTGGGAGCACTATACATAGCCTCATATTGCTAAACTTTGAAAATGTGTGTACACATTCTTTTATACTGGAACCACTGTCAGTAGTGCAGTCGGAGCTTACAACATTTCCTTAAAGCGCTCACCCTAATAATAAAGGCTTTCAATTAATGAACCATAAATACAAGTTTGAACAGCATTAACATATGGGCAAAAATATTACCTTAACTGCAGAGAGTGCCCTTCCCTGATCCATAATGTGGTACTGCAAACTGGCAGCCAAAGGGTTTGTGCTGCAGGGGGTTGGGCCTACTTGTCCCAAGGACAAAATACACATGAAACCTTGTTGCCCTTGACCCCAAACAATATGTCCTGGGTGTCGGGCTATAGGAATTCAACATTCCTGTATGAGTGATTCACTTGGCTCTGAAGGCTTTCTTTCTGAAGATTAAGAGGAAGCAAGAACAGGGACTCGAGGACAACATAACTGCCATGTGGTATTGCAACAAACAGGGCCATGTGGGGTTTAGGTTCTGTGCTTAGAAGCTCTACACTTTTAGAAGTGGCTGAACAATCAGGGCATATCTCTGATCACCCACACCTGGAAGGATCTTTAAATGCCAGGGTGGACGAACTCAGCCGGCGTTGCCTAGTTATTCATAAATGGTAGTTACACTCAGAGGTGGCAAAGGCCATTTTCCAAAAATGGGGAGAACTCTGGGTTGATCTATTCATCACTGCGGAGGATGCTGGCTCTCTATATAGTGTACTAAAAAGAAGTACACCGTGCAGAGAGTCCAGTGGGTCCCCAATTGTTTTACAGAGGCTAAAGTAGATAATACTAATGCTGTCTTTTGTGGTAATGTGGGTGAGCAGTTAGGCTTATCAGAGGGTAGTGCTAAGCATTTGTTGTACTCTGGTAATAAATGAGACACACTCAGAGAATAAAGCCGAGATCAATTTAGAAAGAATTATTTTTATATATATTTTCGGACCAAGAACTACGTTCAAATGTAAGTACTGTATTTCTTATGAATTTTGAAACATAAGCAAAATAGTTCAAAGTTTTGCACAATTACGCACCATACAATTCTATGGGAGGAAAAAGAGGTAGGTAAAGCATACAGCACAGACAGCTGCAGAGGTTCACCTTATGGGTTTAGAGGAGCTGAAAGCCAAGGTCCAATGATCTACCTACTGTTTGTCGGGTGCATCCCGAATTCTGCTGGGAGCAGGGTGTATGTGGAGTTGGTAGCTGGCACTACGGAGAAGGGGGTCCCTATAAAAACAGGCTGCACAGGGGGACTTGTGGGTATGTCTGAGAGCTCCCAAATGGGGGCTAGGGTCGCAAGGGCCTTAGGGACAAGGGAGCACAGCCAGTTTGTTGTTACACAGGCTGGGCGAGCTGGGTGCAGTGCAGATAGGTTGGCCGGCGTGTAGGTGCTCCTTGCGGTCAGGGGCCAACAGCTGGCAGGGGCAAATTCAAGACTGCTGGGCCACTCTCAATGTAGGTCTCTAGGATCTTGATGTTACTTGGCGGCGGCTGGGCCAGGGGTGGCTCCTCCGTTAAGGAGGAGGAGCGTTGCCCCACTGCTATGCAGCAGAAAAGAAAGGGAAAAATAAAATGCTAATAAGTAATGTTATTATCATTTTAGTTTGGCCTCCTGCTGTGGCAGCTTTGCGTGAGGGGGCGGGGCAGGGGTGCAGAGCAGGGGAGGAGTGGTAGAACCCTCCTAAGTGTGCAATGACTGTTTGGCCAGCCCTCTTGGGCTGCCCAAAACTGTCATGCACACTTTTCCTGTTCTCCATGCAGGCTGCAGTACAGCCTGCATGGAGAACATGTCCACACCTCCAGCCCCTGTCTGAGCGCTGTGTCACGGCGCTCAGACCAATCAACGCTGCATTGCAGCGTTGTGATTGGTCAGGGGAGCCTGGCCTGTGCTTCCTGTTCCTGGAGTCAGACGCAGGAGAGCAGGAGCACAGACGTGGGACCCGGCGGCAAGGAGGTAAGTGTTTATTTATTTTATTTTTTTCTTTGCGACCCGCACTCACCCGACCGCCCCCCACCAGCCGTGCCGACCGCCACTGGCCTGGGCTCTGATACAGTTGGTGTCCTGTAGGAAAGGGCCCCTCCTTTGCATGGTTACCCCCCATTTTTGCCTGACATCTGATGCAACCCGACTTGATGTGCACTGGGACCCTGCCAATCAGGTTCCCAGGGCCTGTGTTCTTTCCCAAAATCATACCTTTGTATCCACAGTTGGCACATCCCTGGCCACAGGTAAGTCCCGTGTAAAAGGTACCATGGGTACCAAGGGCACTGTGACCAAGGAAGACCTCTGAGGGCTGCAACACCCATTGTGCCACCCTTAGGAGCCCTGCACCTTAACCTACACACTGTGCCACAGCAGGCTGCGTGTTTTGGTGCAGAGAAATGTGAAGAGTCAACATGGCACCCACCACTGCGTGCCATGCCTGCAATCCTCTGCCTAAGGCCTAGGTAAGTCACCCCTTTAGCAGGGTGCACTGGTCCTAAGGTTAAGGTAGAGGCATGAGCCCTGTACCTCTACAGTGTCTAAGTCCATTCGTAGACATTGTAAGTGTAGTAAAGCCATAAAGAGTATATGGTCTGGGAGTTGGTCACTATGAACTCCACAGCTTCATAATTGGTAGCAAACTGCTCAGCACATTAAACCCACACTGATGCCAGTGTGGTATTTAATGTAAAATGCACTCAGAGGGCACCTTAGAGATGCCCCCTGAAAAACGACCAGCCCTTTGTGGTTCCTGAATGGCTGCCCACCATTTGCCACCACCAGAAAGGTTTCTGGACCCCTGGGTAGAGGGCCTCCACTCTCTGGGTCCAGAATCAAAGTCCATCCTGGGTAGAGGTGTCATGCCTCCTCCCCCAGGATGGGCTGAACCCACGAAATGGGAAGCTTCAAAGGCCTGCCGACTTTGGACACTGTCCGTGCCTTTTGCTGCCCCCAACAACTGGCTCCCACCGGGTCTGGCCCCCACTTGGGCAGAGAATCGGCAGGAAATCCAAGTTAGGAAGAAAGGTGTGCCCACCGTTGCCAACCCCACCCCTCAGATGAGGGAAGCGAGGTGAAGCACACATCTCAGTCCCCTCCATCTTGAAGATGAGGGGACTCCACCAATTAGGAAGAGGCTCATGCCCCCTCCCACTGGAGGGTGGTATAATAGGGGGTGTACCCACCACAAGGAAGGGACCCGTTGGTCCCAACCTACACACCTCTTTAACACCCCTAAATTTAGTATTTAGGGGCGACCCTGAACCTTGCCTCCCCACATTTGAGGAAGAAAGAAGGAGGACCAAAGAGCTGTGCTTACTCAGGAAGAAACCGAGGACACCAACTGACTTGGCCTCAGCCCTACCGGCCTGTCCCAACCATGACCTGCCTACAGCGAAGAAACCGGCGTGTCCAGCAGCAGCAGACCCCCAGAGCCCAGAGGACCTGCCCTGCACTCAACTAACAGATAAGCTTGGGCGGAGTTCATAGAATTTTACTCTGCGGAACTCCGTGAAGTGCCAGAAAAACTCAGCCGCGCTCCGTGGAGTTCCGCCAGCGGTGGAGTCTGTTAAGTCGCACTGCTCGTACTGATTTGTAGCGCTAGGAGTTTGTCCCACACTTTAAAATCAGCACGAACGGCACTACCTTGTCGCGCCAGAGGACGCTGCTGCTTTCTGGCCGGCTTGAGTGGACATTCTACTCGAGCGGCTGCTTCCTCAACGCGAATGGCAGATTGCTCAATGCGAGCGGTCGCGACCTGCCACGACCACCCGCCATGAGAAATCTCGCCGGGAGGAGGTCTAGAGCGTCATTTTTTTCTCGCAAGCGCTCGCCAACTTACCGATGGCAAGCCGCTCGAGAGAAGAAGCTCCACTCTGCATCACTTTGCTCACTTTTTTCGGAACTCCGCTTGGAGCGCGGAGTGGACAAAACTTAGCAAACTCCGCCAGCTGAGAGGAATTCTTCACCCACCTCAACTAACAGACTCGGTCTCCCGTGACCACTGGATTTGCTCAAACCAAAGACTAAACCGTCAGGGTCCGAACTCTGCGATTCTGCACCCGGCCAACACGGTCCGAGGTCGAGTGGCCCCATACTCCACAGAGGTCCCCCCGGCGATCTTAAGTTGAAATCCGGTGACCCCTGACCTCTCACAAGCTACAAAACTAAACCTGCAGCCTTTACTTGAAGACCAAAGCAGCGCTCTGCGGAGTTCTGCCAGCGGCGGAGTCTGTTAAGTCGCACTGCTCGTACTGATTTTTAGCGCCTGGAGTTTGTCCTGCGCTTTAAAATCAGCCCGAATGGCACTACCTTGTCGCGCCAGAGGACGCTGCTGCTTTCTGCCGGCTTGATTAGACATTCTACTCGAGTGGCTGCTTCCTCAATGCGAATGGCAGATTTCTCAATGTGAGCGGTCGCGACCTTCCGTGACCACAAGCCATGAGAAATCTCGCCGGGAGGAGGTCTAGAGCGTGATTTTTTCTCTCAAGCGCTCGCCAACTTACCGATGGCAAGCCGCTCGAGAGAAGAAACTCCGCTCTGCGTCACTTCGCTGACTTTTTCGGAACTCCGCACTCCGCTTGGAGCGCGGAGTGGGCAAAACTTAGTAAGCTCCGCCGGCGGAGAGGAATTCTTCGCCCACCTCAACTAACAGACTCGGTCTCCCGTGACCACCGGATTTGCTCAAACCAAAGACTAAACCGTCAGGGTCCGGACTCTGCCATTCTGCACCATGCTGCACCCGGCCGACACGCTCCGAGGTCGAGTGGCCCAATACTCCAAAGAGGTCCTCCCGGCGATCCTAAGTTGAAATCCGGTGACCCCTGACCTCCCACAAGCTTCGAAACTAAACCTGCAGCCTTTACTTGAAGGGTCCCCCCCTACCGCGACTGAAGGCATAAGACAACTGCTCCCTTGACCGAAGCAGTCCAGGAAGTCCGACTGCGTCTGTCTGACTGACCCCAAACGATCGTAGCCTAAAGAAACCGATGCTGAAGACACCCGAGCCCTCTATGCCTTCCTGGCCTTGGGTGGCCCAACTGACGGTGTCCAAGCATCCTCCCAACCGAGCCTGCAACTTTCCGAAACCGACGGTCTCCACTGAGAAGCCCAGGGACTGCGACGTCTGCTTTACCTCCTGCACCCAGCCGCCTCGGTGCCACTGGCTGTGCAGTTCTTGTGTCGGTCGTTGGCCCCTGCAGTGCCGACCGCAACCTTAGGAGCTTTGCTCCCACACCCAACTGGCCTGCTTGCCAGCAGACCCTAACCAAAGGCCCTTTTAGCCTGCTGGCAAACGTTGGGCCCCTGCACTCTGCACCTGGCCGCCCCAGTGTTGCTGGTGGTGCGACTAGGATGTCCACCTGGACCTTGGGGACCCTTTGTCCTAACCCGGAAACCTCAATCTCGTAAGTCAAATACTTACCTCAGAGTTCGATAACCCTTTTTCCTCCCACAGAGACTCATAGTATGAGATTTTGGGTCTAGAAAGTGTTCTATGTAGAACTGCTAATGTATGGGGAAAAGTGAGAACTATTGTAACGTAATCAGAGAGTATTTACTGTGTAATGCCAAGTATTCTGAAAAGTGATATTAACCTGCAACTGTTACAATTACTAGAACAACTGCATTTCCTTGAACAGTTGTGCATTTGGAAATACTTATTACTTACCTATACCAAGTCCTGTGTGGTTCTCTAAATAAACCAGAAGTATACCTTTTTTATACTTACCTAATTGGTCTGGATTCCGTCTGAGTGTGTAACATCAGCCTTGATTGAGTGAATGCAATAAATGCTTAACACACCCTCCTGATAAGCCTAACTGCTCGACCCCACTACCACAAATAGAGCTGTTAGTGATTATCTAATTTAGCCTCTGCTATACCTCTGGGGATCCCCTGGACTCTGTGCACACTATACCTTACTTTGGTATAGTATATTCAGAGCCAGCTTCCTACATGTCCCAACTGGACCATTGATGTCGGTCTTGGTGGCAGGGCTTCCGGTACCCCAGGGGTTGGTACTGCAGGGCTCCTGATGGTACTGGTGCCTCTGCATTTGGTGGGGAGACAGCTCTGACCTTCAAGAGCATGAGTACCTCTTCCTGGTTGGTTGCAGCGCCAGTCGGGCTGGGGAGCTGAAAGTCGGTAGACTGGACTCTGCGGTTTCGGTGCCTGTGGTCTGCAGGGGAGTAGCTCCTCTACTCCAAGGGAATCCTTGGGCAGTTTGCAAAGGCTAGCAGTCCTCTGAGGTTCTTGGAGGCCACACAGTGACAGGGCCTGACAGTTCACCTCGACTGTCAAGTCTTTAAGCGGCAGGCAGGGGTTTGTGCCAAAACTCTGCCGCAGGCTCTCAATTCTCGGGTTTAGCAGCTCTTCTTTGTCCTCTTCGTCTTTAGGTCCATTGAATCTAAAGTTCAGGGTTGACGGGTGCCACCTAAATACTCAATTTAGGGGCATTAAGGGGAGTACCAGGTAGTAGCCAATGGTCTGCCTAACTGTAGAGTGACTACACCCTCTATATGACCACTTCCTGTGGGAAGTGGGCATATCACTGGCCCTAATAAGCTGATTCCCTCCAACACAAGATGGAGGATTCTGAAAAGTGGAGTCCGCATCAGGTGGCCCGTCTCAGGGGTGGTGCTGGCTGAATGTGGGCACACCTCCTAACGTAACTAATTTTCCCACCTGTCATCCCACCAAAAAGAGGGAACAAGACGGAGGGTTGACATCTTCCACTGGCTGGAGAGGCCTGGGTCGCTTTTCAAATGCAGCGTGGCCTTTGAAGCTTCTCGCCCTGAATGGCAGCTCCTGCTTGGAAGAAGTGTGAACACATCCGCCCAGAGCAGGCTTTGTTCCGGCCTCTGAGGTCAAAGGCTCTCGCCCAGGAAGCCAGAAACATGTCTAGTGGTGGCAGGCTGGCCGAGACCAGTCAGTCAACACACTAGTAGTTGGTAGGTTTTCAGGGGGCACCTCTAAGGTGCCATCTGTGTGCATTTATTAATAAATCCAGCACTGGCATCAGTGTGGGTTTATTAAGAGGAGGTGTTTGGTACCAAACACCTTGGGGTATGGTGAAGCCAACATGGAGCTGGGGAACTCGTGATGATGAGTGTCCAGCCCATGTACTCGTTATGGCTTCCCTGTGCACTGGTAATATCTAAGGGTGAACTTGGGTATCACTGGGACACATCCACTCTCAAAGATATGCCTTCACGTGGGTATAGTGCACCCTGCCTTAGGGTTGACTTACCTATACCACATGTAGTGCTGGCAGGCATGGCACACAGGGATGTGTGCCATGTTGACTTTGGTTTTCTCTGCACCAAGACACACAGGCTGCAATGGCAGTTTGTATGAGCTTGGTGAGGTGTCCCCTAAGTTGGCACAATTGTGCTTCAGCCTCTTTAGGTCCAATGCCCTTGGTACCAGGGGTACCATTTACTAGGGACTTGCAAGGGATCCCAAAGGGTTCACCAATTGTGGAACAATCGTACAGTTTAGGGAAAGAACACTGGTGCCGGGGACCTAGTTGGCAGGAACCCAGCACACTTTCAGTCAAAGTATCACTAGATACTAGGCAAAAGGTGGGGAGGTACTGCAACAAAAACCCAGTTTCCTACAACCTGCATTGTCCCGAATTTTACAAGTTGCAGTTCCTAAGGTGGTCTTCATTAGGACATGCCTTTCACCTACATAGGGGCTCAGGACTCCTATATGCCTATCCACCCTGCCTCATCTTTCAATACTCCTCAAGAACAAGACCGGGCCCATGTCAATCTAGTGACTCCGGACTGGGCTATGAGAATGGCAAGGCCCTGCACCCGAGCCTGTGCAACTTACACCTCCATGCATGGAGATTGAGTGGCGGCAGCTGATGGCATCCCCTGAGGTCAGGGTTCTAGTGTTCCCCAGGCGGGTCCCTGAGTCACACAATTCCCTTAGGCTCGCAGTGGTGGTTAAGCCCCAATAGTATGCCGAGTCAAAAGTGTTCTAACGCCTAAGTGCTATATGGCAAGCAAGTTCCCTCGGGGCTGTCTGGCAGTCTTATCTGCAGCAGCAGTGACCAGAGTCTCTGAGCGTGCCCCCCTCTGCAGGTGCTGAAGCTACAGTGGCTGCCTTTTTTATGTCTTTAACACCGTGTCCAAGCGGGCTGTGGTTGGGTGTCCTTCAGTTACTCACACCCAATTGTGCAGTGGCCGGGGCTCTTGATGCTCTACTGATGATGGGCAAGTTCCTCGGGTTCCTCCCACAGGGGGGAGTGTGAGATGATCCTGGTGCTGGTCCTCAGTCACAGCTCGGGCCCACTTGGTTCATCACAGCGTCCCCCTTCCTCTGTTGACGATCTCGACCAAACCACACTTGCTTGGTCCCGTGGCCCCCTATGTCATATGGGGTCACAGTTCCTCTTCTGCTCACATGTTATGCATTATTCATGGTGGCCCCACATGACATACCAGGTTTCTGATTTGATACCACTCACAGGCTACAGCCCGTTCGGTATAGCAACAATCTTCACAACGACCCCACCTCCCGCTCTGGGTCACTGACTTGATACTGCACACGGGTGATGACCCATTCAATAGAGCAACAGTCGCAACTCAATTCACGGTGGCCCTCCTCTGGCATGGTGGGGGTCACTGAATTTTTCCTGCACACAGGCAACCACGCAATCAGTGCAGTAGCCATTTCCTCATACCTCGCTATGTGGATCCATTTGCCAGGATCCCCCCACTGGACCTCGCTCCCTCCAATGCTCGCCTCTCCCTCACAGGGCACACTGATCTTGGCAAGCAGGCAGGGGCTGGTGCTCCAAAGGCAGGTGGTCTTTGATTCCATGGGTGATGTCCACTCACCCTGCTGGGAGACAAGCAGGCCTTGGCCCCCAGTCCCGGCCCTAGGCAGAAGTCCTTCTGGCTTGCTGCTTGACAGTTGCCACTTTTTGGGGTGTCAAGCTCCCCTTCTAATAGTCCATTTCCAGACACCAAATGTGATTTAGAGTCTGAGTCTTTTAAGTTTATGATAGGGGCCTACTTCCTTTTGAAGTCCCCTATTCTCTGATCTCTCTTCCTCCAGAAGGTAGTCTGTCACAGCAGGAGCAACTCCAAATCAGATAGTCCCACAACACAGGCCATGGGAGTGATTATACGTTCACACCTGGATGTCAGCCACAGTGATATGTGTATCAAAGTGTTAGCCCAGGGCCTCAGCCCAACTCTTTATGATTCTCTTATCAGCCCCATCTCCTTCCTGGGATGTGCCAAGGCCTCTACCCAGTGACCTCTCTCTAAATCAAAGAGCACCCTTTGAAGTGTACTGGAGAGCCTGACTCTTCCTTCTTCCAGTGTATCTCACCCAGCTTACAGGAATCCACAAATCTGTTTGGAGGTGGATTTATCTACCTCCTCTCCTCATGTTCCTCCAGTCAGCCCTTGGTGACCAAAAATGAAACCCGGAGTCTCACATGCATTGTTCCATTCACAAGCACACTGTTAGAAATGGGATCTCTGGTTGGCTAAGGCTTGCGCCAAAGCCAGGCAGAGACCACCACTCTAGTCAGGGCGAGGGAGTTACACACCCAAGATAACCCCTGCTCACCCCCTTGGTAGCTTGGCACGAGCAGTCAGGCCTATCCCGGAGGCAATGTGTAAAGCGTTTGCGCAGCACACTCACACAGCAGCAACACACTAGGCACACCACAAAAGGAACTCCACACAAGGTTATATAAAAAATAGCCTTTGTATTGTCATAAATACATTAGAAACATAACCACATAATATACAGTGTGCCAACTGGCACTAGGCAATATTCCCAGGGGAATTATATACAGGACCAGGCCAATCGGGCCACGGTCAGAACCATCAGAACAGGTAAGTAAAATGCAAACTACAACCAGTAATTACCGGTAAAGTTAGGAACTTAGCACGAGATCCTGTAACATAAAAGATGGGACACCTAAATCACATTAGGCATAAATCTCGTTAGCATAAACACATTACGCAAAGGGCCTCCCTAGCATAAATCATTGTAGGCATCACATTATACATACGCCATCAGCATAAATGACATGGGGCAATAAATCACATTAGGGCTCGGCGCCCTAACAACCATAAACTGGCCCCAGGCCAACTGGCCTCTCACAGGGGGCTCAAGAACCCAATGTCCTGAATGTCCAAAATGTTAGGGCGCTAAATTGTAGGGCCTTCTACTGGCCCTCTGGCTGTCTTGGCAGTAAAATCACTGTGCGCCAAGCTGGGTGAATCTCACCCCTTCCTGGAGGTAAAAATAAACATGCCCCCTTGTTGCAGCTGCCCGCGCTCTCGCGGTGCAGCTGTGTGCAAAATTTGCAATGGCACTAACAATGCCCGAGGAGCCCCAATCACCGGGCTCCTCCTGGTGCCCCAACGCAATGCCCCCTTTGCTGTAGCTGACCGCACTCTCGCGGTGCAGCCAGCTTCTTCCAAAATCGGCACCAACTGTGCCTCCTGAGCCCCACTGGGACTCTAAGAGTAATATTGCCCCAATGTTGCAGCTGCCCACTGTCCAGCGGGGCAGCTGTGAAGCAACATTAGCCCGGGCACCACTGTGCCCTTGAAGCCCCACTCCGGGACTTCCTGAATACCAAATTGCCCCCACGTTGGAGCGGCCCGCTCTCCTGCGGGACCGCTCAGGAAAACAGGCACCGACAATGTGCCTCGAAGGGGCTCCACTCACCGGGTTCTCCTGGTGCAGCTTCCCATGTGGCCCCCCTCACCGGGGCCCTTCGGGACTCCTCCGGTCTGCGCGGGCAGATCCCCAGGCACCGACAATGTGCCTTGACAGGTCGCGCTCTTGGGACCTCTCCTGACTTCGCCCGGTCCCTCTCCTGGGACGCGGGACTTCGGAGGGAGCCCGCGAGGCTCCGGACTGCTTCCCCAACACAGAGGCAGGCGGAAATGGAGCCCGCGAGGCTCTCTTCCTCTCAGCAGGCCCCGCCTACGGTCAGGCGTGGACGCCTGACTTCCGTTTTCAGCGCTCCGGCTCCTCTCTCCTTAGAAGTGCGGGGTGGGCTCCCGCCTGCAAATAAAACCAAGTGCGGGGTGGGCTCCTGCTTGCCAGATGCACAAAACGCGGGGTAGGCTCCCGCTAGATAGCACAAATGCAGGGTGGGCTCCCGCTTGCCCCACCGCAGCACGGGGTGTCCCCACGCCGGGATTCCCCCAGCAGTTTCCGCAGCAGCACGCTGCCAGGCACCAGCGCACCTCTTGGGCTGGCAATACAAAGATAGCGCTCATGAGGCGCTGAGTCCAAAGGTCCAGGGGGCAAAGGCTGGGCCCAGGCAGGCCAGCACACAGGGCCCTCCAGCAGGGAGGCAGTCCCTCGTGGCGGTTCCTCCTGGAGCCCAGCAACAGCAACAAGCCCCCAGTCACAAGAACAGCAGAACTGAACATTTTCATGGGGTCACAGCCCCTTCTTTTATACACCCTTTCCTTTGTCACATAGCACAGGGCTGGGGAAAAACCAGGTGCAACTGGTTTTGGGGGAGCTTTGGAGCACTTTGTTTTGCTCAGCTCCTCTCTCCTTTCACAGGACAGGCTAGGGACATCAGACGCACCACAGGGGGTGGAGCCAGCATTGTGGAGGGAAGGCACAGCCCTATTCAGGTCCCAGGTGCAACTCCTCCCTCCCATCTAGATGCAGATCTCCCTATTCAGCCCTGCGCTGACTCACCCTGCCCCTCCTGGAGCCACACACACCTCCCAGCCCCTGTCACTCACAAAGCCAGACATGCAATTCACATCAGGCAGGCAGACACAGAGCACACATAAATGCCAACTTCTAAAAGTGGCACTTCTCCACTAGTCACAATAAATCTGCGCACACCACTGCGCAGCATTTATTCTCACGAGTTCGCACATACTAAACTCGCCCCTGCCCTACTCTCACACCAGGAATTACCATGGACACACATATCCCCCATGCATTCCTATGGGAGGGCAGGCCAATCTCACCACACGCACTCAGAGTGCGCACGCACTTTACACTGGGACACAGGGCTAAAGTGCGCAGAGGCCTAAAACCACCAACACTACACAGGGAAAAGGCTAGGAGACGAGCAAAAAGTTTAGGGGTGAACCTGCCAAAAGGGCCAAGTCCAACACACACATACACCCAGCACATGCATATAATCAACACTCACTGGCCAGGATTGCATCATCCCTGTATTGTAACATTCAAAGGCAAATATACACATACCACACATGCACTGTGCAGCACTACACACCAAACCAATTTCGGCCAAAGGTGAGTAAAGAACACAGCAGCGTAATATTAAATGAGTGAACCTGTGGGCCTCAGTTAAGTGACACAGGTAAAAAGGACCTGTTCACTCCAACTGATCACTATACACAGTATGCTGTCACCACCACGCTCATGCTGCTTAACTCCTGATAAAGGCAGTAGCCTTGCTCCCCTTAGAGTGTAGCGATTTGGACGCTCATCCCAGGCCAACAAGACCTCAATTCGTGAGACAGGCCTATGTCATTGTGCACATGCATGATCCATGTTTGTCCACAGAAACAAAAATCAACATTAGGGATCTAGACTTGATTACAGTTGGGGCACTCAGGGCTGAGGTGCCCATCCATCACCGTTCGAGGGACTTTTCCATACCAACAGGTTGATCCATTTGTTTTCTCCTGTAATGCCACAATGGGATTTGAATTTGTTCTTGACCTACCTGATGTGATTGGCCTTTGATCCTATGCACAGTTGTCCTTTGCAGTTGCTGGCTCTGAAAGCAGTGTTCCTCATCGCCACTACATCTGCAAGGTGAGTCAATGAACAGGATTTGTCATCAGTGCCTCCACTGATGACAAATCCTAGGTGCTTCGACCGAGGGCAGAGTTCATTCGTAAGGTAGCAAGCTTTTCATGTAGGACAGTCCATTACTTTATCTTCTTTTTATGCACCACCTCATCCTTCCAAGGAGGAAGAGTTACATTGTCTTGATCCAAAATGGGCCCTTAGTTTTTATATTGAGTGGGTCAGAAAATTCCGACAGGATGATCAGCTTTTCATTAGTTTCTCAGAAGCCAAAAAGGGCAAAGCTGTACAGAAGAGGACCATCTCCAGAAAGATTGTCTTATAAATCAAGATATGTTATGGTCTGGCCAGAAGACAGCCCCCAGAAGGATTGCGTGTTCACACTACCAGAGCAAAGGCTGTGACTATGGCGCTACGGTGCGATGTGCCAGTCTAGACATCTGTCATGCTGCTCTCTGTGTGTCCCTCCACAAGTTCACAAAACACTACTGCCTGGATAGCCTGGTCTGAGCCATTCCATAGTCCCACCACCTGGGAAGTACTGCTTTGGTACCTATTAAAAAGCTGAGGAATCTGCAGTTGGAAGTCTCTATTAAAAGAACAAGTTTCCTTCAGTAACAACTTTTTTGGTAAAGACTGTTAGACCTGGCCCTTTTTGCAGGTTTATCCCCAAATATTTTGCCTTTTGCCTCCTATTTTTCTGACCCTGTTTTTGTTGGCTATAGGACTTTGGGCACTTTACCACTGTTGATCAGTGCTAAAGTGCATATGCTCTCTGTGTAAATTGTGATTATGATTGGTTATCCCTGATTGGCATATTTGATTTACTGTAAGTCCACAATAAAGTGAGTGGAGGCTGAGAGAGTTCGACCGGGAGCTCAGGAGAGCGAATGCCAAGAGGGCCTTAGCCCAAGAAAAAGAAATGGGTGTAGCTTGTGAACTGAGCTTGGCTCCGCTGAAGGTGACAGCCATGAGGGCGGAGTCCAGCTCAGATGGTGGCAGCTAAAGTGTGACATCTAGTGCTGAGGGAGAAGTACACACACCCAGAGATCTGGCACCTGACTTGAAGGAGGGGGTTGACATACACCAGGGGGTTCAGGTTTATGAGGTATCTCCAGTGGTGCGCAGGGTCCCTGAGGTGGATTGGGGGAACTGGCACAGGGGATCATATTCCTAGTGGTGGGAGGGACACTCTACTGACTCTAGATGAGAGGTACAGGAGTTCCCCCATGGCAGGAGCCCTGGTATGTGAGGATGGAGATCGCTCAGAAGAGTGTGGATTGAGTGACAAACAGTCAGACACTGTCTCAGCAGTCTCAGTAGGGTAATGTGGGGTACTATTGCAAGGCACTGAGTGGTGAGGTGAAGGGTAGCGTGGTTAACACATGTGAGGGGCTGTGTGACTCAATTGTTGGAGAGCACATGATCAGTTCCTGTTTTCCAGAGCTATGCCAACACCCACTGGAGTGTGAGTACTCTGATCCAGGGAACTTGCACTGGAGGCAGACCTTTTGGTGGATTCCAGAAGGTCTGAAGAAGCTTTTGGGAGTGATCCTGAAAGAGGTGGCTCAGGTTTTCCCCAACCAGGTGAGGTTTGTAGTGACCCAGATCGGTCCCAGTGTAGTGAGATGGGTGAGGGGTCCCAGGTCCTGTCTCTGAGCAGAGGGAATGGGGTGGGCTGAGTCACACGGTGCCCGAAACCCAGTCTCAGAGCCTGGTTGGTTCTATAATTCAACACCAGGAGGGGAGCCTAGTCTGTATTGGGAGGCCATCCCCTGAGGGGGATCCCAGGGTGTCAGGTGAGCTGAGGGGCGGCGGCTGTCACAAGCGTCCCACCAGTTCTGGTGTCTAGCAGCACTACTTTAAGTGGGAGGGTGCATGAGTCCAGAGAACGGGGTAAATGGGGCAGGGGAGACAGTCCCCAATGGGAGGACCAGTGGGTCAGGCCTTGCCTGCTGCAGTCGGAGCACCCCAGGACTTACCATGGTGAAACCACTTCATGCACTGTCAGATGGACAGGAGGCTGGAGACCTTCGGCAGGCAGACTCTTGCACTACTCATTAGGAGTGCGTTTCCCTTGGGGAGGGCGGGGGTACTCCTCCAGAAGTCCTGACTTACCAGGTACAGGTCCAGCCTAAAGGTACAGACCACCCTGGGTTGGACGGCCAGGTTCAGGGTGTCCCCCTTGACCTAGAGGAAGGGGCGACTGCTAGCAGTGCCCCTACCGGTTTGTCTTCTGGTGGTGCTGCTTCGGGTGGGAGTGTACAGAGCCCGAGGGGAGATGACGGGGTGTGGGAGAGCCCACTCCAGTCTCCTGTCCAGCCTCAGGGTACAGACCCTGGGCTGGTGGGCCACTGTCAGAATGCCATCCCTGACCTGAGAGGAGGGAGGACAACGTGGGCCAGGTGCTTGGGGCTACCGCCCCCCACTCTCTAACGCCACAGGTGTTAGAAAGACTTTGGAGGCATGAGAGCTGGCTCTCGCCACTGACAGCTGTCAGTGTCCATTGTGGCTTGCTGTTCTGGTGGACAGAGTTGCCCCTGGGGGCATAAGTCACACCCCAGGGGTGCAATGGGCCACACCACTATGTTGGCCATGGGGGTACTGGCTGCCTGCTGGGACACATCTGTGAGCAAAGTAAGTTTAGGCACTGCACAGTTCGCTTAGTGGGCCCTGAGAGTATGGAGACAGGAATCCAACTGGAATGTGCCCCTGCTGTTGAGGGCCAGGGTCCATGTTCTATTGCCCCAATCAGGGACGTCCATCAAGGGATTGATTGGCCTCCCCTGGCTTTAGGCTGGTGGGGGGGTTCTGTTAGACCTGGCCCTTTTTGCAGGTTTAGCCCCATACATTTTGCCTCCTATTTTTCTGACCCTGTTTTTGTTGGCTATAAGACTCTGGGCAGTTTACCACTGCTGATAAGTGCTAAAGTGCATATGCGTTCTGTGTAAATTGTGATTATGATTGGTTATTCCTGATTGGCATATTTGATTTACTGGTAAGTCCCTAGTGAAGTGCACTGAGTGTACCAGGGCCTGTAAATCAAATGCTACCAGTGGGATTACAGCACTGGTTGTGCCACCCACATGAGTAGCCCTGTAAATGTGTCTTAGACCTTCTGCCGCAGTGTTTGCACGCGCAGTTTTACCTGCCATGTCGACCTGGCAAGTGCACGCACTTGCGAGACCCTTACCTTCCCTTTTCTTTTATTTAAGGCACCCCTCAGGTAGGCCCGAGGTAACTCATGGCCACTGCCAACTAGAGACCCCCATTTCTAACACTAACCTCAGATTTCCCCCCTGCCCTTCTACCTCCTTGTTCTGTGGCGTGGTCTCATAACAATCTATAGGTAATAAGATTTCAATACTGAAAGTTTGCACACTGTTTCAATGATGGTTTCTTAAGGCTCCATGTCTTTTGGCGCGGGCACAGTATAGAAAGAAACTGACAAAAGCGCAAGTGTGTGACGTATATATACTGATTTAGACGTCCCTTCCGCATGAGATGCAGCAGCATATGAGATAACACAACGTTGCACAATGCCACCTGCCGAAGTAGGAGGGAATTGCTATGCAAACATTTCCAGATCCAACCTGACACCTTAAGTCATTCAAAAGGTGAGAAATCCGGGGCTAGATACCCCCTTTGAGCAGCTGCACAGCTGTCTGTTGTGGCTCCTCATCCTAAAGACGATTTTCCACATTATCATATCAGTGGCGAGTGAGCTAGCTACAAGCCCTCTCTGTCAACAAGCCTAGCAGTTGGCTGGTATTGTTTCCATTGGAGCAGGGTCAAGACTGATTGACAAGGCTGTGCATCAGAAAATTCAGCTGCAAGGAGGGCCAAGCGTCAATTTCTTTTAGAACTTTAGTTGTTGGCAGCTTCCTGTAGCAGGAACAACCTCCAGAGGCCAAGAACTGGAATAGGCACCTCCTGGTAGGTCAGAACACACAGCAGTGGAGTTCCAGGAAGCTGTGGGTGAAGTCTTTGTGGCCTTGAGACTTCAGAACTGGAGGCAAGCACACAAGCCATTTTAGAATCTTCTCAAGCAGGTTTCAAAGCAAAGTCCTGTCTTTGTCCTCTCCTTAGGAGAAGCAGCAAATGCAGGCCAGCCCAACAAAGCAACACACAGCAAAGGGGCAGTACTCCTCCTCACAGCTCTTATTCCTTGGTAGAGGTTCCTCTTGATTCCAGAAGTAATCTAAAGTCCTGGGGTTTTTAGGTCTAATATTCTGTGTTGGTCGAGCCCAAGCTGGAATGTGAGACAGCCGGTGCAGCCATTTACGTAGCGGCACATACTTTGTGATAGTCTATTAGGTCTTTTACGGCTTTCTCTAATGGTATAATTTTATATTTAATTTCTTTTATCTCTGCAGAAAGTTTCCTTTCAATAGTATACATTTTGGCATGTATCTTTTTTTAACGTCCCCTCAATACTTTTTGTAACGATTGGTGATTGCTCAAAGTCCAGCCCTTGACTTTTCTTGCTCTTACTACAAAGTTTTACAGGATTACCATTACTTTTTGGTCTAGTTGTAGCAGATTCTGTTGGTTGTCTGCTTTTCTTGGGGGGGGGGGGCGGGGCGTTGGTTCATTACTACATGAAAGTATGGAAATCTCTAGCTGGGTATTTAAGACGCATGGCGGCCGGGCCGAGGTGTTAATAGATCTATGTGTCTTGTCACTTGGGATACTTTCCCTGCTTGACACGCCGCTTAAGTCAGCAGATTCTGACCTTGTGCCTGCTAGTACTTTACTCAGGGCTGACTTTGTTGCAGCCAGTCTTCTGCCGCACTAATTATCTTGTTAATTAATCCCATGGCATTAGTAAGATAGTTCTTAATGGAGCTATCTTCTTTTCCATTTTTTTGTTTTGTTTTGCCCTTTCCCGCATCGCCTGTTGAGTTTTCACTTGCCCATATCAAATCAAGAGTCGGTTATCAGATGTAAGAAAAGTAAGGCAAGGTAGTCTTCTTACCAGGTTCCTTCACTCTGAGCCAAGGGGGCTGCTGACGGACGCAGACGGGCCCGACTTTGGCCCGGGCAGGTCCTGTGGGTCTCCAGCTAGCGCTATATAGTGCATGTCAAGTTCTGCCAGGAGCAGGATAGGCAGCAAGGGCCGCCTTCAGGGGCCCAACGGGAACCTGAGACTTGCAGTCCCACAAAAAAAAAGTCTCCTGTGCTGCGGGTCTCCAGCAGGGGCTATATAGCGCGTGTCAAATGCTACCAGGTGCAGGATGAGCAGCAAGGGCCACCTCCAGAGGCCCAACAGGAACCTGGGACTTGCAGTCTGACAGTGAAAGTTTACCGCGCTGCAAGTCTCCAGCCAGTGCTATATAGTGCGTGTCAAGTGCTGCCAGGTGCAAGATGAGCAGCAAGGGCCGCCTCCAGGGCCCAACAGGAACCTGGGACTTGCAGTGCCACAACAAAGGTAGCTTAGATTGAACCAATTTCACCTTCGATCCAATGGATAAGAGATGAGATAGGTTAGATGGCAGCACACATCATTTGACGACTGCGTGACTACAGAGTAGATGCCCCCTGTCCAGTCCATGAGGCCCATGAGTATCCATAAGTAATTTTCTGGGGAAGGACCACCATAGGAAAATATGAGAACCTTATGACTCATTCACTTGCACCATGTGAATGTAGTAGTTGGGTAGGGAGATTACGAGCCACGAAGAAGACCGTTGACCTATACAGGTTTCAACAATGGTCAAAACATGTTGACAACTAATTGGGGTTGGGGGGAAATCATTGCCTCTCACCACACACCTATGTTTCATTGTTTTAATCATATCAAGGGTACCCACGAATAAAAAAATAAAAAAACCTTTTTGGTTTACCTTTATATATTTTTATATTACCTCTGGACCCTGCTCCTGTCCTGTTTCAACAAATCTCAAGTTGAGTCCGCCAGAGCAGCACTGTCTTGCTCTGGTGTGGGGGAAGTCGCCAATGAAGGGTGAGGCCACCCCTTCAATGTTTATTTGAATCAATCGGGTGACTATTTATAGTGAATTGGAGTAGTCTCACAACTCGCGCCCTCAGTACTTTTTTGTGATACATGTATTTGGCTAGGAGGACGTACTTGGGTAACTTTCCTCTTTCTCTCCCTTGGTGATTGCAAGGAAGACAATTCCCTAATTAAATCAGATTCCTTTAATTTTCAATTTTTCAAATCCACAAAAGCCATGCTAAATGAGGCAGTTTGGAGAAATATTGTCCAGCGGTTTTTCCTGTCTGAAAAGAAGTTACTAATGATAATCGATATGGGTTCAGCACTGTTGCACCCCCTAACACATACCTTTTGTCCCCCTTGACAGATTCTCACAAATCTGTCCAGCATTAAGTTGATTTGTAATTGTATTTATATAGTGCTTAGTACTCCTGACGAGGCGTTGAATTGCTTTACGCTGGGCAGCATGCTGCTCCGGAACCCAAGGTTGATGGATAGTTATTGGTTACTGTTTGTAATTGGAATTTGTCTTGTGCGCTCAAAGCAAACCATCCCATGCAGTCATTTCAGTTTTTTATGATTGACCAAAATATTGGTGGTTGGTTGCAATCATTAGTAAGGCGAAGGGAAGGTGAGCTAAAGCACATGGTTGGTGAAATTAATAAAGAAGTTAGGGGTATTTAGGTATTTTTATGTTGCATAGGTATGATTTTCAGCAGAAAGAGGAGAGATTGTGATCTTGCAAATGAGTTGTGGGAAATTTGCTGCGATAGAGAAAAGTCAAAGGTGCATGTGTCGGAGTAGATTGTGCTCAGACAGAGGAGGCATGCAGAGGATGGAAGGGAAGGAAAGGGACATTTGAAAAGAAAAGAAAAAAAGGACAGGCAACAAACAGAAATTTTAATTAAAGGACAGTTTTTTTAATGCCGGATTTACAGAATGTAGTGAATATTTTTGAGACAGCATACAGTTTGAAGATGCAAGAATGTACAAAAAAACAACATTTACTTGTGAAGATTGTGCTATAATGGACATTTTTAATGGATACTAGAATCAGGTAAACCATCTTTCCGTTGCAAGAATGTAGAAAGAAGAAACATTATTTACTTGTGAAGATTGTGCTATATTGGAAATTTGTAATAGGTACTAGAATCAGGTAAACCATCTCTCCGTTGCAGGACTACTGCTAGACCACCGATCCAGCCAGGTCAGTTAATCAGCCAAGGGTTGAAAGTGAAAAAATAACGACTGGACGCATATGTCGAGAAATACATGGGAAATTATGCACACACTGACAAGGGATTCTGGCGTTCAACCACAGGTTGGACTCCGAGTACAGTGGAGTGGGATACATTTAAATGCCTCTGGTTTGCATTGGCACCAGATGGAAGATGAGGACAGCTTCCCAGACAGTGGAAGTGTATTACCTGCATTCCGCTGGCTGGAGGGTAGGGGATGCAAACACTGGTGTGAGTGAGGGGATGGTGAATGGGCTCCCTTTGGAAATGTAATAAACACTTTTGTTAGCAAATGGCTGCTGATTAGACTTCTAAAACACTGCCCTTTTTGTAGATGCTATGGGTGAGTAGGAGTTGCAGGTTGAAGGGAACCTTTATCACACTTCATTGCAGAGCCCTCACACCTCTTTGTGCCTCTGTTGTGGGTGCTCCAGGCTGGAGTCAGCCCTGCTGTGAGGACCATCACTCTTCACAAAAGCTGTGTCTGAGCGCAGCCTGGAAGACATATGAATTGCAAATGTATTTAAATTTACCTTTCCTTATCAGGAAAGGTGGCTGCCTTGGTCCTCTGTTTTTGCGGATATGGGAAATTTTAAAGGCAGGGTAACAGTATAAGAAACTCCCCTTGCAGAGATAAAGGGTTTCAAAGTAAGCCGACCAGAGGAGACCGGGTGTGTGACATTAGCTTTGACACAATGCTTACTAATGAGGTGAAACCTTTGCATAGCTGGTGCCAACACGTGCAAACTTAGGGCCACTTAGATGCCTGCCAGTTTGGGTTTAGAAGCCACCATAGCACGGAGCTGGCGCTTATTAGTGAATCAGAGCAAATCAGACAGACCATGAACTTAGGTGGAAATGCTGCCCTGATTCTGTTGGACCTCTCAGCAGCATTTGACATTGTCAATCACAATATTCTTCTAAACCATCTTTCCTTTAATGGCATCAAGGGTCAAGCACTTATTCTTCCAAACTCTTTTCTCTCGGACCAGAAACAATTTGTCGCATTGGAAACTGAATTCATCTCCTTTCACTCTTCCCTGCGGCGTTCCCCAGGGCTCGTTGTTGAGACTGACCCTCTTCAATATTTATGTGGCTTACTGGCCAAGTTGATAAGGTCATTTTGTTTCATGGCAGTAACCTATGCTGATGACACCCAAATTGTGGTCCCTGGGTCCAGTGACCTTTTAGGCACTTCCTTGCGCTTCCATAACTGCATGCAGGAGATAGGGAAATGGCTGTCCCAGAATTTCCTGAAACTAAACTCAGGTAAAACGTAGGTTCTGCTCTTCGGAAGAGATGCCTCCTTCTGGTCTCCCATGTGGTGGCTGTTGGAATTCAGCATACTCCCCACCCCAGTTACAAAAGTCAAGAATCTTGGAGTTGTCTTCGACAATCAACTTACTGTCGAGGGCCACATTAACTCCATCACCTCAGCCCGTTCTTCACAATTAAACTTCTTAGGAAAATGTTTCCCTTTATTCCAAGGGACTTGCAGAGTACCGTGATATCATCCTTATGCTCTCCAGAATTGATGATGGCAACATCCTATTTGTTAACATCAAGAAGAAATGTCTTGAACTGCAGATTCTGCAAAATGCGGCTGCCTGATTACTTCTGGGTATTCCCAAACGTGAGTCTGTCTCTACTTCCCTTACTCACCTTTATTGGCTTCTCATTAAGAAGCACATTGATTTTAATGCTCTCTGCATTGTCTTTAGGCCACTTCACGGGAAGGGGCCAGCATATTTTAGGCAAGGTTTCTGCTGGTACATTCCTCCCAGATCCCTCCGTTCAGCAACAGCCTTCAATCTGGCTGTCCCCAAATTCAAAAAAGTTTTGTGGGCAGCACCTCACAACTCTGGAACTCCCTAATCTTTGTATTAAACAAGGAAGCAGATCTGCTAACCTTCCAGAAAGCTCTTCAAACTTGGCTTTTCAAACAGTAACCCTCTCTTGCACAACCATCCTCCGTTTCAGTTGGCTATCTTCTTATGAGTTTAGTGCCTAGACAGGCTTGGTTATTAGCACGCTCTAAAAAAATTTTTTTATTTCATTCAAACACAACCAAACAACGAAGCAACACTGTCGCCAAACGTACCACACTAAGTTTCCCATTATGCCCCCTTCCGCAGCACAATCAACTCAACCCTGCCAGACAATCTGCCCCTTCCCTGTAGCATAATTCCAGCGGCCCTGGGTATAGTTCTTGTAAGCACAGGAGGGCACCTATGGGGCTGGAAATAGAGGACAGTGCCCGGTGCCGACACCTCCTTGTCAGCAATGATACCGCGTTGACAGAATTCCACATAAGAGATTTTGGAAATGTCGCCCGCACAGCTGGGCTGGCTTTAGGGAGTTAAGAGTGACAGAGTTAATCAGCACAGCTCAGGGGAGGAGATGAGGCTATGCGAGGCGACAGGGTGCTAAACCAAGGTGCCCGAGGTGCTGCTGGGGGTTGTGCAGAAGGCGAAGTTAGGCTCCTGGCCAAACCTAGATCCTTGAGATCAGGGTTCAATATCGAAAATGTATGGGCAAGAAGGGTACAAGTCACGCTCCCTGGAGGGCAAAGTATCCAACTAAGTCCATCTTGACAAGAGAGTGAGGTTACTATGCAGAGTATCATGGGGAGGCAGAGCACCAAACACACCATGTATTAGGAAGGGGTGAGGGTGCAAAACAGAGCACACCTGGAGTGCTGGGCACAAAAAGGGCATCTGTGGATGGCATGGCACTAAACACAGCATGTATTGGGAAAGGGGGGTACGGAACGTAGCATCAATAGGGCGCAGGGTACCACCAGGTGTGGGGGGGGGACACTATCTCTAGTCAACCTGCCTGCACACAGAGACAATAGTCTGCTGGAACTCATAGGGACTCAGCACTCACTCTGCACTAACTCCTCTCACCATCCACTCACCAGTCACACTCATAGATCACCCATCACTTTTGCCACTCACCCTGCACCACACACAGGCACACCACTCACCCTGCATTTACACCGCTCACAACACCCTGCACTCACTCCTCTCACTCTGCACGCACTCCTCTCGCTTGACACTCACATTGGCCTTTCTCTCACTTTGCATTCATGCAGCTCAACCAACACTTACATCTGGACATTGTTCACCCTACACTTGCACCACTCATGCACACTATTCACCATCAACCAGCACTTACATGAGCGCACACCTCTTACTCTGCACATATACAAATTTCACAACTCTCATGAATATACATATATTTCTACAAAGGCACACCCAGAATACCTGCTCTTTCCGTAGTACTAGATGCCTACTCAATTCCATCTGCAACAAAGGGCTGGTGCAAGAAGGGAGATAGACTGAGAATGTGAGATGGCTCAAGTAGGGAGACTAGGGCCGAGGCTTTGGGGCATGGTGCTGAATTGAGGATTGTGTGACACCTTCAGACATTCCTGGATTTCCATTCACTACAATGCTTCATTCCAAGACATGTCGTTTTTTAGGTCTCGCGCCTAGCGTTGCAGTGCGCAGCACTGCTCGCGCAGCGCGAGACCTTTAGAAAGGGCTTCTGAAAACGACCCACACGCTCGTGCGTGTGGTTTTGTTTTCGGAAGCCCACATTGGCTGGAGCGTGCGTTTTTTTTACGGAGACGGCATGCGATTGGTCAAAGGCGGGCGCATGTCCCGCCTTTGCCGCGCCCATTCCCGACGGTGGCCAGAACGCGCAGCAGCGCGCGTTCGTCTCGCTTTTGCTGCCGCGCTCCCTCCCCCCCCCTCCTCTGTGGTGCGCGCTCACCACTGTTTTTTTTTTTTTACAGCTCTCGCGTCTGGTTTTTCACAGTTTTCTTGTGGCATGCTTCAGGTAACGCTTTGTTCGTGTGCGTGCGCTTGGGGGTGCGTGTATCCTGGTCGTGAGTTTGGGGTCAGGGTGCTGAACGCAGTGAGTGGACACATTGCTCCGAGGGGGGGGGTATGTACCTCTCAACCCGGGCCCCGGGAGTGCCGGGGAAACAGCTGTGTGACACCCGCTTCTTATCCAGGTGCTAAGAATAGACGCCTGGCACAAATGCTCACTGTAATGCTAAAATGTCCCTCGCACTAAGGAAAATATGTGATAACACGCGAGGGAGAGAGTGCAGGGCCAGCCTGTCACACGTCCCGCGGCTCCCGGCCAGCCCGTCACACGTCCCAGGCGCCCTGCCGTGCGCGGGGCTGTTTGTAGGCGCACTTTAATCAGCAGCAATAATTCGCCTCCACTCAAATAATGTGAAAAGCAGCGCTCCCTCCCAGAAAGGCAAGCGCGGGCATGGGAAACATTAACTGGCAGTCAGCTGGCCGAACTGTCAATGAGTGACCAGGGGAGAGAAGCGGCCCCCGCGCTTCCTCCACACAAAACTGCCGCAAGAAGAGCCGAGGACGCCGCTTTGTTAAGGACTCCCTCTGATGGGACAGTGGTGGGTGGGGGCAGGTTTGTGACACTTGGTGGGCACTCTGCAGAAAGTCTAGTCTAGATAAAAAGGGAACAAGTTTGCTGAAGACTACTGGGGCTTCTATGCTTCCACGCGCTGTCCAAATCAGAATGTGGTAACATGAATTTGAGAGCTAAATACACACTTTTGTTTTTCCAATTAGCTCTAAATGATGTGTGTATCACCTATGTGAGCCAGGCTGCTACATGCGTCGCACAAAGAACATAACAGTCCAGCTTTGCATTTACTCGGGTTAGCCTGTTGGCAGGGAGAGCGTAGGCAGGCACAGAATAAATGTTTTGCACAGGATCACACGGTTTGTTCAACCTGGGAGGCTTGAATTCGAACTAGGTTCTTTCTTTCCAGAGTTGGCAATTGTATCCACCAGAAAATATCTCCCTGTCTACACTTTGAGAAAGTTATGGGGGGCTAAGTATTTTTTGGTAATCTCTGGCGGGAGGTGCTGAGGACACTATGTTTGCAAAAATAAGAGGTGCATGGACGAGACAAGAGTGCCCATAAAGTGACGATTAAGATATTGATCCCACTCTTTCAATATAGTGCCCACATGTTGCCCGGCTTCTTTGCAGCAAAGCCAGGGATGAAAGGGGACTTGCCGTGGCAGCATGCATGGTGGGGGGAGGCACGAGTTAGACTGATCAGCAGCAGAGAAAGGGACTTGCCAGTAACAAATATTTGGCACAGAAGTCTCTCCTGAGCAGCCCAAAGGGCCTGGTCGGAGTTTACCGGTTTTAAGAAGAGACGGCAACAAGATTGAAGGATGCTTTTCACAAAGATTTGCAGTTCAGGCCATGAGGGGGGTATGAGTGAAGTACACATGTATGTATGTCTGCGTGGTTCACATGATATTTTTGCAAGGCAAGCGTAATTAGGGAGTTCACTTTGTACATAAATTGATGCAAGATTTTAAAAGGCTCTTAGAGGCTTTTTCCTACCACAGAACCGCCTTTCCAGGGCATTGAATCCACACCCTCCCTCCGCCACTGCTAATTTGAATGATTAGTTCAGATAAGCCTCTTAAAGTAGATGCATTTAAATGAAATAAGGGCACATGCCATTTTGCTTGTAGCCCAGGATTCCAGCTAATTCATTTTGTGCCTCAGTCCGAACGACTCTTCCAAGCAGATCTTAAAGACTGCACGCAATTGGCCAAAGGCGGGCGCATTGCTCCGCCCATGGCCTATTGGTGTCTATTACGCGCTTAATAGACACCAATAGGCCATGGGAGGAGCAATGCTCCTCCTATGGCCTTTTGGTGTCTGTGCGCGTAATAGACAGCAATAGGCCATGTAGTTTCAATTATCGTGCCCAGACACGGGCGTGATAATTAAAATCACATGCTTAGCTGTGGCGCGCGTACCACTTGTTTAACATAGTGCGAGCAAAGCAGTGGGAAATGCAAGCATATTTAAAGAAAGAAAAAAATGACGCTACTCTTTTGTAATATGTAATGTAGTCAAAGAAATCATTAAAATGTCTATTCCAATCAATTTTTGCATGACAGCTGCGGGCGAGCTTGAAAAATAGCATTTCAGCTGCGGAGTGTGCCAAGTAGCAGGGAGCTCCTGTTTTGGGGAGAGGAGCAGCTCCTTGGGAAAATGTTTCTACAGGCCAGCGTCAGTCGGAAAACATTGTTTTATCCTTCTGCTCAAAATAGCAGCAGCGGGATCGGCAATAAATAACCACGTGACATAAGAATTGGATTGGCTCCAGTGTCCATTAGGTCGTTGTCAGAGGAGCCAGTTAAATGACTAAAGCTCAAACGCTTTATTGGCGGCCCGGCCACAGTGTATTGATGCACGTATGTATGAATGCATGTATGCATATATACACATAGAGACATACATACATGTATCCCATTGAAAGGCCGCGACGCCCTGGCCTCTACACTCCTCCGGCCAGCCCTGTGTTTTCCTCCAATGAGCTTGAGTCGTGTCGTTAGGGTGCTAGTCGTCAAAGAAGCCTAGCACTGCTAGCAGGTGGTGACCTGTGTGGGAAGGCCTACTCTTTAGTGTATCGTTCGGGTAAAGCTCACAAAGTTCACAAGTTGCACACCTTGCCACAGTGCCTTATTTTGGACTCTCTCTTGCCTGCAATCCAAATCTATATCTTGACCAGTTCTTACTTGTCTAATTTGTGATTTCTTGCTCCAGAAGCCCCCGACAGCATAACATAAAGGGAGGGTGCACATCTCCAGGTCAGGAGAAAAGTCAAAAATTTAGAAAACAAGCATTAAAAGTTTGAGCTACTGGCTTTGCATTATTATTTGCAATGCCAATAGCTCAAACTTTCAGTAATGCGAGACCTATTGCATTGCAAATGCTTGTTTTAAATTGTAAGTTGGGTCTCAAAAACCCAAAAATGCAATTGTTACAGCATAAAATCCATGATTACCGAAAAGTCAAGCATTTCATAAGATCAGCTGGATGCTGTGATATTACATGTTAGAACATGGATTAGTTCATTTCCAGTACTAGAACTGCTTGATCTGCGTGAGAAACCAAATATATGCCCTGTACAGCTATTTTAAGGAAGTGCACTTTTCACTCACATCAAATTTGTAACAAACATTGAAAAGGCAATATATTATTATTTTTGAATAGCGTGTAGAGAATGTTTTTATTGAGCTTCACTAAAAGGCAAGGCAGGTATAGCAGAAGCAGCAGGGCAAGCTTTTCTAACACAATAAAAACAGATTGACTAATGGAAGTGTGAATGGTAGTGTATCTGTGTGTGAGTGTGACAGTACAAATGTATGAAAGAGAGCAAGAGATATAGTGAGAATGCGTGTGTGAGTGTGTGTGTGTTATGCGTGCAAGTGTGCTGCTGGTCTCGCATACTGGAGGTTATTCTTGCCTTCTGGATAAGGGCACTAATAGCATATGGATGAGAGTTGTTTCCTATGGCAAACTGCAGGCCCTGACAAGCTTCTTTAGATACCATCCCTGGCAGTGGGGACTCGAACTGTCTGAGAAAGCTGCTAGCCCAGTCATACACAGTGCAGGGACACAGAACATGCACCACCACACCTGGTCAAAGGCCCTTACATGATGCACTTAAATCTTAGCATATGGTGTGGATCCATAGCAAAATGTTGGAACTGATATTTAAGGTAGCTCTTGTCATAAGATTTGCTGTACTTATTTTATAAGGGGTGTCAATGGCAAAATGCTGACCCTTGTATACTGGAGGGAATTTTTAGATGTACTATGAGTGTGGCTGAAGTATCTATAGTAAATTTCTGGCACTGTCTTATTGAATGTACTCCTTGGCATAATTATGATCTTTGTATAGTGGAAGAAATTTGAAAAAATGAGATCTATTCCTAGGAAAGGCCAGGCTTTCCTGGTGCTCCATGAACGTGCTGGAGTATTTTATGAATGCCCTATAAGGGTCTGCAGCGTTTTAGCAAATTTGATCCCAAAAATTTCAAACAATTCTCAGGGTAAAAGTCTACTCTCCCTTAAATCATCTACAAGAAATCTGTTAACTTGTTTTGCTGCTGGAATTTGGGGAAGTATCACACTCCACCACTTACATAGATATTCTTCCTCATATGATGGCTATGAGGTTGTCTGTGACCTATTTCTGTAAATGCTTGACCTACCCCATTGCTGGGAGCAGGACTGGCTTTAGGGCATGCCACCAGTGCAGCTACACCTGGCGTTGACTTTGTTGGGGGGGGGCGCTGTGTTTAAAAATTATTTTTGGTTTAGAAGTACATGAACTTCCTTGTGCACTAGGCAGTTTTCAGGTAACAATAAAAAATGTCAATATAACTCTGGTGATTAATGTTCCTACTGATGAGAGTTCGAAATTTTGGTTAGTGGCAGTTTTGGCTCATTGTAAAGTAGCGCTGAGGGTTAATGTGCCTGCTGCAAAGAACGTGTACCATGCAGATCACAGAACTGAATGTGAGTGAACTTAGTACTACAAAAAAATGAAACGTAGAGAGAGGCTATGGAGAGATGAGGTGTACTGTTGGAGTGAGGGAACTCATGGTGGAGAAGGAAGTTATGGGGGAGCCATAAAAGGCTATCGTAACGGCCGCCACCAGTGCTCGAGCCGGCCCTGGCTGGGAGTTGTTCTATTCAAATGAAGCAGAGATCTTAATCGATGTAAATAAGTGCTTTATTAGGAGCGCCAGAGAAACGTTGGTGTTCCCTGTCCAGCCAGCAAACGACTGGCAGGCTAGGAACACAGCTATGTCAAGGTGCATAGCAACGCTAGAACACACAGTGGAACGTATTATTTAAAGCACCACATACAACAATATAAACCATATGAGAATACAACATATCCTCTCTCCTTTAAAACACAATAGAATAATAAACAAATAAATAAAACATTGCTATGTGAGGATACACAACATGTCAAGTTCCCCATAAACATAGTCTTGGAAATACATTGAAAAACATGAGCTTCTTTGTGACACAAGTAAATTGGCCATTAAAAGTCCCCACATACATATTCTTGAAGATACCTAGGAGGACATCTGGTTCTTTGTGAAACACATCTATTGGTAACCTCTCCCAGGCCATCACCTCTGTCCCTTGAGTGATCACTAAGTGGTCTACCAATAATCTCTTCATCACTCATGAACAAGTGAGGATTGAAATTGCTAACAGTCTTAGAACTACTACAACTCTTCTCGTGATCATTGTTTTTTTTATATAGAGCAACTCTCCTCAAATTTCAATTTTCACCGTTGAACAAAGTAACATGCTATTTATGCACAGTTCTAACTTTGTATGGACCACGAAATTTAGTAAAACCCCCACTCACACGACCAGGTTTGACTTTTACTAAATCATTAGGATTTATAGTACCATCATATGTTGAAATTTTCTCATGATCTGCTTTGTCATAATCCAGATTTGCTAGACCCATAAGGTCTTTCATCCATGTCGGAATTAATTTGGTACTTGCACAACGTCCCCTCATGACCACAAAGGGAACCTTCCCAGAAACAGAATTTTCAGTTGTACGATAAGCCCACACTAGATCATTTACCATCTTTCTCACATCACCTCTATTCGCAACAGCCATCTGAATGACACCCTTAACCATGCGGTTGGCCCTTTCCACAATTCCATTTCCCTGTGGGTTATAAAGAGATGTCCTAGCATGTATGACCCCACAAGACTTTAAATAAGTAGTCATTTCTGTTGAAATAAGTTGTGTGCCATTGTCTGTAATTAACTTAACAGGGTAACCCTCTTCTCTGAAGATTTCACTAAGCACATGAATAGTATTCTTTGTGGTAATTTCTCGTACAAATTTTACAATTAACCATTTGGACGTCACATCAACCATAACTACTCCAAACTTCAAATCCAAACTTAAAGAAGCAAAGGGACCAATAAAGTCAAAACACACAGTGTGCCAGGGTAAACCTGGATCATCAATTTTATCCATTTCCAACTGACTACCAACCTTCAATCTTTTTTCACTTTCCACACAATCCACACACCTTTTCACCCATTCAGATACTTGTTGGTCCATACCAGGCCACCAGAAGTGCTCTATTAACCTTTTCTTTGTGAGTGATTGACCCATATGACCTTCATGAGCCAATTTAAACAAAACAAATGTAAAATCCTGTGGAGGAATAAACTTATCTTCCTTCATTATAACATTTCCCTCCTTGTCAGATATAGACAAATCTTCCAGAACTTTTCCAAAAGGTCTTACAGCAATAGGAAGTGTGCTCTCACGCCTACCACCTTTAACAATTAAATCTTTGACTATTTGTAGAGCTACATCTTTGGACATACATTCTATCCACTTACTTTTGTCAATCGCTCCATTGCATGCTTCCACTAATTCCTCAATTACAGCGACTGCACCCTCACTTTCATAGGATTCCACTTGTATTTTATCAACCTCATACCAAGGTAGGGGTAATCTTGACAACCCATCAGCTTGACAATTTTTCCAGCCTGCAATATATTCAACCCTGTATGAATATTGTTGCAAACGAGCAGCCAACCTAGCAAGTCTTGCTGACCCTTTTACCGCACCCCCAGGAGATAGAATCTTGATTAGGGGCTTATGGTCAGTACGTAGAGTAAATTGAAAACCCCACAAATACATGCGAAAATATTCTGCCGCCCATGCTGCAGCTAAAGCTTCCCTCTCAATCACTGAGTAGTTCCTCTCAGAATTAGTGAGCGATCTGGAAGCAAAAGCTACTGTCTTTACACCTGATGTGTGTAATTGTGCTAAAACAGCCCCCAGACCTACAGCACTTGCATCGACCGTGAGGATGGACTTTAACTTAGTATCAAACGGGGTCAATACCTTCGCATATTTTTTTGGGGATTTTTTCAAAGGCATTCTGTTGATCATCAGACCACACATTTGTACACTTTCCTCAGCAATTTCTTAATATGTTTTGTTTTTTCTGCAAAATTATACACAAATTTAGCATAATTCTCTATAAGTCCAAGAAAAGACCTGAGTTGGTCTTTGTCTACAGGTGCAGGAGCTTTTCTTATAGCCTCTAGAAGATCACGTTTTGGTTTAATTCCTCCCGCAGACAACGTGTAGCCGAGGTATTCTACTTCCTCAACTCAAAATTTGCATTTTTCCTTTTTCAGAGTTAATCCAGCATCATTCATTTTATTCAGAACTTCTTTTAAAGCTAAGTTATGATGTTCTTTTGTGTCTCCAAATACCAATTCATGATCTTGGAAATGCACAACATTTTTTATACCTTTTAGGACTGAACCCATCATCCTTTGGAAGACTCCAGCAGCGGACGCTAAACCGAATGGCATCCTGTTAAACTGGAATACTCCATCTGTGGTAATGAATGCTGTTAATGATCTAGACTCCTTATGTAGTTTAATCTGGTGGTATGCGCTACGAAGGTCCAACTTCGAGAAAAATCTTCCTCCTTTTAGTGACAAGATAAGTTCATTTATGTTTGGCATAGGGAAATTGTCAACCACAATATTTTGGTTCAAGGTGCGCAAGTCCACACAGAACCTATAACTACCGTCAGGTTTGCTTGTGATCACCACTGGTGAAATCCATCTGGAAGTTTCAATTTGTTCTATTATACCTTGTTTTACCATCTCCTCTAGCATACATTTTACCTTTTTTCTGGCAATAATGGGAACCTTTCTTACCTTATGTTGCATGGGAACTGCATCCGGTTTGAGTACAATTTTGTGCACATAACCTTTGAGCTCGCCAATCTCTTCAGAAAATAGATTACTTACACTTTCAACAATGGTATCAGTGGTGATCTCATCAACAATCATAACCTGATGTGTGGCTCTGGGATTTATGATAATATGTAAATCATATTGGTGTGCCCAACCTAAAATTGGTGGTCCTTTTTTCGCTACATAGACCTTCCCCTTCACACTCCTATTTTGGAACAAAATTTCAGTTAACATATAACCAATAATATCAATCTTCTCACCCTGATACCCTCCAGGATTGATATCTTTGGGAAGTAAGACAGTATCTGGCCAATTGCAGTTAAACAATTCTTGAGGAATGATGGTATAAAATGAGCCTGAATCAACCATCAACTCAATTTCTTTTCCTTGTATCTTAAAAACTGCCTTAGGCCTAAATCTCCTTCCAGGTGTGGATGTAATATCATCTTCATCAACACATAGAATTTTGTCTGCACCTTCTACATCATTCTTATCTATTGTATTCCCCTCACTCTGTACTACAGTTACCTTAGACCTGTTATATGTTCTACACATCTTAAAGAAATGTCCCTTACGGCCACATATTTTACACACTTTGTCAATAGCATAACATTTTTTATACTCAGCAGTGTGATACGTGCTACCACATCTGGTACACATCCTCTCAATTTATTTATTATAATCTATATTCTTCATCACATTGTTATTGTACCTTTTACCAAGTATACTTTTCTTTCCGACAGTATCTACACATTTATTTGAATTTACAGCATTGGCATCTTCTTGCTCTACACTTGAGACTCCGGTTGCACTGTCTTTTTTTTTTCCATTTCCTTCATACATGCATCTGACTGCTCAACAACTTTGGCTATTTCTATAGCGTTGCTCAAAGTTGGGTTTTTCGCAGCCCATAACCTTTCCTGCATTTTTTTATTACCACACTGAACAATGAGCTGATCCCTGATCATTTCATCCCTCATCCCACCAAATTGACATTTGATGGATAATTCGCGTAAACGTGTTACAAACTGATCTACCGTTTCATCACTTCTTTGAGGCTGAGTGTAAAACTTATGTCTACACAACAATATTCACTTCTTTTGCAAATTGTTTTCTTAACCTTGCTTTTGCTTCTAAATATACATTGGTAATAGCTCTACCTTCACAGTCTGTAGAAACAGGTAAGTATTTAAATGCATGCTGCCCCTCCTTACCTAGAGTACTTAAGAGTAATGCTTTTTTCCTAGCTGCACTAAAATCTTCCCCATCTAGAGCCTCAATATAATTTTCGAATATCTCTATCCATTCATCCCACTCAATAGGAGGTTCACCAGGTTGCTGTAGAAATAGAGGTGGGGGGAATTACAGCAGATCTCTTGACTGGGGGTGAATGTTTTGATTTGTTCTGCATTCCGTCCATCAATTGTGTCTTTTGCTTTCTCGCCCTAAGTGCGCCAGGTATGCCCAGACGTGGGTCCTGGGCTCACTGTGCCACTGGAATCAAGCTATCCTGGCTGAAGAAGGGTGAAACCCCGAAACCGGTCCTAGGATGCTTGTTTCCGGTCCAGGGAGGACCTGGCTTGGTAGTTCGGTCTGGACTGTTCCCATGAGGCACAGGGTCAAGACTGATTTGCATATGGCTAGGTCTAAACTGGGGTGGCATGGTGAGCAAAAGAATGATGGATTTAACCCAGATCTCTTGACTGGGGGTGAATGTTTTGATTTGTTCTGCATTCCGTCCATCAATTGTGTCTCGTTTGGAATTACAGCAACATCCATACTTATATCTTTTACTCACTCTTGGTACAATAAATAATTAGCAACTAAATAACACTGTATGGTATACTTATCACCGACGATAAAATTAGAAAGTCACTGAGGTAAGTACTTGCATAACACTTGGTACAATAAATAATTAGCAGATAAACGATACTGTTTGATGTGCTTATCATAAAAGATGAAATAAAAATTGTTAGTGGAATAAGTATTCGCACTTAATCTGTTTGATCCGCAGCTTGTGTCACCAACAGTAGCATCAAAACGATAAATCTGCTCAACACTTTTCTTTACGAAATGAACCAAGTCATTAATTATATCGAAGTACCTCAAGAATGTGGAAACTTTATGTGGACTTTATGTTCTTATTTCTTTTCCGTTGTACTCCCCTTTTTTTTTTTTTAAAACACAAAACAGGACGAGGTGAAGTGCACGTAACTGTAGCCTTTAAATTTGATTCCGAGAAAACATCTAAAATGGCCGCCAAAACGTCACTACGTCGTTGATGTCAGGGCGCAAGTACGTCACAACGTCTATCACGTAAACAAGACTGTGAGCGTCACTGCGGGTCCGACTTGGAGACACGATAAGCTCGAGAGAACAGAACAATGGAACTCCCACACAGCCGTGTACTTTCAAAAGATAACTGTCAAGGTTATGGATAACAGCCTTTGTTGGAAATATTTACCGAGCTGTTAAATTCTATTACAGGACCGGAGGCTTCGTATTATGCTTCTCTTTCCATTTATTGCCACTCACAGCAGCCAATGAAAAACTTGTATTTATGTAAACAGACTACATTTCCCATGATACCCATGGTACACATCACATCCTGCAGAGCCCCATAAGAGCCACCATCACCGGAAATCGTCCTCTTTCTTTGCTGCTCACGCAGACAGTTAAGTGTACTCTATGTATCTTGCACTATTGATTAAAATATGCAAATAATATCTTGAATTGGCTCACGCCGCTTTGAAAATTGATTGTGCGCGACTATCGCGCTTGATATGCTTGCCTTACTTGACCTTCGGGTTTTCTTGTAGCGGTTCTGCCTTTGACAGCGCGAGTCCCGCGCTCGGTCTCCTGACGGGCTGCGGCACCCCCGCTGTCATCGGGAGGTGCGCGCTCATAACGGAGTGTCCCGAGCACAGGGGGAAGCAGTTTTGAATTTCCCGCTTTGCGGGACGGTATTTAGCGCTGCGGGCGCTTTGCTACTCCTCTCCCCTTCACGCTCTTCAGGTACCGCTCCGCCTACGGCGGGGAGTTATTTTCAGTATTTCCATGCGCAGAGGCCCCCCTTATCGGCCGAGTGCGCTAGGAGCCTTCCTTTTCGATATTTTTCATGTTTCGACGTGCGTAGCCCAATTGGGCTATATTTTGGTAGGATTGGGCTACGCACGCCGCTACTGCCCGTTTTCTTTCGTTTTTGTTCATTCCACCTGCTTTTTTCCACCGAGCAACACCCCTACGCCTGGCTGGCTGCAATAACGGTTTGGGCCTGGAGGGAGCACACCTCCTGAATAGAATATTGCTCTTTGGCTCCACTTACGCCCTGAGGGCTGCAAGAACTGTGATACAGCCTATGCTGAGGAGCTAGGTACCTTCTCTGACTTCTGTGCTGTGGGTTGGCTTCCCCCTTTACTCCTCACTGTCCTTTGCCTTGGGGGCAAATATATTTTTCAAATTTGGTCCCACAATGGAGGAATGGGTCCATTATGACGAGGATGATACCATTTATGAAGAGGAAATAACAAACCCTTCCATAGAGGACAACATTGTTGAGGCCCTGGACGCTTCTGTCCAGCAGTCGGTCAACAAGGCCCTGGAGAAAGCAGTTCCGGGAACTGTACAGCAAGCGCTAGCTACTGCTTTGAAACCAATAACAAAACAGCTTGAAAAATTCGCTAAACGTCATGGTTTCACTGCTCCGGCAGCTACTCCCACAGACGCTCCCCAAACTAAACCCTGGCCTCACTCTGCCTCATACTCTTCACTTCCTCGCCCCGACGCTGACAAAGCTAAGGCTCCAGACACTGACACAGATCCTGATACTACAGGAACTGACACCCCGACGAGTCCCCTCCTAAGAAGAGAACGAAGAAATCAAAGAACGCGGAAACGCCTCAGGCTATTCTCACTCCATTTACATTTAACCCAGCTGATATAGTTCATCCCAGGTCGTCTGATTGGTTACCTGCTCCTGAGGTTGCCGCATACTTGCACGAAAACCTTCGTAAAAGCTTTGACAAAGAGGTGCGCAACAAGCTCCGTTCAGAATGCCCTAGACCGGATATTTCCGATAAGGTGGCCGAAACCCCAGATATAGACTCCAGCCTCTTGACCTTCCTAAAGAAGTTCGCGAAGGACCCCAAGAAGGGTATCGATCGCGCCTGGCGTGGGTGCCAGGATAAACTCCTAGATGTGGTCGGCCCCTAGCTAAGATCCTGGAGATGGCTTTAGATGCGCAAGAATCTGGGTCTGCAGTAGACCCCCATGTCCTGGCGGGCTGGACCCAACGGGCCATATGTCTCTTGGGTAATGCTAACTGTGCCATTTCCACGGAGCGGCGCAAGTCAATCCTTATGCGCATGGACTCCAACCTCACGGAGTTGGCGGCGGCAGAGCCTGGTCCCCTGGCGGACGGGAACCTGTTCGGGGACCGTTTCGTCAAAGACGTAGCCAAGTATGTAGGCACCTTTACGACTCTGGATAAGGCGCAGTCAGGCATAAAAAGGGTTTTTCACACTGGGGTTTTCAACAGGGCCGGACGAGGCCGAGGACGCTCGTTTGGCCGCCAGTTCTCCCAAGGTCCTCAGAGAGGCGACTTCGGTCGAGGCAGGGGAGAGTGGGACTCCACTCGTGGCGGAACCTTTTACCCCACCAGGCAGCGTTTCAACAAGAGGCGCTTCAACAGAGGATCGTACCGGGAGGCTTTCAAAACCCGGAATCTTCAGGTAAGTGCTCCAGACAAATTCTTACTACCTCTGGGGGACGTACTCAGTTTTTCTTTCACAATTGGGTTCAACTATCTCAGGATGCTTGGATATTGCAGACAATTCAGGGTTTGCATCTCGATTTCTTTCAGACCCCCTCTCAGGTCAGGCAACCCAGACAGCTTTCTTTTTCCCAACTAGAGTGCGATTTTTTTATAGATGCCGAACTCGAAGAATTGCTGCAGAAACACGCGATAGTGTTTTGCGACGAGGGCCCTCGCGGTTTCTGCAGCAATATTTTTCCAGTGCAGAAGAAAGGCGGAGGTTACAGGTTGGTACTCAATTTGAAAGATTTCAATCATTACATGACTTACAAACACTTCAAGATGGAGGGCATCCATCTTTTGGCGGATCTCCTGAAACAAGGGGACTGGCTGGTCCGACTGGATCTGAAGGACGGCTATCTGTCTATTCCCATCTTTCCTCCCCATCGTCGTTTCCTGCAATTTCAATGGCGGAACCGGTGGTACGAATATTTGGTCCTTCCTTTCGGACTTTCCTCGGCACTGTGGTGCTTCACCAAAGTACTGAAGCCGGTGATAGCTTATCTCAGGGAACAAGGAGTTCGCATGATAGTCTATCTAGACGACATTCTTATCATGGCGCAATCTCCAATTCTGGCAATGCAGCATTTACACATGACCATTGTTACCCTACAAAATCTGGGGTTTGTGATCAACGAGCCCAAGTCAGTGCTGTGTCCGACCCAGACGATAGATTTCCTGGGTTTTGTCATAAATTCTCAAATGGCTCAGTTGAGTCTCCCACGCTCCAAACTTCGGGATATCAAGAAGAAGCTGTGCTCTCTGTTATCCAAACAGATGGTCTCACTCGGAGTGATTGCCAGGATAGTGGGCCTTCTAGCGTCCTCCATTTAAGCGATATTTCCAGGGCCCCTACATTATCGGGCCCTTCAGAGACTAAAGATTCAGCACCTGCAGAAAGGCCTCTCTTACACAGACCTAGTCCCCCTTTCCCAAGAAGTACGGGAAGAGATCCAGTGGTGGCTTACCCACGTAGAGGCATGGAACGGCAGGGCTATTTTCGGCTCTCTGCCAGAGGTCATCATAGAGTCCGACGCCAGCCGTTGGGGCTGGGGAGCGCGCTGCGGAAATATTTCCACAGGAGGGCGTTGGTCCCTAGACGAGCTGGACCTCCACATCAATTGCCTAGAACTCCTTGCAGGGTCGTTCGCGATCAGGACTCTGTCACCCAAACAAGTCTTGTGTTGCATCCTCTTGCGGATGGACAACATCTCGGCGGTTCAATACATCAACAAATTGGGAGGCACGAGGTCTTCACTGTTAGTGGAAATAGCGAAGGATTTTTGGCACTATTGCCTGAGTCATCAGATCTCGGTCATAGCTGAGTACATTCCGGGCCAATCGAATGTAGTGGCAGACTGGAACTCCCGACACCTCAAGGACTACAGCGATTGGCAGCTCCAACCCCAGATAGTGCAATGGCTGCAGGCGATCTGGGGACATTGCGAGGTAGACCTGTTTGCCTCCAGACTGAATAGTCAAATGACCAAGTTTTTCAGCTGGAGGCCGGATCCGTTGGCTCTGGCGACAGATGCCTTTTCACAGGATTGGACGCTGAATCTGAATTATGCCTTTCCTCCCTTCATCCTGATTCCCCGAGTGTTCACACAAGTAATGCGCCAGAAGGCGGAAGTGATTTTAGTAACTCCCCTGTGGAAGTCGCAGCCTTGGTTCCCAATATTATTGGAGGCGAGTTGCGGCTTTCCCAGGAGGATTCCCTGGTCCTCAACGATGCTCCAAGGCCCTCATGGAGAGATGCACCCGATGGTAATATCGGGGCAATTGTCCCTGATGGCCTGGAGACTTTCCGGCAACGTTGGCACATGCCAGGATTTTCGGAACAAGCTTCGGACTTTATCAACCAAGCTTGGGCCCCTTCCACCAGGAAAAGGTACTCTTCCGCCTGGAAATGCTGGGTTCATTGGTGCGTGGAACAGCACGTGGATCCCGTGGGGGCAGACTTATCCTATGTTGTAAATTTTTTGTCCAAAAAGGCTTCTGAAGGTTTGGCATATCGTTCCATCAATAATTTCCGTTCAGCCATCTCGGCGGGTCATTCTCAGCTTGAGGGCAAACCAATAGGGATGCATCCATTAATTTGCAAACTCTTGAAAGGTATTAGAGTAGCTAATCTGCCCAAGCCGAAGTATTCTTCTTTGTGGGATGTCTCGCTAGTTCTTTCCTTGTTCAATCAATGGCCCAGCAACGATATGTTGACAAGGAAACAACTCTCATCCAAATTGGCCATGCTGTTATGTTTGGCCGCGTGTAGACGTTCATCGGATATTAAAGCTCTAGATATTACAGGTAGAGTATTTACTCCTGAAGGAATTTCTTTTAACATCACTTCCAGGACAAAAACGATGTCACGTAATGTAGAATATCATGCTTTTCCTAGCAATCCCAAGCTCTGTGTTGTTCACTGCCTTAAGGCGTACGAAGAATGTACCAGGTCTCTTCGGCCTGATGGTGTGGTGCAATTATTAATTGCTTTGCAGAAGCCTTACAAACCTGTCACTGCGGCTACTATAGCCAGATGGTTAAAATCTGTTATGCAAGAAGCAGGTATTAATACTCAAGTGTTTGGGGCACATTCTGTCCGAGGCGCCATGGCTTCTAAGACGTTCATGTTGGGTTCTACTGTTCAGGATATCATGCATTCTGCAGATTGGTCCTCTGAATCAACATTTAAACAGTTTTACTATAAACCGGTGGGTGATATATCCTCTGTGGTCTTTAATCAGCGTTAAACTAGCATAATACGAAGCCTCCGGTCCTGTAATAGAATAAAAAATTAGCTAGCATTCGCGCCAAGAATTTTCAATTCTATTAAGGACACGGAGGCGAGGATTATCCCACCCGATTACATTACAGTATTGTAATTGTTACCCACCCGTTGTATTTATATTCTGGTTATGCAGAAGTTACGGGTTGTTTTGTCTCTCATTCTTTCCGGATCTGAGAAGAAGATGGATTAAGCGTAATACTGATTAAGAAGACGTTCTTCCCAGCTGGACTGGTTCTTCCACGTTGGAGGATTGTGTTGGACTTAAGTTATGTTGGACTTTTACTGTTCGAAGCAAAGAAAGAGGACGATTTCCGGTGATGGTGGCTCTTATGGGGCTCTGCAGGATGTGATGTGTACCATGGGTATCATGGGAAATGTAGTCTGTTTACATAAATACAAGTTTTTCATTGGCTGCTGTGAGTGGCAATAAATAGAAAGAGAAGCATAATCCTCGCCTCCGTGTCCTTAATAGAATTGAAAATTCTTGGCGCGAATGCTAGCTAATTTTTTATTCTTAATGTGCACTGCAACACCATCGCGACTCCACGTACACGGGGTTCACACGGATACTCGTTGTGACTCACGTTCGTCCTCTCTCTTCTCTTTCTTTCTCATGAGTATCAAAAAAGTGTGCTTACGTATCTGATTCCAAGCGCAGAAAACATTAGCATACGAAGACTGTACAGTCCATAACGACCGCAATGGTCAATTATATCGGTCACGCATAGGTTTAAGGTCAATTCCTTACTTTACGCGTTTTCTTCAGTATGCTTCACAGCACGCATGAATTCTCGTTGCACCAACAGAAGATAGTCTTCACTCTGCGCTCCTCTACTCTTGCCAGCTGATCGTCGCCATCTGTTCTATTCAAATGAAGCAGAGATCTTAATCGATGTAAATAAGTGCTTTATTAGGAGCGCCAGAGAAACGTTGGTGTTCCCTGTCCAGCCAGCAAACAACTGGCAGGCTAGGAACACAGCTATGTCAAGGTGCATAGCAACGCTAGAACACACAGTGGAACGTATTATTTAAAGCACCACATACAACAATATAAACCATATGAGAATACAACAGGAGTCTTAACCTTGACCTCTTCCCCCCCCCCCCCCCCTTACCACCGCCACCTCCCGGGTCCAGCTGCGCCAGTCTGCATACCTTCAATTTGCACCTTCCATGCTGTGACACTTCTGCAGTTTCACTGACCGGCATAAACGTTATTAAAGATCCAAATATGACTAGATAGAAAATAATGCTTGCAGCGTTTATTTTTGTGGAGTGTAAGATTCGTTATACAGTACATCATAATACTGCAAATAAACGTAATTTTAGGGATGCAATCTCTTTGCTGAGACTTTACGAGGTCAACGTGTACATCGTAGGGTCGAGGTCCACATTGTAAAATGTAAGACGAGATGCCAAAAGAAAAGCCTCATCATTCTGACTCCTCACCGCGTGCCCTTGGCAACAAGAAACCCACGCGTAGTCAGACAGACAGTGGCATAATGTTGTAAGCTCAGCGTCTGCGCACTTTTAGCCATTACATTGGTGCACTAAACACTGAGTAGAGATTGGTTGGGACTAACGGCAGTCTGGGATACGTAACCGAGGCAGCCATTTCTACATTGTACATTTTATAATGTAATCCGAAAGACGTTTGAAAAAGAAAGCATCATCTTCAAGAACTAAGTAATACAACTTTATTTCTGCAAAGTTAAAAACGCGCATTGTATTTAATGGGTTTCAAAACGTATGCATACATTTCCTTTTAAGCCCTTTTTGTTTACGGGGCTCTTTGACCACACGCTATTAAAAATTGTAATTTTAGCAGATTGAACAAAAAAACTTAAACGGGTCCAGAAGCATTTGTATTTCTTTACGAGGGTTAATGTAACAATGAGGTAGCTACACCATGTTAATATAGTGACACGTTTAACAAGCAAATGGACCTTTCCTGTTCGGGCTCCTGTTGGCGGGCACGCTGGACTGCCTACGAATGTTCTAAAGGATTCTAGCTCTATATTTTTTTTACGATGTTGAGAAGACTGTGGTTGGTTGGACAGAAGATTGACACTTCTATCGCCCAAAAGGAGCAACCCTAACCAATTCGTCTCTTGGACCCGCCTTGCTGCTCTCCTACTACGTAGTGTGGAGTGAAAAGAACATTGAAGAGGTAAGCGGGCTGTAGAGAAGAGCATCAGTGGTGTGCCAGCATGACCTCTACCAACAACTACCAGTGGCTGGAGAGTTCCGGCAAACCCAGCTCCCGGTGAGAACCAGGAGAAGGACTCTCGTGGGAGGGAAAGCGCTAAAGGAGAGAGACTTGGACACTCGCTGCCCGGCGACCCCGCCCCATCTGTGTTTAGACTTTGTGGATGGGAGGTCCCTGGGGAGATGATTTGGCTACTCTACTAAATTCCTAATGCGCCATGCTCGGAACCTTAACTGTCGCTTATACTCGCTCCGTGCATGCTTCCTGTATGCACCACCACCTTATGTAGAATTATCACTGTCTATCTCCCGGGCAGCTTCCCACACATACTATTTCGGGGGACAGCGCATCCTGTTTGTTCGGCCTAATGGAAGCTGCACAGCCCCCAGTTATTTTTTGTTCGGTCTGCCGTACCTGGGTGCTTCGTGTCTCGAGATTCGCTGAATAATACGTGTGTGTCGCATTTAAATTGTCAGCCCAAATTGCTCCTTGTGTCCCCGACACATCCTGGTGGCGCTTTGTATCAAGGATCTCGCCTGACAGCGCTCTGCATGGGGGATCCCCACTTTGCGCCTCCATCTTTTTCCGAGTGAGATTGTGTTGTAACCCTTTTAAGTGTTACGTGTTTGTTATTGAATGTCCCTGACGCATACTGCCTGTGGATTCTTCATCCCCTGCCTGTGAAACACTCCTTCCTTCAGTGGATCGTAACTTGACCCCCAGCAGATTCTTTTTTGTGACATGTACTATTGCCCTCTTTAAGAGATTCTGAATCCCAGAGAGGAGCGAGCCGAGTAGCCTATTGGGTTTCAAAACAAACGGTACTGAACGTCTGATGTGTATTAACGGAGAGGGGTTTAAACATCACACAAGGGGTATATGTAATACTAATTTGCTATTTCTTTTTGTTTTGACTTGAATGTAATGCTAGCTAGTAGACAAAGGTTTAGGTCGGTGTTATTGGACTGCCCAAAGAACGGTGACAGAGCAGACCAATACAACACCCTCCCCCGCTTTTTCCCTTATGAGATTAAAAGTGTCATACATTATCAAAACAACATCCACACGTTTCTGCTGCCAGCTTCTGGCCTGTGTGTTTTGTTAGGGTTCCATGAGTGTGTGCGGCCACGCCTGGAACATTTGCAGATAGGTTGCTTGATAGGAGAGTCTGGAGACTGCTGGAAGAGGGGAGAGCATTAGAGAGCGAGGTCATAGCAACGGGAAATGCTGATTTTCCAACCCCTTCGGGAGTGAGGCGCGAGTAACGCTGTAACAAAAGGGGAACTGGAACTCGTACTCCTGGGGCTCCGATTCCGTCCCAGTAACTTAGAGTTAAAAAATACGTACCGCGTGATATTCAGCTCAGGCTGCAAAAATCTAACGTACAAAATGAGAATATCTGCTGCTCTATGGACGCCCGTTGATTCATAAAGGTAAAATACAGCATGGGTTATACAGCCTTCAAGTGCACGCTCTGTGATATACCACACACAAGATACAAAATGCCAGCATCACAGGCTCAGGTGCACAATACAAGCAAGCTTCGCCGATTGTACAGGACATCAGGCACTGTGCGAGCACGTTACATAAACCGAATATGTTTGTTCTTTTGTAACTTGAAATAATTTCCGCACATACTGTTAAAATGTGAAAAACATCTGGTTTTGCGACTGCTTGTTATATAGCAAGCGCATTCCCAGTCTTGCTGGTTTGTATTTCTGGGAAGGTTTCATATCTAATTCAGTATGTTACTTTTACATTTTCACAATTACATCTTCTTACAATGGTAAACAGCGATTTTTGCAGGATCTTAGCACATGCCATGTATCTATCCTATTAGTGACTTTTTTTTCATTCAATGAGCTTCTCAATTAGTGTGCTTCTGAAAATCTGTTGCACCCCCGTTTAGCCTAATAGATGGGTGCACTCCGACTATCCATTCTGAAATTTCCACCGTGCTTTGGAGATGCTGGGCCTTTGTGGTAGCTTCCAATATAGGTGTCAATTGTCAGCACATGAAAAAATTTCTAATTATCTAATTTGTTTTTCTTTCCAAAAGGAAGGGTATTTCTGTACATTGCCATCAGGTTTGCGTGTGCATTTTCACTCTTCCATATAACCTAAAATCGATTTTCACAAAATTAGCAGTTTGCCTTATTAACTAGATTAAGGTATGGCTTTTAAATCGATTGGCAGTGTTGTGGCTAAGTTTATTTTTTATTTTTTAGTAGGTGAAAGCCTGCCACATTCCCTGCTGTCTTGCCACTGATTAATGAATAACATCACCTTCTTGCTAGCGGACATTTTAATCTTTGCATTGGTGCGCCCATGCTTTCGAGATCACCTGCTGGTCTTGTATTTGTTTTTTAGTTTTGGATGTCCAACTCATTACTTGATTGAATCGTTTTTAGGTCGAGCCTTGGCAGAGCATGTGCTGTCTCTTAGTTACATGCTGTATTCACTCTGTGGGCTTACTGCCCACCCATTTCCTTTTTATTCGTTACATCGTTTGTCCTTTAAAACACATGTTTGCTACTGGTTAATCTTTGCTTTTTGTCCCTCTTTGTTTTCATTTGTTTCCTCCCACGGAGCAGTGCCTAAGTACTGGTATCTTTCCACTTGAGTGTTTGTGTTATTCCTGGAGTACAATTTTTGTATCCGTTTCCTGCTCATGGTAGCCTAAAGGCATAGTTTTAATGTGAGCATGGAGGCCCTGCGACTTTGATTTTATTAGGATGGCATCCGTGCTGCTTTTATTTTATCAGCACGGCGCCTGCTTCATGGACACCAAGTGTTATGTTTCTGCTCTCTTTTTTTTTTTTTTTTGATCAAGAAGGTAGCGTGTGTGTGATTTTTTTTTTGTCGCACGGCTTTCATTTTATCAACACAGCACCTGTGCGGCTCTTATTTTCAGCATGGCGCCTGCTGCACAGACACCGTGTGTTATGTTTCAGTTTTTTTCAAAAATAAATCAAAAGGGTAATGTGGGATTTTGCAGCTGGATCCAATTACGCTGGGTCGTCATAGAAGCAAAACACCCACCCGTTTCCGATTTATATCCATAGCTTCTCGTGGGTCGAGTCAGCCTGCCATTAAGATTGCGGCCCCTACATGTTTGCAGTGGTAGCAGAAGGAAATGAGCGCCAGCTGCACTGTGGTATTCTTTAGGGAACCGGGTGCCGGCCAGCTAACAGTTTCTTGCCTGCATGCGGCCCTCAGTGACTCCTATCAAGCTGTTTACGAGACACTTGCCAGTCCGACTCCCCTTCACCTTTAGTTTAACTTAATTTTCACTAATTCCTCACAGTGTTTGCAGTTAACTAACTCGTTTTAAATTCCCATGTTAAGTGTGTACAGGACATATACGCCAAATGCTTGCTAACGGCATGGTTCCTTTGAGTGATCCTACAACACGATTTCTAATTGAATGTTTGTTGATGGCTAACTAAAAATAGCCCAAATGTAGCATAATCGTGCCTCTCCGAGGAAGGGAGGGGCTGGGGTGCTGTTATGTAGGCACAAATGAGCACTGGTGGCTAGGCTGGCATCAGAGGTGTGTGCGGAGTGCCTCCTTCTGTTGAATGCTCTTTTTTGTCCCGAGGCTTTTGACACCGGCAAACGTGTGTGACAGCAGCTTTCGGTAAAGAGGAGGCACCCAAAGCCTGCCAAAAATAGCCCAAATGTACTCCAACCGTGCCGCTCTAAGGAAGGAGGTGCTGGGATGTAAGCACAAGTGAGCACTGGTGGTTAGTTGCTTTTGTTTAGTGTTGCTGCCTTCTCCTCCCACCCATCACTTCTCCATATTGCTGTCCCCTTCTCCCCACCCCTCCGTACTTGCTTGCCCATACCCCTCCCCCCCCAATCCTTGCTTGCCCGTCCCGCACTTCCACCCGAAAATAAAAAGCGATATGATGCGACGCCTGCGCTGGCTGCAGCATAGTGCTTTTGTTTGGCAAGGAGGGATGCTAGGACTTTTGTCAGAGTTGACACTTTGGCAGACCGCAAGCAGGGTAAGCATTTTATTACTCGCACCTTATTGTCGCTCCTTCATTTAACAGGGTGGAACTTCAGGCAAAGTCAAAACAGGATTGGTTTACCTGGGCTGTGAGGGGTTGGGTGTAATTTATTTGCCAAGGCAGTCCCGCATTTGTTTTTGTAATCTTTTCTTTTTTTATTGATGACAACGTTAACACATTTAAAATTGTTATTGCAAATCATTATACAGAGCTATGTATTTATAATGAGTCATGCTTAATCATATCTTATTCTAGCGTCTTTCCATATGGTGATACTGTTCCTCCCTTGTGTTACTCATTCTGTGATCGAACTGAGGTGATGCGTCACCTGTGGAGGCTCACAAATGTTTCCTCTATACTCATTCCACTTTTCCCATATTTGCGGCCACTTTTTGGGACAACCCCTTGATTCATAAATTGTCTTTTCCATTAACATGCAACAATCCAGATCGCTCTTCCATGCAGTAATTGTTGGTGTTTCTTGTGCTCCCCACAATCTGGCAATGTTACGCTTAGCAACTATCATTTCCAGCGTCACCCAGGTTTTCTCTTTAGATCGGTGGGTTCCCAGATATTTAGAAGACATAGTCCTATCTTGGGTGCTATCTTTGTTCCCAGCACTTCCCCCATACATTGGATCACTGCTGTCCAATATCTTCTAATGTGAATACATTCCCAGATAGTATGGATGAATGTACCTTCTTGGCCACACCATTTTCCCACACTCAGAGTCGTCTCTGTAACCCATTTTCAAAAAAGTTGGACATAAGTATATTCTATGTAGCACTTTGAGTTGTACCAGCCTTAGTCTCGAGGAGATTGCGATTTCTCAGGGGGATGCTAAGGCTTCCTGACAGTCGTCGTCCTCCAAGTCCACAATATCTTTAGTCCCACGGTTCTAAATAAAAAAGCAAATCTTTATCTCCGCTACCTTACTTGTTTTCAGTTTGTTTACCAGCACCCCTGAAAAACTGTAATTTCCCTAATCAAGCTCATCCAGCCCCTTTACTAGCTCATAATCGGTTTCCTCTGACTCTACCAGCTATTCCAAATCTTCCTGGTGGTTCCCATTTTTTAACTTTAATTTTTTCCATTCTCTCCAGTTTTAAACTTCTGCATTAATTCACGCCAATCAAACACACCCCATGGGATGTTCACTAGACTGAAGTTAGAAAACAAAGTGCCTTTTGAAAATAAAATAAAAAGTACAGTGCGTCCCAAACCCAAGGCAAGCGCAGTCGTGTGCAACCACATACAGATCGAGAGAGAGCACAAAGTACTGGCTTGTATATAAATATGGAGTAATCGGGAACAAACATTGATTGTTGTTGGTATTTTTTTTTTTTTACCTATACAAACCATAAATCATAATGGCTTTGGGTCCCAGAATAATGATAGCTAGCGCAGCAGATAGTGTGCCTGTTAAAAACATACGTAACCTGGTGGTGGTATTTCAAATCATAGAATGTTGCTTGTATAGTTTTGCAATGCAGTGGCAGCAAGCTATACTTACTTTGTGTGGCTCAGTTTACTCAATGGCATCACGCAGGCGAGGATCCTACAGTATTCTATGGTGCTGGGAGCATAGGTATTCAATACAACGTTCAGGTTTATTTGAAATGTTCATTCCGTAAACTTATTTTCTACAATTCTTGCCATATTTATTGGTCCGTACATGAGAAGTTGCTTTCGTTGATTGGTCTTGATGACTTTAACGAGGCAACCCTCCTGGCAAATATATATTTTTAATGGGAAACATTATCTTTTGGTCATAACACACCAAGTTATCCTAGCAATTCATTTACTGTGTTTTAAATCGAGTGCTGTTAGACACAATAAAATATGCTTTAAAATAAACACGTACTTATGATAATTTACGTCGTATTGTATTTATCCCAGGATAATGTGCTGCATGGCTAAACACATAAGGTCCAAAAGGTGAAACCTATTGGCTATGCCAATGCTTGTTCTTACATCGCACAGCATCCTCATTATAGGCCAGTTGATAACCCATTTACTTTTCTTAAATGTGTGAACAATGGCTGTCAAAGGGAATTCTTCCTACTTGAAAGAATGCATATTTCCACGCATACCCATCCTAGTAATGTAACTCCCAAACAAACGCTGGGCTGTCTTTGTTGCTGATACATAATTACATAGGCTCTGTTACCATGGATGTGCTACTAATAATCCACTTACCCCCCCCTCCCACACCTTAGTCTGGTGTAGGGTCAGTTACAGAAGCATCTGGCCCCAGTTCATTTCTCCTGCATCAGAAATCTGCCCATACTAATGGCAGGTTATGCACGACGTAAGTACATAATAAAAATAGCAAGATGTTTGTCTAGTGCTGTGATTGCTAATTGTATCAGCAAGTTTATTACAGTGGAAAAGGTATGTGGGTTGTATCTGTGTATTTTTCACATTTGAGGGCACAAATCTATTCAAAAGTATTGTGATTGCATGATTCTCTGTTTACAATTTCAAGAAACTGAAGTTTTGTTTATGTTCGGCTCACTTCAGCAAGGTTGAATCCAGACTAGATTACTTTATTCCAGCCACCAGACAAATGCAGATATTCCTATTTCTCTGCTGACTCAGCTGCAGATGTCTCTATTGCATTGCTTTGGAATGGAGTTATTTCTGGAGTAAACCTCCTCCCATTTTGCCTTGGATTTGTAGGTCGAAGCCTTGCTTAGGAATTCTTGGGGCCATTCTGAAAGCTTCCTGTGGAATGCATTCCACCCATCCATTGCTTACCATTGGCGTTGTTTTGTAACTTGCAGTTGCTTTCTATTTGCAGGGTTTATTTGTTTTATTTAGACTGTCCACCTTGAGCTTGTCCCTCCAGTGGAGCATAGCCTGCTCACTGTATTCTTCCACAAGTGCTCGCTTTCTGCAAACAGGCCTATTAATTTTGTTCTTGTCACATTTGCTGTGCGTTCAAAGACAGAGGTCAAATGTTAGGCTCTTTCTTCCAGGGAGCTTCGTGTTTGCTTTTCTTTCTCTGACTGGAAAGTGAGAGGAATTATGTGGCAGCCTAGCAGGGTATAGGAATGTAAAAATGCTGTAGGATGTTTTTTTTCTAGTACACAACAAAATGTAAACTAACTGTACAAATATTTCAGAATATATTCAGAATAGGAAAGCACAAATGAAGTACAATTTTTTGTTTTTTTGTTGTAATTCTGAAATGTGATGGAAACATAATTTAATAGGATCAGAACAAATCAATACACCAGGTGATGCTGTTTTCCACACATCATTTGTGTGAGGTATAGTTTATCACTTAAACTGTCTGTGCAAATGAAATGGTCATTTCAACTGAAAATCTGATCGCTGTAATAACAGTGCACTACCACACCATGCATACCCCACTCTACGCAACTCCACGCCACACCACTCCACACCACTCTACTCCAATCTGTCTTTGAATGCACAGCAAATGTGACCAGATAAACAAAATTTAAAGGCCTTTGTTTATTTCTCATTCACTTCTGAACTCCATCATGGTTTTTATGGGGGTGTTTCACCGCACTGCCCCCATACTCTCAATGCTTATGGCATGGGCAGCGATGACATGGATTGAAGTCTGCTATCCCTCTCAGGCCTTCATGTCTAGTTTTGTAGTCACTTTGCAAGGGTTGCAAAAGGCAACCTCCTTCATTAATGTTCATGAGGCAGGAGATTTTTTGACACTCCTAAATATACCTATCGTGCTACGATGGATTAATACATAAGTTGCATCACAAAATGAAGAACATTTTTCAAACAAGTCTGTGTGCCATTTGGCACACCCTGGTTTGTGAGCTGCCCTTAGTACTTCAGACTCCTAAAAAGCAGAGTAGGGAGACTGGAGAGGAAGTAGAGAAAGCTGACTTTGGCTGACCCCATGAAGCACCCTACAACTTGAGGAGCTACATAGACGCAGCATGGGTGATCACCTGCCCCCACGTGGGTACACCACTTCACTTGCAAGCACAATCACCACACAACCCGTTTCATTCTGGGGCTGAAAGGGCCCACGTAACCTACTTGTTGGAAAACGAGGCAGTATCTGTGAGGCCTGCACAAATAACATGTCACATTTATCCTTCACTGGGAACCAAACACCCTATTGTAGCGCTTGACTCTCAGAGGGTAGCGTTGCAGAGCAGTCTAAGGCTTACTCAAGGGAGGTGGTGTGGGCTAGTAATCGCCATTTACAAGTACGCAGAAATAACACTCAATAATTGATTGTCCAGTCTGTACTTTGCTTTATAAAAGGAAGAGTACATTTATTAAACACACACACACTACTCAATACTATGCACCAATTTACAAATATACATAAGCTGTTGGAATTACTTTGTGACATTGCATAACATCTCAACCCCTCCCGCAGGGGGGGGGGTGGAGTCTAGTACCACCACTCCCATGTATGCACATCATCTTGCCCCCTAATGCAGTGGGTTGACACAACCTGGAGCGAGGGCCTTGCCCACTGGCACCATCCCAGTGGCGACCCACCCCATCATCTCAACAAGCATTAAAAAGAGGTACCCCTGCCCTGGTGACACACAACCCCGACTGAGCATCTCATACTGACCATACAGTATACACCTCTACATCTTAGTGGCTAATAGTCATAGTTGTTCTTCACCTAACGCAGTAGCAAGAATACATGTTTGGGCATCACTTAGAATGACAGTACTCATCATAGTTGATAACAGTTAAAATGCATTGCAATCACAACCCCTAAAAGGCATCACAGTTATAATCACAGGATTAAGCATATACAGCCAGACACCCTAGCAGGAATGTCCGGCAACATAACCCCTCTTTTGCTTATGACTCCACCTTACACAGGTACTTCACATAACACGTGACTTTCAGTCCCTCTAAAAGAAATGACTTTGGTAAATGCACTTCTCGTGCAATTGCACCTCTTCACCTCCAGGGGATGCCCTTCTCCAGACATCTCCAGCCCAGATATGAATACCTTGAGGCAGTCCCTAACGCACCCCCAGCTGTAGAACAAAAGTTCCAGCCCCGGGATGCTGATGATTGCTGGCTGAGCCCTTGAGGAGTTGTTTCTTTTACTTCCCCATGAGTCTTAGGGGGGGGACTTCTCCTCTTCGTGCTGGGAGAGTGTGCATTGCTCCTGCAGCTCCCCCTGCACCTTGGCACACACCTAGTGGTGACCCCATCCTCCTGGGGCCACCACACGCCGAGGACGATCCGCTTTTCCTTGCAGGCCGGTCCAGGCCTGCAAGGCATTATGGGGTGATTCGCTTTTCCTTGCATATTATAGCAGCGGCTCCCCCGCTTCTCTGGGGAGAGCCGCTCCGCTGGCGGACTCACACCGCGTTGTCATGCCTCAGTGGGGGGCCCGGTCCCACCCGGACCCCCAGGTGAGTTAGGCAGCGCGGGGAGCCCACCACCGGCTGCTCTTCGGGGGCCCGGTCCCACCCGGGCCCCTTGCACCTCCGTATTGCCAAGCGTTGGAGAGCCCACCCCCGGTGGCTCCCCGCGCCCTCTGGTGCGGCTGCGGGAGCCGGAGCGTCCATTTCGGTCTGCCCGCTCCAGCGGGCAGACACGGAGGCGACCTCTCTCCTGGCGGGTCTTTGGGGGAGTGCGATGGCACTACCCGCGGTCGCGGGGGAGTGTGGCGGCAATCCCCCCTCCTTCACCACCGCACGGGGGCCTGGAGTTGGGGATCCCGGGCCCCCCTCTGGGCCATCTTCACGGGGAGTGCCGTGCTCCCCGACTTGGATTCCACGCGTCGGGGCACACCGGGGCCCGGAGTTGGGGATCCCGGGCCCCTCTTGGACACGCTCCCCGGCTTCCCTTCTGGGCGTCGGGGACCCGGAGTTGGGATCCCGGGCGCCAAAGACATCTTTGCGGGGTCGCGACGGTGCTCCCCGCCCTCCGGTGTCGCCGGGGGCCAGGGTGGGCTCCTGGCACCCCGTTTGGGCATTTTCACAGGGAGCGCGATGTCGCTCCCCGGCTTTACTTCTTCCGCGGGCATCCCCCGGGACCTGACCCACCCTGGGGGCACATCTTGGACCGGCGGCGGAGCCCCACGCACTTCGTCGTCGGTCCTCAGAGATGTCAAAGGTCGCCTACCTTCTGGGGGGTGTATCTCTGCCCCCAGGCGGCCGATCGGCTCCATTCTGGCCTCTTCCTGCTCCTGGTGGCGCTCCCCAGCCACTGGGAGCACTTTCTTTCACCCTCCTGTTCTCAGGGAGGGTGAATTCATCAAGGCACAGTCTTCACTGACTCCCTGCGCCAGCCTTTCGCCTGGCTCTCCTCCTGGGCCTCTCTTCTCCTTGCGCAGAGGCCCAGGCTTCTGCTCACTGGTCCTGGTCTCCCCTTGTGGCGCAAGTCAGGGTCCTGGGCCAGTCTGGAGGTTCTTACTTCCAGCTGCCCATGATGCCAGGCTCCCGCACCAGTCTTCCTCAGCAAACCACACCCCAGAGAGAGCTCCTCTTCCTGTGCAAGCTCTTTTAAGAGAATTTGGAGGGGGCTGGCAGGAAGTCTCTGCTTGCCCTATCAAGCAGCGACACATCACTTCTCTGCCCCTGCTTGCCCTATCAAGCAGCAACACATCACCTCTCTGCCCCTGCTCCCTCCTTCCTGCCCAGGCCTCTGGGTCAGTTCAAAATGGCGTCGTCCAGGGGTCTCATGCCACATGGTCTCTGAAAGCCCCTTCCCCCCTTGCTGCCTTCTCTCCAGAGCAGCTTGGTGCCTGGCACCAGGTGACAGCTGCTGATGGATAACCGGGTAACTCCACCCATCTTCTCTCCCTCTTGGAGAGGAGACCTTAGCTTTTGGAATGCTTGTAGTGAAGGGCTAGGCCTCTGATGCTACAGCTTGGGGAGGAAGGTCATTAATCCAGCCTGGCAGGGTCAGCCCCAGTCAGGCTCTGGTTATGAGCTGACTCAGAGGAATATGACGTTTCTGGATGACCCAAAAGCAGTACAGATATGACTTTGGACTCTGCAGAATAGTACTTCTCACCTAAGTTACAGTGGACTTTAGTGTGTGTCTGGAATTTGTAGGCCCTAGGGAAGTGAAACTATCCCATGTGATCTCCATCCTCCCAGGGGGAATAATGAAGTGGTCTTTCAGTGAAAACAGTAAAGCACACTGACTTTCCCTTACATGTTTCTTCCCATTGTATAAAGCCTATTCCATGTCGCCACCCAGCTCTGCATAATTCCTGCCACACCATTCAATTTGTAGCTCCTCCTGGGCTGCGCACACCAGGAATCTCCCCTGCGCAACCCCTACACGTGTGCACACGCATTTACACACGTGTCTGCATGTAACCAGCCCGGTGCCCCTTACTCCTGCTGCACCGCAGCGGCCTACTTTCACCAGGGGGACACCGGTAAAATCCCCATGCAGTCTCTTTCATCATGAGTTCACTGTGGGTGAGTCCCAACTTATGAGGCTCTCCCACAGTAAAACCTCAACACTTAGGTGTTCAAAAAGCGAAAAATCCGGGCGGCTCAGATGTTCAGAACCACCTTCTAACACTACTATATGGAGTTAGCTGGGAGAGTCCGCCAGCCTTCCTACTGGGCATCTGGTAAAACAACTTTGGTCCCACTACTAGAACCAGCTGTCACGCACCATTCATAGTGGCATGGCATAGCCACAGGAACGATGGTCACCAGTGTGGTAAAGCAGGATCTATTCTTCATCTTAAATGACGGAGCAGTCAGCCAGGGGGATATTTATATCATTGCAGCGAGTGTCCCTGCGTCGAGCGACCAGAGAGTCTGCGTGGCAGAAAAAACAACAAGCATATATGTTTCATGATTACATAGAATACCTAGAACAATGACCTTCGCAGGAAAACATTAAAGGGTCAAGAGGGTCATGGAGGTTACACAGCTACAGGAAGGAGGTTCCCAGACAGGTTTTCTCGGTTGTGGTTGCCAATAACAAAATTACTTCAGTTCTCTTGTTTCAATACATACATTATCTTATCGTAAACCTTGAGAAAGGAAATGGAGAGATGGAACAGCAGCAGTAAATCCCAGGTAAGGAACTGCACAACTTTAACCATCTGAGAAGGCTTCCCTTTGTCCCTGGGTAATAGGGTACAGAAATATGTGACAAATAAGCACTTTCTATACTTGAAAGGTTGATTAATTATCCGGTCCAGCTGCAAGGCCATTTCTTTATCAGAAACTTAAAAAGCACTAGTTCTATAATTGTCAGAACATCCATCACTTACAGCTAATTATTTTCTTAGTCTGCGAGTCCAAACCCCCATTATTCATTCTATGGATAGGACTGTCTTCCCAGTGCCCACCTCCTTATATTCTTCAGTCAAAGACTGGATTCTTACCCTCGAGTGAGCACAATTTATGCTCTACATCTGGCCTACCTTATGTTACAAAGGTCAGGAGAAACTTGCCCGTCTCCGCTAACAAGCTACCTTTTGAGCAAGCATATCACAAAATATATTTTTTTTCAAAGGACAACGAATTAAAGGATGATTCAAAAATGGGTGGAACAAGGGTTAACAAAGCAAACACAAGGAGATGATGGACGGAGCGCTGAAAATGTTCAGACACTCACCCCCCCAGTCACAGATTTGAGTTGAATCCATTATCGTTCTTTAGCTCACTTCGCCACCCCAGTTCAGACACAGCTATATGCAAATCAGTCTTGACCCTGTGCCTCATGGGAACAGTCCAGCCCAAACTGCCAAGCCATGTCTTCCCTGGACCGGAAACAAGCATCCTGGGACCAGTTTCGGGCTAACAGCCCTCATCAGCCAAGCTAGCTTGAATCCAGTGGCAAAGTGAGCAAGGGACCCATGTCTGGGCATACCCCGCCAACTTAGGGCGAACAAAGCCAACACAAGGAGATGATGGGCAGAGCGCTGAAACTTTTCAGACACTCGCCCCCAGTCACAGATCTGGGTTGAATTCATCATCGTTCTTTAGCTCACTTCGCCACCCCAGTTCAGACACAGCTATATGCAAATCAGTCTTGACCCTGTGCCTCATGGCTGGACTGTTCCCATGAGGCACAGGGTCAAGACTGATTTGCATATAGCTGTGTCTGAACTGGGGTGGCGAAGTGAGCTAAAGAACGATGATGGATTCAACCCGAGATCTGTGACTGGGGGTGCGTGTCTGAAAAGTTTCAGCGCTCCGTCCATCATCTCCTTGTGTTTGCTTGGAACAAGGTTTCACATTCTTACACTCTGGCAAGTGCTAAAAGAAATATCACTAAGTTTGTCCCCAATGCCCCAACATTTCTTTTACTCTGTTGGTGAGCAGCATGCCATACTCACTAACCAAGAGACTTGTGATATTGGTCTTTTGCACCAGAAATCATACCAAGTCTGCCAGGTTGCTAAAATGAAAAGCAGGTTGCCATATGCACACTACCCCACTGGATTTTGAGTCTATAGCTTTACAGGTTTACAACACACACAAACAATGCAAGATTTAAAAGAAAGCAAGAGCTCTAGCCACCTTCCAAATTACCAACACAACAAACATAAAGATGGCTCATAGAAAACATGTTGTTCTCTTAACAGAAAATGGTCAGAATGCAGTATCGACCTCTTTTACTTCTATCTTTTGCCAACACATTCATAGCATTGTCTCCTGTCATTTGATTTGGGGTAAATACTGGATGGAAGAGTCTGTTCCTAATATCCAGGAGTAGCAGGCAAGTCACAAGTAGACATTTACCCTTGTTGATATTATTATTATTATTATATTGGAGATAACCTTTAATTCACTGTGCCAGGTTTATAACAATTTTACATTTTAGAAATTAATTTCTCTTTCAATCATACAGACCCTCTGAAAGGTTGTCTGGGAGGCTGGTGTAACAAAAGGGAGCAAGTGAGGCGGCTATTCTCTTTTCTTATAATGTACATCCTTAGCATTTTGACTTGGAGAAACATTTTGTATTCTTTTGCACATTTTGAGCCACAGGGGATTTGGTGTTTTTTTGTGTAGGTTATTTGCAGCTTCATTCTGCCTCTTGCACTTGCTGTGTCCCATGCATGACTATCCACAGCGAGATACAAAGGCGTTAGTGGAACATGGTGTGACCCAAGTACAGACTGCACACCTTAAATTCCAAAGTGCTTAACATTCAATTGTTTGCAAGATATGATACCATGAATCAGAACTACGGGCGAGGTATAGATACAAGAAATAGCTCAGCAGTGGAGGTGATGGGTTACGCAAGGAAGCATGAGGTCATTCTGTCTGTGTGCTGTAGTTAGTGGTTACTGAGCGCCCTTTGTGTGCTCGAGTTCTTTTATTTTAGCTTGACTCCATTGTAGTCTTTTGCATTATGTACGCAAGTGTCTACTTTAAGCTGCACTTGGCATTTACACTTTAATTTCTTTGGTATTCTTGTTTTTTTGTTGGGAGACTGTTAAATCATACTTCTTAGGACTCAATTACTAGTTGCATGGTGTGTTGTTACGCTCTGGCCAATCACGAATAGCTTTGTTTTAGCACCCAGTTTTCCTGGGTGCGGGAAAACCGGCTGGTAAAGCAATGCTCTGACACTTTCAGAGCCTCAAGGAACACAGCAAATCATTGAGCATCATAAAATGTTAAATGATCTTTTGAAACCCTCCTTTGGTTGCTGATTTGCATCATGGAA
>CAWUFW010000086.1:4560000-4862500 GCA_963921515.1 Calotriton arnoldi
CCTCGGCTCCGGCCCCGGCCTCGATCCCGGCTCCGGTGGTACCGCAACCCCGATCGACGCCGGTTGACCTAACCACGCCGGCGCCGATGTTCCCGGTGCCGTTCCTGACGCCGCCCGGGGCTCCGGGCGGCGTCGTTCCCCGGTTCTCTCCGGTTCCGGACATGGAGCCGGACCGACGTCGCTCGACGCCGGCTCCGGCGCCGATGAGACCTTGGGTCCCAGATGTCCCTCCTCCTCCATATTTTGAACCAGAGGAGGACCAGGAGAGCTGGGAGGGGTCGGAAGACCCTCTCACACAGCAGTGTGAGTATGATCAGGACTGGGCAGAGGAACTTGGGGATGCCAGTGGTCTAGACACTTCCCGTGACACTGGCATGCTGTCTCCTCCCGTGGCTACGGAGGAGGGAGCAAATTTCGCAACGGTGTTGCGTAGAGCAGCTGGAGCCTTGCACCTCCAATTGCCTACTGTGGCTGTCAGGACTAATCTCCTGACGGAAGTGCTTCAGCCGGCAGCTTCCTCCTCGGAGACTGTGCTGCCGTTTAATGATGCACTGTCTGATGTTCTTTTGGGCACCTGGTCCAAGCCCACCACGGGCTCCTGTGGATAGGAACGTGGCCCGACGCCATCGCCCTGCTCCGGGCGACCCCTTGTTTCTCTCTCAACATCCCACCCCGAGAGCTTGGTTGTCCAAGCCTCTGCCTCCCAAACCGCCTTCCCTACCGCCCCTCCGGATAGGGAATCCAAACGCCTGGACCAGTTTGGGAAGAAGGCTTTTTCTTCCTCCAGTGCTGGCTTGCGGTCCGTCAACACCGCTTGCCTTTTGGGCCGATATACCCACTCCCTGTGGGATTCGGTGGCAGCTGTTTTTCCCCAGTGTTCTGAGGAGGTCCAGACACTGCTTACCCGCACCATTGCGGAAGGTAGGGATGCAGCAAAGTTCACCATACGTTGTGGCCTTGATACCGCCGACTCGCTGGGCAGATCGCTTGCAACGACGGTGGCGCTGCGTCGCCACGCCTGGCTGAGAACAACTGGTTTCTCGGGTGATGTCCAGAATACCCTCATGGACATGCCCTTTGATGGAGTCGGTCATTTTGGTTCCAAAGCAGACCATGTGCTGGAGCGTTTTAAGGACTCACGGGCTACTGCCAAGTCCCTGGGCCTTTCTGTTGTGCGCCCTCCGCTAACCTCTGCTTTTCGCCCCTTTCGTGGCCACGGAAGGGGCGCCCAGTCACGTCCGCTGCCCAGCCACCGGCCCGCGCAGCAAGCGTCTTCGCGTGGCCGAGGACGTGGCTACCGCCGTGGCGGTTCCGGCAACCAGCGTGCGGGTCAGGCCACCAACTCCGCCCCGTCCGCGGCCTCCAAGCCCTCCTAGTCCTTCCTTTCAGGTGCACAGCACGCCAGTAGGGGGCAGGGTCCGCCATCACCTTCACCACTGGCGTGCCATCACCTCGGACAGGTGGGTCTTGGACATTGTCCGAAGTGGCTACTCCCTCCCCTTCGAGACCACGCCCCCAGCCATGCCACCTCAATTCCACCGCATGTCAGGGGATCACTTGGTGCTTCTGCAGAAGGAAGTCACGGCCCTCTTGGCCAAGAGGGCCATCGAGCATGTTCCGACCCCAGAAGTAGGACGTGGTTGCTACTCCCACTACTTCCTGGTGCCCAAAAAGGACAAGGAGGACATGCGTCCTATCTTGGACCTCCGGAACGTCAATCGCTTCCTCCGGAAGGAGAAGTTCAAGATGCTCACCCTAGCTCAGGTCTTGACTGCCCTCGACCCTGGAGACTGGTTGGTAGCGTTGGACTTGCAGGACGCTTATTTTCACATCCCCGTCCTGCCGGCCCACCGGCGTTACCTGCGGTTCACGGTAGGCCTCGAGCATTTTCAGATCACCGTGCTCCCCTTTGGCCTTACAAGTGCCCCTCGGGTGTTCACGAAAGTGATGGCGGTGGTCGCAGCTCATCTGCCCCGGGCAGGGGTTCCAGTCTTCCCCTACCTCGACGACTGGCTGCTGAAGGCGGGCTCGTCCCAGGCAGTCGTCTCCCACCTCCAGACTACGGCTGAACTCCTGCACTCGCTGGGGTTCTCCATCAATGTGCTGAAGTCGCATCTGATTCCTTCTCCACAGCTCCTTTTCATCGGAGCAGTTCTGGACACGACGCAGTTTCGGTCCTATCCTCCCGAACGGCGAGTCCGGGATATTCAGGCTATGATTCCGATCTTTCAGCCTTTATCCTGGGTTTCGGTACGGATGACCCTGAGGCTGCTGGGCCTTATGGCCTCCTGCATCCTGCTGGTCGATCATGCCAGATGGCATATGCGGGCTCTGCAGTGGGACCTGAAGTTCCAGTGGGCGCAGCACCAGGGCAACCTGTCCGATCACGTCCAGATCTCGGAGGGGACTGCAAAACAGTTGCAGTGGTGGCTCTCGAACCGGCAATGGGTCATGGGCAGATCCCTCTCCCTTCCCCAGCCAGAGCACACAGTTGTGACGGACGCGTCCCTTCTGGGATGGGGCGGTCACATGGGAGAGGTGGAGCTCAGAGGCCTCTGGTCTCCGGCGGAGTCCCGGCTCCATATCAACATTCTGGAGCTCAGGGCGATCCGACTTGTACTCAAGGCATTCCTTGCCTCTGTCAAAGGGACGGTAGTGCAGGTGTTCACAGACAACACCACCGCCATGTGGTATTGCAACAAACAGGGCGGGGTGGGGTCGTGGACCCTATGTCAGGAGGCTCTGCGCCTTTGGACATGGCTGGAACATCAGGGCATATTCCTGATGGTTCAACACCTGGCAGGTTCCCTGAACGCCAGGGCGGACGAACTCAGCCGCAGGTGCATGATGCATCACGAATGGCGTCTTCACTCGGAGGTGGCGCAAGGTCTCTTTCAGCAGTGGGGAGAGCCTTGGTTAGATCTGTTCGCCACCGAAGAGAACGCACAATGTCAGCAGTTCTGCGCGTAGGAATTTACAAGGCGGCACTCGCTCGGAGACGCTTTTCGTCGCGAGTGGACTTGCGGTCTGTTGTACGCCTTTCCGCCTATACCACTTCTACCCAGAGTGTTGAAGAAGATTCGGCGCGACCGGGCCCAAGTCATCTTTGTGGCTCCAGACTGGGCTCGAAGAGTTTGGTATCCCGAGCTACTCAGTATGAGCGTCGATCCCCCGATTCGTCTGCCTCTTCGGGAGGATCTTCTGTCGCAGGGGACGGTCCTCCACCCGAACCTGTCCAGTCTCCACCTGCTTGCGTGGAGATTGAGCGGCGGCAGTTGATTCCTTTCGACTTGCCTCTCGAAGTTTGTGATGTGATTCTGGCAGCCAGGCGTCCCTCCACTAAGGTGGTATACGCCTGCAGGTGGAACAAGTTTGTGGCATGGTGCACAGCAAAGGCTGTGAATCCCCCCCTCTCTGCCCCTCTTTCTGAGGTTCTTCTGTTCCTTCTTTCTCTTGCCCAACAGGGTTCTGCCCTGGGTTCCATCAAGGGCTATCTTTGTGCCATTTCGGCCTTCCTCAGACTTCCTGATCAGCCCTCCCTTTTCAAGTCCCCTGTTGTTAACAGGTTCCTAAAAGGCATTACACACCTCTTCCCTCCTGTTCCGTTTGTGATGCCTCAGTGGGACTTGAACTTGGTTCTTACCTTTCTCATGTGCGCTCCCTTTGAGCCTTTACATAACTGTCCTCTTCGTCTTCTGACTCTGAAGACAGCCTTTCTGGTGGCCATCACCTCCGCTCGGCGGGTGAGTGAGCTCCAGGCTCTATCATGCAACCTCCCTTTCTGTCTGTCCATCCAGACAAGGTTGTTCTTAGGACGCGTCCGTCCTTCTTGCCAAAGGTGGTTACTGCCTTCCACATTGGGCAGACCATCACTTTGCCCACCTTCTTTCCGCCTCCGCATCCTTCCAGAGAGGAAGAGAGGCTCCACCGTCTGGACCCAAAACGTGCGCTTTCCTTTTATATCAACCGCACACAACACTTCCGGGTGGATGACCAGCTCTTTGTTGGCTACGTGGGCGCCAAAAAAAGTCGGGCGGTGCACAAGAGAACCATCTCCTGCTGGGTAACCTTGTGTATCAAAGCCTGCTATTCTTTGGCTAAGAAGGAGCCTCCTGTTGGGCTGCGTGCCCATTCCACCAGGGCAACGGCTGCTACCACGGCTTTAGGCCGCGGTGTTCCGCTGCAGGATATCTGTCAGGCAGCTACGTGGGCCTCGCTGCACACGTTTACAAAGCATTACTGCCTTGACAGTCGGGTCCGGAGGGACGGCTTCTTTGGCCGTTCTGTCCTCTGGGACTTCCTTGTCTGATCTTTGTTCGCAGACCCACCACTGGGGTTGGTATTGCTGGGGTATCTATTCTAAGGTAAGGAATCTGTCACTAACGTGTCTCTTTCAGATGCACAAGTTACTAACTTGTGTAACGATATATCTGTAAGAGACAGTAGTTAGTGACCGATTCTCACCGCCCACCCATCCTCCCCATTCTGCGAACTGATTTCTAGGGTTAAGGACATCCCTTTCAGGGCCCTAGTATTTTTCAGACACCTATGTCCGCTTCTTGCATGGCTCTGCGTTCCTGGCGCGGACAGTCGTGTACAGAACTGACGTCAGCGCGCAGGGGCGGCGTCTAAGTACTGCCCGCGACGTCATCCCGGCGATCAGGACGCCGACGACGGACGCGGAGCCGCACGACGCCGCCTACCGACGCGCAAGGGTACTGTTACGCCAAAAACTTTACGGATCCAGCCTGACGCCTGGGGATATTCTAAGGTAAGGAATCTGTCACTAAGTACTGTCTCTTACAGATATATCGTTACACAAGTTAGTAACTTGTGCATTAAGCTCTCCACGTGACTGTGTGATACTGTGCTTATCTTCTCTCTCTTTGCCATAGTTGCCTTACCTGGAAACACTTAAAAACTGAATAGATTCCTATTATGAAATACTATTTAAAAACATTTCAAGTCTTGTATTTGACATGGAGGCAAGCTTTACAATTTCAAGTAGCTTTTCTAAATTAGCAATATGTGATGGTCTGTTTGAAATGATTTCTGTACTTTTTCATTTATATACTGTAGTTCATCTCTAACATTTCGTAATGTGAATGCTCTTTACTTGCACCATGTGACTTTATACCTACCGAAACTACAATTTCAAGGTATTCCAAATGCCTTCTAACTTCATTTTATCACTGGGAAATAAAATGGGAAGAAACCTGGTTCTGTTAGTTAAATATGTTATGAAAAGTGAAGAACCACTGCATGGCCTTTCTCAAATGCTCCAGTTTACTGCTTTAGAAGTGTTTCTTTTAAAGCCAAATTTCATTGAATTATTTTTACAAGTTATAATTAAGTTAACTACCTTTTACATTATATGAATCACAATCTTCTACAGTTTAAAAGGTATCATACAAGAGGTATGATGCCAGGCAAACATCTCTGCCAGATATATGGAAGGCAGTAATATAAGCATCATCACACACATTCATACCTTTGAATCGGTGATGTATGCCTTGGAAAGGCATATCTTGGCTTTATTGATGAATAATTATTTCACATACTTTCCAAATAAACATAATATGCTCCAGCTGTGAAATTGTCTGCTGAAGCCTTATAATGTACATCTACATTAATCAAAGATCGTGTTTAGGACTGACAGATGTAATTTCCAGATTACTTACTGGTAATTTCGATTACTCAACTTATTTTTCTTGTCCCAGCCCTTCTGCCCTCCATGTCCAAGCCAGTCTTTCAGGCTTTGATTGCCATGATCTACTCATTGTAGACATGTGACAGGAAATTCCTAGAGTAGGGGGTAGAGGAACTTGTGCTCTCTCTTTCAGGGAGGGGCTTTGTTACAGAAAAATGTTGCAGACAAAGTACTTGTCAGGAGGTGACATATCTCCTTGACTAAGGACTAGGTTGGGGAAAAAAAACTGTTCTTAATATTTAAGAGAGCCTGTGGCATTATAGCCATTTGGTGTGGGTTCGCTGCTTGATTATAGCACGTTATAAGCAGGTCTGGGCGGAGTTTCGCTACGCTGAACTCCGAGAAGTGACTAACTCAGCAGAGTTCCTCAAGTGGCAGAGTGCAGTGCAAACTGCCATTCGCGCTGATCTTCCTGCCACTCAAGTAGAAATTCTACCCGAGCAGCAGCTCGCACTCTGCAACTTACTGTTGGCGAGCGGGGAAAAAACTCAGCTGCACTATGCGAGCTGCGTGGAGTGCAGAAAACTCCGCAAACAGAGCGTAGTTCACCGCCCAGGCCTAGTTATAAGGCAATGTACCAGTCGGAGATTTGGGTAGTGCCATTTCACCCCTGATTTGACTACGGCTACGTGATGGCACTGTTCCCTGTAGGCAAAATGCCACCTGCCCCAATCCTTTACAGCCACCTGCACTGAACCAACAGGACCTAACCACGCCAGCCCAGGTGTACAGTCTCATCAAGGGCATGAAAAACGACGGAGCGTCAGGCCCAAATGGCCTCCCTGCTAGAATCTTTAAATGTTCTCCGGAGGACTGGGCAATGCTACTCACCCCGCTATTTAACCAGGCTTTCCTCGTGGCGCAAGTTCCTGATGCATTGAGGCTCAATCCTGTACCCATATTTAACAAGCATTGGCAAAGCCAATAGGTCTCGCCTTTGGGACCTTATAAGTGTTTAGCCATGCAACAGTTGATGTTGTTGCACCAAGGATATTGTGCTGGATAACGAAACACTTATAAGGTCCCAAAAGCGAGACCTATTGGCTATGCCAATGCTTGTTTTGTTATGTGGGTGGGGAGGACAAACAACCGGAGGGTGGAGGTAGGGAAATAGTACCTGAAGTACAACACGAGCAGCGGACGGACACTAGGAGAGAAACAACAGATGCTAGATTCCGAGGGCAGAATGAGGTGGTGCTGAGTGATGCTGAGGTGGTGGTGTGCTGGTGCGGAGGTGATGCTCAGGTGATGCAGAGTGATATTTGAGGTGGAGCTGAGTGAGGCTGAGGTGGTGCTGAGTGAGGCTGAGGTGGTGGTGTGCTGATGCGGAGGTGATGCTGAGTGATATTGAGGTGGTGCAGAGTGAGGCAGAGGTGGTGCAGAGTGAGGCAGAGGTGGTGCTGAGTGAGGCAGAGGTGGTGCTGAGTGAGGCTGAGATGGTGTTGAGTGAGGCTGAGATGGTGGTGCTGCACTGGTGCTCAGGTGGTGCTGAGTTGGGGCTGTGCTGAGGTGGGGCTGTGCTGAGGTGGTCCTGTACTGATGCTGAAGTGGTGCTGCATTGGTGCGGAATTGCTACTGAGGTTGGGCTGCGCTGGTGCTGAGGTGGGGCTGCGCTGGTGGTGGTGCACTGATGCAGAGGTGGTGCTTTGCTGAGATGGTGCTATATTGGTGCTGTATTAATGCTGAGGTGGTGCTGAACTGGTGGTGAGTTGGTGCTGAACTGGTACTGATGCTGCACTGGTGGTGGTGCACTGATGAGGTGGTTCTGTGCTGAGGTGGTGCTCAGGTGGTGCTCAGGTGATGCTGAGGTGATGCTGAGGTGTTGCTGAGTGATGCTGAGGTGGTGCTGCTGAGCTGGTGCTCAGGTGGTGTTGTGTTGGTGCTGTGCCGAGGTGGTGCTGGGCTGATGCCGAGGTGGTGCTGTGCTGATGCCGAGGTGGTGCTGCGCTGGTGCCGAATTACTGCTGCATTTGTGCTGAATTGCTGCTGAGGTGGGGCTGCGCTGGTACTGAGGTGGGGCTGCAGTGGTGCTAAGGTAAGGCTCTGCTGGTGCACTGATGTGGAGGTTGTGCAGATGCTGAGATGGTGCTGTGCTGATGCTGAGATGGTGCTGTGCTGATGGGGTGGTGCTGCGCTCATGCTTAGTTGGTGCTGCACTGGTGGTGATGCACTGATGAGGAGGTGGTGCTGTGCTGTCCTGAGGCTGAGATGGTGCTGTGCTAATGCTGAGGAGGTGTTGTGCTGATGCTGAGGTGATGCTAAGTGACACTGAGGTGGTGGTGGTGTGCTGAGCAAAGGTGATGCTGAGTGATTCTGAGGTGGTGCTGATTGATGCTTTGGTGGTGCTCAGGTGGTGCTGTGCTGGTGCTGTGCTGGTGCTGAGTTATGAGTTGGTGCTGAGGTGATGCTGCGCTAATGCTGAAATGGTGCTGCGCTGGTGCTGAGGTGGTGATGCACTGATGGTGATGCACTGATGTGGAGGTGGTGCTGTGTTGCTGCTGAGGTGGTGCTGTGTTGCTGCTGAGGTGGTGCTGTGTTGCTGCTGAGGTGGTGTTGAATGATGCTGAGGAGATGCTGTGCTGGTGCAGAGGTGGCGCTGAGTGATACTGTGGTGGGGCTGAGCCATGCTGAGGTGGTGCAGAGTCATGCTGAGGTGGTGCAGAGTCAAGCAGTGCTGCTGCAGAGTAGAATGCAGAGGCAGAGAGAGCACTGGTGTGAAGTGGTGTAGCTTACAATGGAGAAGAGTTCAGTGGTGCAGAGTAGAGTTGGGTAGAGTTCACTGGCACACAGTAGATTGGTGCACAGTAGAGTGCAGTGATGCAGAGTGGAGTGGCATAGTGTGGAGTGGTGCAGAGTAGAGTAGAGTGGAGTGGTGTAAAGTCTAATATGCATGGTGTGGTAGTGCATTGCCATTACAGACAACACATCTTCAACTGAAACCACCATTACATTTACATAGACATACAGTTTTACTGATAAAAGTACACAGCGCTCAAACGATAACGTGTGGAAATGATATAAAATCTGCGCACAGGTGAGAGCGCTCAAACAATGTGGTGGGTCTGGGCACAGCTGAAAGCATCACATCTGTAACGGGGTGAGACCACCACTTAGTACCAAAGCGACCGACCGGGAAGGGTGCGCAGCTGAAGCAATCAGACCTGCACAGAGGTGAGACCACTCAAACAATGCAGAGGGTCCGAGGATACCAGTTAAGGGAGGTGCAGTTAAAGGCAGAGGTTTTGCACCAGGGTGAGTCCACCACTTAACAGGAGAGTCCGGGGCATGGACACAGCTAAAGTCACCAGACTTGTGTACAGGCGAGCCCATCCAAAATGTAAAGGGGGCAGTTAGGGGAGCACAGATCTGGAACCATATGAGACCAATGCGTGAAGCCTGGTAAAGGGCACAGCAGTGGGCTTGACAACTGTCTGGAAAGACCGCCCAGCTCAATAGAAGAGTTCTGTTTAGATTAGAAGGGGACCCTGAGCATTACTGCAGAGGTGAGACTAGCACCCCGTAGTAGAGGGGGGTCTGAACTGGCACGAGGCACAGCTGAACCCCCCCCCCCCCTGTTATTGAGTACTAGCTCTAGACATCTAGCTGAAAAGACCACGGGTAAAACTGCCAGTGGGGGCAGCTCAGGGCAACAGTTCTGTACATTCTGAGGAGACCATGGTGGCACCTGTGGGGAGAACATGCCCCAAAACCGCTCCCTGAAAGGAATAAAGCAGAATGGGGGCTAGGATATACCAAAAATATTTAAAGAATGTCAAATGTTTTTCACCAAGTGGGAGCTGGCCTTTCCATAGTGGTTTGTGAAACATGCTACTGGCACCCATCCTGTACTTTGCCAAAACTCTGGGGTCTGGACGCCCCTGTCTTATCCTGCCCCCAGCGCCTCATTGCTCAGACTCCAAGCCATGGCTGAACTACCAAAAGGGTTGAGATACCTTTGAAATGCACTATTCAAATTCTAAATAACAATTTCCATTGAGTGGGTGTTGTGTGTAGCGCCTGCTGGACCCTTGTGGCGCTGTCCCCGCCCAGGCATCACCCTGCCATATTTTTGTACTCCCACTTATTTCTAAGCACCACAGTCCGGGGAGCCAGATTCAGTCTTAAAATAAGGCAAAATCTACATTAACACAAATGTACTACTGGAAAAGTGAGCGGGAACAAACAAGCCTGTTCAAGGCTGGCCAACGAAACCCTACTCTAGAAGAAGAAAACAGCCTAGAAAATTTAGATTGCACATAATAAATATTGATTTTGTATGAAAGGTCTTGCGCTCAAAGTGGTAAAAGAACAGAAAAAATATAACTGGCATGGGATTTAAAAAAAAATATTTGTCTTATTTTTCAGATTCAGAAATAAAACAATATCATTACCAAAATTAGGTACCAAGTATATTTTAGGTATTCAACTGACAACGTATTACGCATAAATTGACAGCAATACAATGTCTATAATGTACGTATAATTTGGCTGGGCCAACGATGTTCATAAATGTCACCAGCCAGCTTCACTTTTATTTATCTTGACTCCCTCACTAAGACACCGTCGATCCAAAGGTTTACGATATTAAAAGCATGCATAATATTGAGCAAGTGAAAATAGTTTTACTTAGAACCCCTCCTGACGTTAGAGGGCATGGTGGAGGCGATACCCTGTAATATAAAGCAATCCATAGGATTTGGATACTGCTACCCTATCTAGGCAGATGATTTCCTCTCCGAGCAGGCTGCCATGAAAAACGACAAGCGGTAGTGATCCGAGATGAAACGAAAGTAGACGTGCGATACTGAACTGTAAAAGCCAGGCCTCTGTGCTGCTGAAAAGGCAGATGTGCATGTGAAGTAAAATAACAAGCGCGGCCACGCGGCCGCAAAAGGAATGTGAGGTATGCAGCTGGTACCTGGCCGCGCTGCTGCTCGCTCCCGAGCTCCCTAGGCCAGGGGAGAGAGAAGGCGGGACATGCACCCGCCTTTGGCCAATTGCGTGCTGTCTTTCTTAGAAAGACGCACGCAAAGGCCAATAGTGTGTGACTTTAAACTCGGACCACACGCTCGTGCGGTCCGAGTTTAAAGTCCTTACTAGAAGCCTCGCAGAGCAGCGCATGCGCGCTGGCTCAGGCAAGACCTAAAAAGGGAACCCAACAAATCCATCCAATTACCACCTGATAGCTTTATTGGACATGGAAGCCAAAGCTTATGCTCTTCAATTACTCAAACAGCTGGAGGCATGGACTCTAGATAACTATGTCCTCACGTTCTTCCAGACAGGCTTTCGTGTCGCAGCGTCCACCTTAGATCACATCACCGCTCTCGCTGTCTTGAATCATCGAGCAGCTCAAAGAAGACACCCAGCACTTCATTGCTGCTTTATAGATTACACAGCCATTTGACAAAGTGGACCAACACAAGCAATGGAGGTTACTAAGAATGTGGGGCATTCCAACAAACCTCTTAAGGGCCGTAACCTCCCTCTACTCAGACACATGGGTCCATGTAAAAACAGGTCCACAAACTGTCACCTCCAAAATTACCACCCAAGGCAGTCTGAAGCAAGGCTGTGTCCTTGCTCTCCTGCATTTTCCTCTGCATACAGCAGATCTGGGCAAAGCCCTGGTGAATTGCAGTCTGGCCCCTCCCTGACGAAGCCACACGACCCTACACATTCTTCAATACGCCGATGACCTTGTAATAATGGATCACACTGAAGTGGGCCTACAGCAAGCACTAAACAGTCTACATACTTCTAATGAAAGGAACTTCCTCACAATCAATCAAGACAAAACCAAGGTAGTAATCTTTGGGGGCTATAAAAACAAAAAACTTTCATGTTGCACGGGGAACCAAGATCATCAAAATGGCTCCAAAACATAACTTGCTGGGGGTTTGTTTCTCTGAGTCCTCCCAACCCTCGATCCACAAAAGCTCATTAAAAAAGAAATCCACCACCATTGTTTACGGTCTAGCCTAACTAAACAGCCCTTTTGCGGTTCCAATTCTTAAAGTCCTAATGTCATCCCCTTCTCCCAGCACTACAGTATGGTCATCAGGCCTTTCCTGGCGCCTGCTTCGTCAGTCTACAGAATGTACAGTGCTCAGGTTACTAGAAAATACTTCAACTGCCAAAGCACCTTTGCAGATCTAGAGTCGGGCTGGAATTCGGCCTGTCAATTCAAAAGCTAACCTGTGAATCCGACATCCTGAAGTTCTATATACGGATACTGAAGGTGCCAAAGAACTCACTTAAGGCCTATCTGAGAGCATCATTCGAGAGTCCAGGGAGACCATGGGACAGGCAACTGCGGGAGGCTCTTAAATCTTTTTAAATCGAAGCCCCAGCACTATCCCTCGACTCCATGTCTTTCCTGACTTGGAAAAAGGCAATCAACAGACTGTTACACTTGGCCTCATTCCAGCAAGATTCTGCCTTTCTTTTTTTTATATTTAACTTGTCTTTATTGGTTACATTGCATCTTATTACACCATAAAAATTTGTCATGTACATGTTGCATTATGTCAGTCATTTTTTGTATTTGACTTGCTCATGGCAATGTACACCAAGCTCCACTCGCCCAGTGGATTACTATATACTGCAATGCACTTTAAATTTTTTAGAACAGGAAGAATTAAACCCCCCCCTTCCCCCATTCCCCCTACGGCAGCAACCGGAAGCATTACCACTCTTTGTATGGGCTTTTAAGGCAGACTGGCATAACTAGTTTAAGGTTTGTGTGAGAGAGTAGTTCGGATTCTGCCTTTCTAAAAATCGGAGATTCTACTCCCTTAAACTCCTCATACTTGGTCGGGAGACCTCCGCCTTACCTCTCAGAGTTCATCAATAGCCGAGTGCACAAAGACCTTATGTATATGCGCCTGCTGGGGTTGCCGGTAGCCTATTTCAACCCGGCATGGGCCAATCTGGGTATCAATGGGGCTTGCAGACTATGTAATTCAAGCGGGAAACATGGCTACACCTTCTATGCTGCTGCCAATCGCTAGATGCCGCAAGGAGGGCCTTACTGAAGCTAACTTTCCCGTTGAAGGGGTCGTGTACATGCCTGGAGATCCCTATCGCGGTGCAGGAAATTCGTTAAAGTCCTAAGAGCTCAGCTTCGAAGTTGACCCACCAACTCCCACGGCATCAAACATCTTCAAAACTATGAAATCCGGAAACATCTAGCCATATGGCTTGGACAATAGCCCTCTCGTCTGATGCCCCGGCCTAATTATTTACTCATGCCTTAACAGTCAACTGGCACTACCGCACTTTACTACTCTGCCCTGGGTGATATTTGTCTGTTTTAGCTCATGTAGCATCTTAATTGATTTCCTTATAATTAATTTAATTTTCTTCGGTGCCTCCTAACATTTTCAGAACTCCATAATTGTCGACTGCACAAAGAAACTTGGCAATATCCAGTGGCATGGCAGGACCAACTGCCCACCAGTCTGTTGCTCTGACTTACTTCTACCCATGCCTCAGATCAGCGATCTGCACCTTTGCACTGTTGCCACCTTGTCTTAGGCCATTATAACTGTTTTAGCTTTGTAGAATTTTAAATGTTTTTACTATAACCAATCTTTTTCTTCCTTGGGTGACTGACCTGCATTGCATCGTGTGCTTTTATAAATTATTTTACTAGTATAATGAATTGCACCCTTCAGTTAATGTGGTCTTTAATGGGTGCTTTACCGACAATGTAACATGAAATAATCCTGTTTTTATGTTGTTGTTTTTTTTTAACTAAATAACATTTGACTTGACCTGCCCCAACCTATTTGCCTCACTGTTTTGTTTGCATCAAGGAATATAGAGTTTGAAGTGGCCAGTGAGTTTTTAGGACATCGGACTTACTTTTTGAGTATCACTGCTTCTGGGAAAGCAAACTCCAATTCTTTGGAAATCTGTTTGAAAGGACAGCCTCTTCTTATTTCAAGACCCTCGATCACCATGAAGTACCCAATCATACTATCAATATAAATCTATAACAACCCTCTCACCCCCAACATAAAATAACAGTGGGTTCAGATGTGGTTGACTGGTTGAGTTGTTGGATATGTAAGGTTTCCAGTTCAATCTGTCATCAAGGGCACCTTTTTCCAGCCCTGGGCTTTCTTTTCACAACCTAATGCATGCTTGGAGTTAGTATTGGCTCATTTTAATGAAGCTCTTTTCATCCTCTGATTCTGGGCAAATCACTTAATCTCCCCGTGCCTAACAAAAATGAATGTGTCCATCTGTAACGAAACTGGTGCTCATGTAAAGCGCTCTGATACCCGATTTCTCGGGTCTAGTTCGCGCTATATAAAACTCTTTTAAATTTTTTTTTTTAAAAAATTAACTGAAAACCATGAATTATAAAAGGAAAGCTTTATGGACTTGGGACCTGGCTTTTAATTTTGGGTTTCAATTCTGGTTTTGACAGCTGACCCAAAATTGTATTATGGCAAGACACCTACATCTCAAATTGTAAATGCATATAATGTATCCATAAAATAATTGTACCACCATTGACTTGGTATTGGTTCCCTCGAGTCTGTAGATGAGTAGGGTGTGGTAATTGGGGCTGGGATGCGTGCATTATGATATGGTATTTCCTTACCTCGACATGTTTCCCTCTGTTTGACGTCATCTTGCTTGATGTGAAAGCGATACGACTTCTAGAACCACATCCCGATCTGCCTTATTCCCCATCGCCTCCACTTTCCTTCCCAGTTTCCCAGCAAGCTTTATCCCAACAAACCAGGCTTGGTTGCAGGAGTGGTGAATGCTTAGTTTGTGTTTTGTAATTGCATCTGTATATTGCTTAATACCCCATTGTGAGATGCCAAAGCGCTTGATCAGAGAGGTAGCAGGCTACACCACAGGGAAGTGCTTGGGTCGATGGCAGTTGTACTTGCAGTGAACCTAGGAGGGAACCGTTCTGGTGTTGTCTGGGTGACCTGAGTGGTACTCTTATTGTGTTTTGGGTTGCGGCGTGAAGGAGAAACGCCAAGTGAGAGATGGGACCCACAGTTTATACTTAGCTGGCTGCGATAGATTACTCTGCAGGTTCCAACTTGAGTTTTTGATTGTTATAAAATATTTTCTGTCCACCTCCTGCCCTCTGCACATTAGGGAGACAATCGAAACTTTAAGTCTTGTGAATCTAAGAAAGAGAGGGCAGAGCAAGAGATCAAAATGAGAGGATTTATGGGTCTACCCTTTAATGTTCGGTCACCAATATTAATATTTTGGCTGATTTTTTTAAAGAGTAAAAATCGGTGAAAAAACCCCCAAAAATGCTTATATTTGCGATTGAACTTTTATCGGGAGACCCAAAAAGCTCCTTATTTTGTTTGAAATATATGTTCATTGAACCGCTTAGTGCCAGATGTATTAGTGCCCTACTGCTATGTTTCTGTATTTACCCGTGGTTGCTTCACCCAGTTGTAAGAACAGAAATTGTTTGGTCATGGAGGACCGCTTGAGAGTGAAAAACTTCAAGGTCACCAGTTTTAAAGCAAGGCACCGTGTTATGACGTCCTGTAGTGCAATTTCTAAAGAACGTTGCAATTTAATGAGCAATATGCTTCACGCAAGCGTGCAATGGCTTCCCTGTCTGACAAAGAGGCTTGGAATGCAAACATGCTGTTGCACGTGAAGACTTGTTTCCGTATCTAAACTGGATTTTAGACACCACCCATTTAGAAGGGTACAGCGTAGAGTCTTTTGGATGTTTTTTGGGGAGCACTCATTAAATAACGCGTTTTCTGTTTTCGCTAAATAAAGTTTTTAGTTTGCACTCCAACTATTTTAATGATTCACATGAAATATATCCACCATGCTGCCAATATTTTAAAAGAAATGTTTCCATTAAAGCGACCCCAGCGGCATATTTCCCGAGTAACACTCAGCACTGGCAAATATAATAGGTCTGCCATTGGTGCAAATTAATAAATAAAAAATAAATTAAAAAAACTTGAACAAAGAGCCCACCACCTTTGGCACTGAAGTGGACTGACTTTTTAAGGAGGTGTGTATAAGCAAAATGTCATCACTCACAGCTAAGAGTGTCCATGATTTAGGTGGACCGATCCCTTGTCCCCATGATATATGCTGCGGGCATATATAGAAATAGGAAAAAATTGCTCCCCAAAACAGTATTTTTTATAAAAATGGCATCAACGAAAGGTTTGCTGTGTTAAAGTCACTATTTCCCAGCTTTCAGCAACATGCACAGCTGAATCCAAACTATTTTCCTTTTTTTTTAACCACAGTTATTTCATTTTTCAAAGAGGTAGGCCATTTTTCCCCTAATTGTTATGCTTTCAGCCTACTTCTAGTTGTGGTGGAAACCGCAGCGAAACCCTTGGGTGATCCCGTAAGCTTTAAATTTCCGAAAAGTAGACAGAATTCTGAGTTCAGCAAGGAGTAATTTGTGCCGATATCTCAAGGTTTTCCCAAAGAAACTAACTGTTGAAATAAAAAAATAAAAATTGAAAATGAGTTGGAAAAAAATGTCAATTTGAGGCAACATTTCCATTTAGAACTTCTTGTCAAAATGGCCGATTTACAAAAGCAATAAACCAATATGTCCTCTAGACCCTTCTGGTTGCGGGGATCGACAGGGCTTGTAGGTTTTCCTAGAACCCGAGGTACCCAGAGCCAACAACTGAACTGCACCTTTCAATGGGTTTTCATTGTGTGCAGGGTATAGAGCAATTCATATGGTAAAATATAAAGACTGAAAATTGGGTATCGGGGAGACGTTTTTATTTCTGAAATAGATACCAAATATGGAGTTGAGGAGCAGTGGTTATTTGTTCACCTCTGAAATTGTGGGTACCCATGTTAGCATGTGATTCAGAGTACATTTTTCAAAATGCCTTCTTTGTTTCACACTTGCTTACATTTGGAAGGCACAAATGCAGAAAAATACAATTGGTAATAGCAAATGTTCTAATATTCTATGCTCCCACATGTCTTCCGATAAAAATTGTACCTCACTTGTGTGGGTAGGGCTAGTGCCCGCAAGAGGAAAGGCCCCAAAACACAACCTGGACAAATCAAATTTTTCCACTGAAAATGGGCCCTTTTTTTTTTAGTTTGCGCATTCGAGAACTCTTGTATAAACTTTAGTATATACTTCTTTGTGGGCTTACAGCCCGCCCACTGCTTTTTATTTGTTTGTTTCAGTGTCCTTAAAAAAATCCTTGTTTGCTAGTGGTCAGTGCTTCTCTTTATCCCTCCTTTTTGTCTTCTCGTTCCTCACACGGAGCAGGGACCAAGTACTGTATCATTACGCTTTAGTTGTTTATCTGTTGTTTGGGGGACTATTTTTAAAATTTCTTTCCTGCTCTTGTTACACTGTGGGTGCGTGTTCAGCTTTGGCGCCCAAATTTCATTGCATCTTCACTCCCTGCCCCCTTCTTCCCCTGTTACTGCCATCCTTCCCGCACCTCCTGCTCCATTGCTTGTTGCCCCTGTTACCTCTGTCTGAGGCCTTGTGATCCCTCAGTGAGGGCGACAAAGCAACGGAGGCCATGTGTACTAATTGCAGGCAGCGCGAACTTGCATGAGGTACCATGGAAACAAAAGAAGGATCATCGCTGGCATGCAGACATGGAAATGTAGCGCAGCGGCCACCTTGGGATAGTGATGTGTTTTCTGAATGTCCCTCGAACAATTCCAGCACCGTGAATTAAGCTTGAACTGTACCATACATATGCCATTTTACCAGCGCAATAGAAAAAGGGTAACCATGTTAACAAATTGCCTTTTCTTTGTCCTTTCTCGTGGTGTTTACCAGCTCTAAGCTGGTTCCTCTTCTATTTCTGTGCCAAGCTCCGGACTGTCCGGGAGGTAGTTCCGTCTCAAGGGAAGATGGCGGCAGTGTGAGTTCCTGACTCTGGGTTTTGACGAGCAGTTTTTGAGCTCCAGATCGCGAGTGGCTCGAGGTCAGCTGCGTCTGACGTTCCTCTTAGTGCTGTTCGATAAAATAGGGAGACGCCCAGTGGGATCGTGAAGCTACACCTGGGTCAGTAGGTGGGCGGGACTTTTGTGCTGAGAAGGTGCTCTTAAGAGCCCGTAGAAAGAGGTTACTAGATGTTCAAGGGTCATTATGGTCGTCTTGCCTCCCTGTGCAGTTTCTAAGGGGGCTATGCAGGGCTGTGCTCACAGGTGGTACCCATCCATCAGCTCATGTGGCTTGGGGTGCCACACCCTGAGTGGCTCCAGGATGGGTGCACTGTGTAGCTGTTCACCCTGTGATTGCGAGACACTGATGCTGGCAATATGCTCTTCTGATATCCGCTAAGCAGAACTGCACCTAGCATAGCATAGACTGTAGCCTCCTCTCTTCGCTGACACCCTGACGCTGCTCTTAAGCTTCGTGGTGACCCTTTGGTCCCCCAGAACCCTTGCTGGACCTGCAGCGCATGTAGAAATGTATCTCCGCCAAGGGACATCTTCCACCTAATAGCATGTGTATTTCAGATACACGTCATAATTACAGCCCGATCTTTGCCCCTGCCATCCGTGGAGCCTGCAAATTTGCGGTGCTGGTTTTCTACATTTTTCAAGCTTATTAAGTATTTTTATGTCTTCTCCCTTGTATAACAGGCCATTAGTTTTCTTTTTTAGTGAGTTAGTATTTGTTATAGAAAACATATGGAGCGCACGTTCACCATAAGGTCTCTTGGCGCAAAGGTAGTAAAAGCAGCAACTAGAAGCCAGGGTAGACATAAGCATGTTGGAACAGCCAGGTTTTTAAAGGCTTTCTAAAACTTGCATAGTTAGGAGATGATCTGAAGTCAGAAGGGAGAGCGTTCCAGGAGTGGGGAGCAAATACGTAAAAACTGGCCCGTCCAAGCCTTTTCCTCTTGCCTCTTGACACCGTAAATAAATTGTGGTGAGCCGTTCTAAGGTGGCGATTGGGAAGGTAGAGCTGGATTCTAGAGGCCACAAAAGCAGGAACCTTGCTGTGTAGAACCTTAAAAAGAATGCAGGCTGTTTTAAAGATGGTCCTCTGAGCTAGTGGAAGCTAGTGTAACTTTTTCATTAAAGGCTTAGTGTGACAATGTCATGGAGGAAAAAAGCCCAGCCGGGCTGCCTGATTTTGAACCAATTGCAGCCTATTGTTTAGGCCAGTAGGGAGTTCCAGATAAAGCGCGCCGGATAGTCAATCCGAGAAATCACAAGAGCAATAAGGATTTGGATGACGGCTTACTCCGTGCAGTATCTGCTGATTTTCCGAAGATGGAAGAAGCAAGAGGACGAAGCAGCTCCTATCTGAGGGTTTTAAAAAATTTAATTTAGTGGTTTTATCGAACTGCAAAGAGGTATCGCAGCATATTCCATGGTTACATAGCCATTGCATAGTATAACAAATAACTGACGCAAACATAACAAGTGGGTGCGAGAGGCGTTCTATCCCTATTTTTTTTTTTAAATCAATTCCAGCCATCTTTATGCTTGCAAAGTGACAGGCGTATGGTGCTGCACAAATATATACACATTCATTATACATAACATCTACTGGCAACCCATACAGTCCATGTTGTCCCGGCATCAACCTCTTCTTCCCTCGCAAGCATACTGAGCAGTAACGACTGTATCTTAGACGGCATATTCAATTATAGGTTAGATAGGGGGTGTTGAGCGGCTATATCACAAAGGGGTGTTCTCGGGGTGAGGTTGGTTGCCTCCTTTCGCCTGATCCACTTTAGAAATGGAGCCCAGATATCTTTGGGTCTAGAGGCGAGGGTCATACGTTCCCAGTAAATGGATAGTTGTTCCTGGCAGAATGTAATACCTTTGATCCAGGGGGCTGTGGACGGATTTTTGCATCTCCCCCAGTGTATTGCTAGTTCACGTTGACCAGTAGTAGCAGCATTGCAATTGGCCGACGATCAGCAGAGGGAGCTTCTTTAACATATCCTATTAGGCCTACCAGTGGTGTGCGGATCATATCCACCCCTGTGGTATCTTGCACTATGGTGAATACTTTGTCCCAGTAATCTGCTATCAGCGGGCAGTACCATACCAAGTGGAGAAATGTGGCGTCTGGTAACTTACATTTCCTGCACTTGCTGTCTCCTATCTGAGGGTTGAAGGATAAATCCTCGTCAATGAGAATACCAAGGCTTTTTACAGCTTTCTTGGGTGTAGGTGGAGGACCCAATTCAAGGGGCCGGAAGGAGGGATTCCATTGGATCCGTTTGTTTTTAGTAGCCACAACTTCGGTTTTATCTGAGTTTAGCTTCAGCTAGTTAAAACTCCTCAAGTCCTGAATGTGAAGCATGTTAATTTGGAAGAATGCCTTGGGTTCCATAGTGTTGTCGATGGTAAAAATCAGTTGCAATATCATCAGCATAGTTATATATTTCGCCTTTTGCTCCTGAAGGGAATGTATTAGAGGGCAAATGTAGAGATTGAACAAATGGAGGGATAAGGAGAAACTTTCTGGAACACCGCAATATAATGGAACCTTAGCAAAGCGATCTGGGGGAAGAGAGACCGATTTAGCCCAGTCTTGGAGAATGGAGTCCAGCCACAACCACCTGCAGTGCTGACACGGTTGATCAATAAATCGTGGTCGACTGTGTCAAAGGCTGCTGAAACATCAAGAAGGACCATTACTTGAGTGATCCCATTATCCGCCTCCTTCCTCACATCGTCCATTACTGCAAGGATGACTGTCTCAGTTGAATGAGCAGAACGAAAACCGGCCTAATGGGAATCAAAAAAACCTGAGTCCTCTAAAAAAGGACAAAGATGTTGAGCTAAATGAGTCTCTAATATTTTAGCTAAGCAAGGAGATTGGTCTGTAGTTCTTTTGCATAGCGGGGGGTCATCCCTGTTTTTTTTTTTATTAAGGGGGGGGGGACACTACAGCATCCTTGAAGGAGTGAGGCACCTTGCCCTCAGTAAGGGATAGTTTAAGGAAAGAGGTGGCTCTGCCCGAGAAGCGAGAGAAAATAGTTTTTGGGATGTAAGGAGGGCTTATTTCATTCGGAGAACTTGTTTTTACTGTGGCCGTCAGCTCAGAGACGCTCTTTTCTGATGAGCGGAAAGGAAGAAAGTGTCAATTAGATTCCTGTCTTCTGATGGGATGTCGAAAGTTTGTGTGATAGGTGGTATATTTGTTTTTTGACTTTTATTTCCTCAAAAAAAAAAAATCCAATTTGTCACACAGAATTTGAATTTGAACCGCAGGTAGAGATAATCTGTCTGCATTAGCAACTTCTCTGACTGTCTCAAAGATGACCTTGGTTTTATTTTCAGAGTTCAGGTTTTTATTTGGGGAAAAAAAGGTCGATTTTGCCTACAAAATTCGGTTTTGTATGGTTTTAGACATTAGGCGTAGACTTCCCTACCTTCAGGTAGATAAGTAAGACGCCGTTTCCGTTCAGCCTGCTGGAGTTTAAGCTTTGCAGCTTTCAGCTCGACAGAAAACCATTTAGAGGCTTCATGACAGCAGATAGACTTTGTTTTACAAACAGGAGCATAAATATTACTTGCACCCGCGAGCCAGTCCGATATTGCTCTCTCGGCACCCTCCAGATTCTCAATAAGAGTCAGAGGAGAAATGGTCATTGTGTTACAAAGCAAGTTTAAGCCTGTGCCTTTCCAATTTCTGGTGAAAGTACCTGGGTGGGTAGGGGTTTTGCCAAAGATAGGTCGTGTAAAGTGAGTTTAATGAGGTGATGATCTGACCAGATGCAAGGGGAGACAGTGAGGTTAGATTGGAAGACCAGACCTGATCTAGAATGTGACCTTTATTGTGGGTAGGTACAAATACATATTAGTCAAGATTGAGTGATTAGTATATCAGTCAGGTCTAAAGACAGTTCACCACCACTGACTTCATTTGCCCAATAGTTGAAATCTCCAAGGAGGAGAATTTTTGCATAATAGACGGCCAACTCTGATAGTGACGCAGTCTCAAGTTGGGGGACATTCTGCATATATCCCGGCAACTTCTATATAAGGACAGCTAGCATTGGGGAAGAAGGGGAGTCAAGTTTAATCACAATATTGTCCACCCCAGGAAGCGATAATGGGGGAAGTTTCTTGATTGAAAGGTGTTTTTTGACAATTGCCACCACCCTCCACCTTTTTTCCCCTGCGGACAATTGATATTAAATAGATAATTTTGAGGAAGGGCTGCCAGAATATCTGCCACTGAGTCATGTCAGCCAAGTCTCTGTCAAGAAGAGAATATCTTGAGATTCAGGGTCAAGCAAATGGAAAATCTCCAATTTATCTTTACCAGAGAGCATGTGTTGAGAGTTGGTCATTATTCCATTTAACAGTACCGGCAAAGAGTTAACCGTAGACTCTGAAGTGGATTTATCGCTGGCTTAACTGGTCATTGCCCTCTGATTTAGCTGCATAGCCAAAGAGATTCTGGTTAAGAATGCCTAGCTTGTTACGTTTTAAAAGAATGGGTGGCTCCAGTTTGAGGCTTCCCGAAAAGAGGTTTCTGAGATCAGCGGAGGAATAGGTCAGCTCACGGGCAGAGTGACTGGCCCCTGGCCACAGACGGATCTTGCCTTTGGTGCGACTTCCGGGCATGTCCTGGGATCATTACTTTAAATGGGCAGGCACTGAGAATCTGCTCTTAATTAATTTGAAAGGGGGAACAATTGCATTTCTCAATAGGGATTAAATACTTTTAATAGGGAAGTACCAGCACTTCATGTTAAACGGGACTTTGGGAGAGTGTGTGCCAGCACTTGTATATTTCCATTTCAGTCACTGCCTGGGACTAACAAGACACTCATCTCTTCCTTTGCTTCCCCCGCTTATCCCCCCTAATGTTTTCAAGCACTGTTATTCCATTGTGTGGTTCCAAGTCAGTCAGCCCTTACAGAACTGTTGCTCCCGTGTGCACCCTGTCGTAGGTAAAAGAAGTCCAGATGTAGTCTGGTAGTAAGTTCCAAGATAGTGCTTTATTAAGTTCCAGTTACAAATGAAGTATGGTGGTAGATTTGATGGTAAGTTGATAGGTAATTGCCCCACCAGGAGCAGCCTCCTTGCTGCTCAGCCTGCATACATCAACTGACACTCCACGCATCAGCAGGCACCCAAGCATTCCGTGACATCACCACACGTTCCAACACTCATCCTGGCTGAGCAGTAGGGAAGAAGAGAAAAAGGACAAAGAGAAGGAATAATAAAGACACAACACACCCCATAACTTTACATGCGCCCCAGTTGTAGTTCTTAAGCGTGGTTTCACATTTGTTGTAGCAGAGTAAGCATATGTTTTGATTTAAATGGGATGATAAAAGTGTGTTGGGGAGTGGGTTCTCTTAAATGGTTCTGGTCATCTAAACTTTACTGGGAATTCAATACCCATTTTCTCCGTACTCCTTTTTAAAATCCTCCATCGTCGCATCTCTCAGGTAATCTTCCTCTTCATCACTCTTTTCTCTCAGTCCTTCTGCATGTACTTAATTCCAGCACCTTCTCTCGCTCGCTCTCTCGCGCCCACCCTCCCTGTATCCTTTTTCTTTGGCACGGAACGACCTGCCACTGCACGTAGGAGCCGCCTCCTCACTTCTTGAATACCTCCAGGAGCTGAATGCCTGGCTTTTCGAGCATTGCCACTAAGCCCTGAGTTTGGCTAGACTCGCACCTGCTCAGCATCAGGATACCCTTCTGGGTGATAGTGTGCTGTACAATTCTGCATAGCATAACTTTAGCGCTGTCATTATTTCAACAGCTATGCATATTTTCTTCACACAATTTCCCATAAAGTGCACTTGGCACAAGTGTGGTATGGCTCTGTGTAGTCTGCGGAGAGGCTAAGTATTGGGCGAGCATGTAGTCTAAATACCTTTAATAACCCATTGACAAGCACCGTAAGAAACTTGCACTGCTTTCAGTTATGGCTCTGAGGCTTTGAAAAACAGCCCGTCAACGGCACCCACTTACTGAGTTCACCCAACCAACTAGAGGCGACTCAGTTTCAATACCCATTATGCAGCAGTCATATGTTGTAGGGAAAAAAATAAAAGAAATGCAGCATCTGAAAAGAGCAAATACTTTTAAGGAAATGCAAGATGAAGTGAAAAGTTACAAAGGCTGCATTGCTGCCATAGATTACCTGAAAGAATTTTAGAGTCCGTAATTGCTGAGAAATCAATCAGCGTTTTTGCCTGTAAACTTAAGGACTAGAATATAGGGGACAAAAGAGACCCCTTTCTAGGTCTGTTTTATTTACTTCCAGATCTGCAAACCAGCAGGAGATGCCTTACGTAAAGCCCTGGTCTTATTAGATGCAGAGGTATACTGTTGTGAGCATTGCTATCTAGGGTTGACACAAATAATCCACACCATAACTAATCATTTAAAGTCATTGTCATTACCAGTGCTATTTCTTTGTTGCACTGTTTCTGTTCCGGGTATTAAGATTGGTTTTACTTGTGCACCCTAAACTCTTATTGTTATTTCTCCACTATATGGTTCTGCCTTTACCTTCTATATTTTACTCGTTCTCTCTCTTCATACCATTTCTTACTTGCCCACCATTCTGTATACTTTACTTTTACACTATTTTTTAACATTGGGCCATTTCTTTCTCAGCTGTCCTCTGCATCGTGGCACTTGTCTTTCTGTCTGCATTAAAAAGCCTTGCAATGTGTCCATAAATGTTTCCTGAGGAAAACATGTATTTCTGAATCAGACTGCATGACCCAGTGTGTAGTATTTGTATAGTTCTTCAATCCCTGGTGGCACAGCACCCAGGATAATGTGCTACATGGCTAAATACTTACAAGGTCCCAAAAGTGGGACCTATTAGCTATGCCAATGCTTTTTTGCAATGTGGCTAGCTGTAGATTTTGGGCCCTAACTCATCCGGCACCTTGGGAAACATAGCAAACCTGCACTGCACATTCTTGAAAAGTAGACACCCGGGGGAATCCAGGGTGGGGTGACTTGTGTGGCTCCCACCAGGTTTTCCTTCCAGAAGCCTTTGCATATCTCAAACGTTGAATGAAAAAAACATTTTCCTCACATTTCTATGATGGAAAGTTATGTAATCTGCAGAGGGCCACAAAATTCCTACCTCCTACCAATTCCCCAGGTCTCCTGATAAAAATGGTACCTCACTTGTGCGAGTACCAACTACAGGCAAGCCCCCAAAATACAATGTGGGGACATCAATGTTTCCTGTTATATAAATGATTTGATATGGCAATGGAGGCAGTGTTTTTTTGACTCTGGATTGACAGCCACTTAGGGAAACCTACCAGACCCAGCTAAAAACTAGACACCCGGGGGAGTCCAGAGTGGTGTGCCTCGCGTGGGCTCCACAAAGTGTTTTTATCCACAATGACATGCAAACCTCAAACTTGGCCTAATATTGCTTATTTCCCTTGCCTTTCTGTGATGTAAACTTCCGGAATCAGCAGGAATCCACAAAGTTCCTACCATCCAGCATTCTCCCACTTATCCCGATAAAAGTGCTGCCCCACTTGTATGGCTGGGCCTAGTGCCTGCGACAGGAACAGATCAAACCAAGGTCAAGGAGTTCCCTTTGCTAGGACTCCCGTTGACGTTAGTTTGATCCGTTCCTGTCGTGGGCACTAGGCCCAGCCACATAATTGGGGCAGCATTTTTATTGGGACAAGTGGGAGAATGCTCGGTGGTAGAAATTTTGTGGATTCCTTCTGAATCTGAAAGTATAGGCCACTCTCTGGTGTAGTGTAAATTGCGGCCAAGAGATCTTTCAGAAAGGAGAATTTTTGATTTGGCTTTATTTCCCCCAAAGAGGATCACTATTGAAACTGGTGGGGGGGGGGAGGGGAGGGGGGGAGGACTTGGTCACCAAACTTGGATTGTAGGATTTGGTTTGATTGGTCTCTTTGCTTGTGCCCCTCAGCATTGGACGCTTACGAGATTTGTAGACCAGTGGTTGATGGGATTTTCCTGACCGCATTATTGTAAGGCGTTCTTGCCTGCTTGCCGTGTCTTTGCCGTACCTTTTGAGCTTTCCTCTTTTGTGGTTGGCTTAAATTTTTACTTTGTTTGTCTTGATGTTTTGTTGTTTTTCCAGTATTAGACTTCGATGGCGATGACTCTTGATGAGCCGTCTACCGCTGCCTTCTCACCAGTCCTCCATGTGCGGCTAGGTGGCTGGATGGGTGTTGGGCTTCGAGAGCATGGTTGCCTCCTGGGTTGCCTTGCATCAGCAGAGCGCAAGAGTTGGTGATTGGCGAATTGTAGCTCTGTGTATGGTTGAATTTTGTTGTACTTGTCATCAAACTTTATTCAGATTGTTTGAAAATAAGCACTGTGTCTGGACCGAGCACGAACCAATCGCTAGTATCTCCGTCTGCCAAAGGAGTCTGGTAGCCCTTGTGTACTAGTGTCCTCCTTTGGTTCTGAGGCTATCAATCTCTTGAGGGGAAGCCGGAGGGGCCAGGTCAGGGGGCGGGTAACAGTATTACACTCTTGAACTCGCCCCACGAAGGGATAAAGGGGGTGCGGAGCGAGAGAGCACTGGAGTAGGTACTTGGAGCTTCAAATGTGGGGGGGGGGGTCACCCGACAGCCAGCCGCATCCAGACCTGCCAGGCCGCTTCTGTGGATTCGGGGCTCAACCAGCAAAGTTGTACCTAGACCAGCTGCACCACTCTCCCTCTGTCTGTGTGATGGAAAAACTCTGCATGAGACTGGGTCCTTCTCCAGACCACTATTCCTGTTCCCGGGTCCTGGTGTTAGATTGTGGCAGCAGGTAGATGGAAAAATAGGACGAGGTGAGCTGTGGTGAGGTGTTTGCGAGGCATGCCAAACATGCGTGCCACCACAGCACGCGCCTCTGTCACTGTCTGATTACCGCCTTTCTGTAAAGCTGCATGTATGTGGGGGTTTGACACAGGAGTGAATTTGAGCAACAGGAGTGAGATCAGCGGGACCAGGCCAGGGCACCGTGGATAAGTTGTGCCCCCCAGGCCGTCCCTGATACCGCTCAGCACCGCATGACAGAGCGCTCTGCCCTGGTCAACTCCCACTCCATGTGGGAGAGCACAGGTCTAAGGGGGCACAAGGCCACAAGCCGCACAGTCCTGGCTCGGCCCCCTCCACTGCATACGTCACCACCTCCTGGTGTGCCCCACCCCAGTGAGGACTCCCACCGCAATAGACCATGCCTGTGCTGACCAAATTGGCGCTAAGCGCTCACCTGTTGGCCTCTGCTTCCCTCCAATTCAAGCCATACCCTTCACCGCTCGTGGCTCTGCAACAATAATGACGATGGTGGCAGGACCAGACAAACGTTTCCGGCAAGCTAGTGGGGGCAACGCAGCAGTGTCTGTGTTGGGCAGCCACCCACGGGGCTCACAGCCTCCCTTGTTTGCTTTGTCAGCTGCCACTGTCATTACCCCTGCCTGCCTGTGCTGCACAGGAGAGCCACGCCCACTATGAGTCCTCTGTTCCTCCGCTCTAAGTTTTTGTCAAGTAAATGGAAGAGGTACCATTTTTATCAGGAGATGTGGGAACTCTGGGTGGCAGGCAATTTGAGGTTCCCCAGAGAATCCAGCAGAAATATCAAGAAAATATGTGTTTTAGCCTATGTTTGAGAATTGCTAGGGCTTCTGGGTAAGATAGCCTTGTGGGATCCACGCGAGACACACCACCTTGGAGTCCCCCTGGTGTCTAGTTTACAAAAATATCTGTTGTTGGTAGATTTTCTCTAGAGACAATGTACACCCTGGCAGAGAAAGACAGAAAAGACCTATTACTGCACGACGATCTACTACTCAAGTACACATACATACTGGTTGGATTTGGCACGAGGGTGAGTGAAAAGTTCAAATTGTACATTTTATTAACCAAAGATTTCACAAAAATGAAAACTTAGAAATCACTGTCAATAAGATAATTGAAATTTCAGAATTCTGAACCAGTGACTCACAGCTTGTGAGCTGTGAAGACAAGGCACCAACCACCTTACAGGCCATGCACACACCTTTCATGTGTCACACACACAAAACCATTCACTTCTCTGCCAGTCATGGGCCCAGCACATTACCACATTCATATAAACAAATCGCGCCATTCACCAGCCCACCGCTTTCCTACACCCAAAGGACTGAAAAAGCAATCACACCGCCTGGCAGCCGGAGTAGTGTGTTGACTGGCATTTTTGTGTGTGTGTAGTGACCAACAGCGTGCGTGTGTGTGTGTATATATATATATATGTGTGTGTGTGTGTATATAAATATATATACACGCACACACCACCTCTCCCCCCCCCCCCCTTTTCAGCTCATATACACCGAAGGAAGGACGCATGCGCACACACACTTTTCCTCTCTTTTTGTCCCTCCTTTTCTGTCTTTTCTTTTTTTTTTTTTTTTGCCCCTCACAGCCAGCCCCACACACACCCCATTCAGATATCCCATGAAGCTCCACTTCACTTCTAAACCACTCCCACAATGAACAGATTACACACAAAGCGGAGACAGGAGAAAAATAAAACATCTAACTAAAAATTGAATTTTTTTTCCAATAGAAAGAACCAACCTATTGGTAGAAGATGAAATGTGCCAACTGACTGCATATACAACACATGTAGCTAAGCACATCAAACTACTGCCAATACGGTATCTAAACAGAAAATATAGAGCAATACAGACCACAGTCAGTTCCCTTTTACTCTCATGGTTGCTTCCAATACTTGAGTTTTGAATGGTACAATTTAAAGCATGTGGGCTCACATAAGCCAGGATTAGGACACTTGGGCAGTAGTTACATACAACTCTCCTTTCATACTCCTCTTCGGACACAGATGCTACCTTTCCGACAAGGAAAGTCTTTTTCGGTGTTGGAGGAATGTATTCAGGAAAGTGGCGATCTTTCAACCTAAACCTCTGTATGATTGTTCCAGTTCACGCCACAGTTTAACAAAACCTCATTTTCAAACACTTGGGGTGCTGGAGGGTATCATCCCCTGATCTGGGATGTGGCTACTGACTCGAACGCACGGTGTCAGCCTGGCACAGTGCCTCCCTTCTCACACTTTGTTTGTCCCCTGGCAGGTTACACTTGTTGTATGAGAGTTTCCTTCTCAAAATAATTTCTACAGTAAAGCAATTTATGCGAACATATTTCATGTATTTATTGAATTCTTTTCAATCAATTTTTCTTGTTCCATGTATATAACTTAATTTCCAATAATGATCAATATGAACAAAACCTCAATGCATTTTGGACCCCATGTCCTTCATCAGGAGGTAATTTTCACTACAGAACAAAAGAAAGGAATGGTACAAGCATTATATCTCCTTGTTCTGCTAAAAAAAAAAAGTGTTTGTAAGTAAAGAAACCATGATTAAAAAGTATGTCTTACCCGTATTTTCAGATTCACATCATCCAGGTCAGTCAAAAATAAAAGTGAAACTCAGTAATGACTAAGTTGACACTGATTGTTAATTCACAAAGTGAATAATTTCCACGATAATGAAGCCAAGTGTCCAGGTTTCTAAATGGTTAACCGATGAATCTATCTTATGGAAATAAGCGAGTTGACATCATGTAAAACTCCCACAGATAGGAAAAAATCAAGTGCCTTATGATCACCAGTTGGTGCAGAAGAATCAGAGTAATTATGCACATCCAGAAGTTGAAAGCAGATCCGTCAAACATCAGGGCTGGATCGTAAAACCGCATTCATGCAAAGCTAAAGGGTGAAAGTGCCCAAACAATCTTCCGTGCGGTGAAAATGGAAAACAAATTGGTCATCAGCGTCAAAGACTCAAGTTCGCTGAATTCATGACAGGAACTGTCAAGGGAATATAAGCAAAGGCCCAAGTGATTCCCTAGGTTAATCATAGAAACGCGACTTATGAAAATAGTGTCCCTCGATCTTGCTCCGGTATCCCAAGATACAAAAGTTTACTGAGAGAGCTGTGCTCCCCTACCCTAGTACACCCAGTAGTGACTAGGTCAAACAGTTGAAAACGCCAAAATTCCGACCCGCTTACCTGGTGTTTGGAGTAAAGTGCCCATTCGGAGTGGCAGTACTGTGCCATGTTAGTTCTCCTGTTTTAAAAGCAAAGTGATGTGGTAAAAGTGGAAGTAGGACCAACTCAGGACTGTAAACCAGTAAAATTGTTGGCCATATTGTGGCGCCCGACGTAAAGCAGACAAATAAATGTCCATAAATGTGAGACACTGTAACGTTAAGTGTGCGATCCCTAAAAAAATATAGTGAATGCCCAAAAGTAAATGAATATGATGTGTGTTTGAGAAAGTATATGGATCTTCATTAGATCGCAAAAGAAAATGCCCTGAGCTTATATAGGAGCGAAGCGTGTATGATTGTCATTCACCTGTACAAATGATTTTTAGCGATCGTGGGTGATCAAAACAATCTAAAAATGTCTGTGTACACAGGTCTTTCATTAGCTTATCAAATTCATAGAATATATCCAATTGGCCTGAAATGTAAATAGTTACGACAATTTCCACATTGGTAATGTGTTGGCAATCCTGCTAGTTCATCGCAATAACTTCTAATAAAGTTTCGAAAACATTACCATTCATTGCAGTGTAATAAAGAATCGTTCATGAATGATAACCACAGAAGACGAATGTCCACAAGTTTTCTTAAGCCACATGGGTACTTAAACCTGTCATCACCATGTGGTAAAAATACAGCTCATGGATGGTAAACCAGTGATGTGGCCAAAGACTAGGGCACTAACATAACCAACAAAGAATTAGGAATCATCAAACAAATAGCAAAAGATGAAATCATAGAATTTTGCAAGGCTGACGAAGTAGGGGCCCTGGTAAACATGGATCTGATATGCTGGAAGCTGAAAACATGACAGTCTGGACACACTGGGAGGTGCCCAATGAGACGCTTCCCTAATATCTCTAAAAACAAATTCCCTGGTGTCTAGTGGTTTTCAGCTCCCCTTGGGGGCAGATCGGCCTGAAAAAATAGCAGATATGCCCCAGGGGGCAGAAACAGCCAAAAGATGTCCCAGTATTTTTGGAAAGCGACCCTTGCCCAAGGGGCCGCTCCCAAACATGCATTAATACAAAATCCCTGCTGTCTAGTGGTTTTCCGCTCCCCGTGGAGCCGCAACAGCTGGCCACTTTGCCCCCAGAGGGGCGGAAACGGGCAAAAAATGTCCCAATATTTTTGGAAAGCGACCCTTGTCCAAGGGGACCCTCCCAAACATGCGCAAATATTACAAATCCATGGTGTCTAGTGGTTTCCCCCCCCCCCCCCCTGCGACAGATCGGCCATAATAACTGCTAATCTGGCCCTTAGGGGGGGATGCGGAAAACAGCCAAAACCTGTTAATTTCCAACTAAGGAGCGTTCCTTGCCCAAGGGCTACCCCTCACCAAAACAAGACATCCACGGTGTCTGGTGGTGCATTCCTGCTGCGCCATCGCGGTCCCACCCACAATCCTGCAGCTGGAATGCACTTTAGAGAGAGACTGGGCAAAGGAACAACTCTTTCCTTTCCCCCCGTTGTCTCTGTGCCGTCCTGATCTTACCCCAAACAGGTCCTCTTCCCTGAACACGCTGGAAGCAAGTGGCTTCCAGCACATCCCCGGCGCCTGTTGATGACATTGGCACGCTGTGTGCACACTGATGTAATCAGGTCACTGGGGAGGGGTTGGGGTGAAAGCACTCCTGCTGCCACCCCCTCAGGAGGCATAGCGGGGGGGCCCACAGGGGAATCTCCTGCGCTTCCCTCGTGAGCGGGTACTAGGACGTGCTGGAGCCATCCTCAGCGCCTGATCACTGGTGCTGAGGACAGCTCCAGCACGTCCTTAGCACCCATGTGGTTAAAGTAATGTGACTAAGCTTTTTCATATCTTTCTTTACAACTGAGTAACGAAAGTGCAGTGAATGAAAGCTCTCATTCTTCCAGATCTGTGTGACATACTTATTGCCACTTCCTTACGGTACTTTGATCTTGCCCATGTTTTTTTGATTATTTGCGTTTGTTACAGCTGGAACATGGTTTACAAACTCCACTTCCCCATATACATGGTTAATCCTATTTTAAACCGGTCACCAAGGCACATTCTGAAAGCTTTGCTGTTGTATTCATCCTGCTAGCCAGTTTAGTACACAGAGGCCATAGTTGTCATGTAGTGGGCTCGTAGGGCTAAAGACTTTAGGCTTTTGTTGGTGGCTTTCACATCGGACATTGCGATGAATGCATCTCTTCTGTCACACTAGGGGAAGAAAATCTGCTATATTATGTTTTTTGTTACTGGGTAGCTCACTTCAGGAGAGAAACCGAAGGCATAATTAACACCTATGGTAAATAATGGCAGTCCCTCTTACATGTGCCGGCACTAAACTTTGTCCCCCACAAATCGAGGTTACATTGGCAGTATCCATGTTAGAGGTTTCGCTGATAAGCAGGGGCTATTGTCCCAGCATGATTAGGGCACCCTGTGTAGCTTGCCATGAAAGATGGGCATTATTTACGTGACAGTCTGTCACTGTGGCAACACCGCCAAAGTGGCAGACCTATCCTTCCATCCGCACCCTAATTGGATAATCTCTCGGCAGCGTAAACATGCCTCCATAATTGCTTAATACGACAGTGGGCTATTCCTCATCTGGCTATCTGTGAATAGGACAGGGGGCAGCAAGAGTGTACTGAAATCATAGCAAAACCTTGATAAAGTAACACATATTTAAGAGGATTCAGTTTCTAATAGCAATGTTTTCTGACCTGTACTGAAATTGGGTTGCCGTTACCCAACTCCTTATTTGGAATTGGGCAAAACAATTTGAGGGCTTATTTTAAAAGCTGTAGGGATGTGTTTGAATAATATGATTTCTGCCCCTTTTTTAGGTCGAAGCCTACCAGACAGCACAGCTGTCTGGTTTGCTGACGATTTCTTGTGGGCATTCTGAAACCTTCCATGAGAATACATTCAGCCCATTGCTTACCATTGGCTTTGTGGTTTGTGACTCACAGTTGCTGGCTTTGTTTGATGACAACATCCTACTCCAGAAAGAACAACGCTGGATTTACCGCCTATCAACACACCTAATAGGACTCAACGACAATATCCAGTGGAACGCCCTCAGCAGTCGCTGATATCGTGCTACACCCCAGCCACAGGGCTGTGGCACAATCTGAAAACTGCCAACCATTCAGGCTGTCACAGTATGTGCAATATGGCCCCTTTCACAAAGGCCCATATATACCCACAATCATCATCAACTCTGGGACTCACTTGCTACACCCTCAACGGTGATACCCCACTAGGACCAACCAGCCTGGTAACCAACCGTTCCACCATCATAACTTTTTACCAGAAACCACCCGTCTGGTCCTGACACACACTCAATGGGTTTGGAAAACAATACTCCATGCCCCTACATGCATGACATTAGCATCCTTATACGATAGGCTCTTTGCAGGGTCTTCGACGACCAGAACATTTCAACCTAAGCCCCTACCTAGTAAGAACTGACAGCCTTGTGTGGCGGTTCCTGTGCTAAATTTGTTCAATATGATCCTTTCATTTTAACTTAACTATTAGAACTGCACATACTTAATTTTATCCCATATTTGTGGACACATCACCTATTCCACACAAACCAATAGACTGATAATCACTCAGACACATGCTGTAGCTCGCCGAGTCTTTCTTCCATGTTCATCCAGTCTGGACGTCACTCAACCCCGTCGGCAGTCTACCTAATAAATCCCAACTGACATACTGGCATTACCGGTAACCTATGAGTATTTGTGTACACATTAACTCTGCTGACACATAATACAATTCCATATATTTTTATTGATATGGAGTGCACAACACACTATGTTCAGCGCGACCAGTCTTCTTTCAGTTTCCATTCCAAGAGGACGCTATTCACGAACATCTGGCCGGAATGACGGGCACGCCCGCCGTGATATGCAGCACCTGGAGAACTCAAACGGTATTTAAACTGCTCCCTGGCTACCAGTCCACATCGACGGAATCCCGGTAGCAGGCCACAGTAGGTATGGAGTGCGGGCCAGAGATCTTGATGAAGTAAGTGGGGCTCCCTGGGGGGGGGGTTTCGTTTCCCAGCTGATGGACACCAGTCCACACTTGCTTGGGAACTACGCTGCAAACCTTTCTCGTTTTTTTTTCTCCTCTCCTCTCACACACAGTGTGTGACTACATGTCCGGCCCCCTCACGGGATTCATGGAGCTCACTCTGAAAATATCAGTGTAAGCTTATATTCTTTCTCCTCAGCACGTTCCACTCAAGTCAAAGAAAGCTTTATTCGATTTGCTATATCGAACAATCATAAAAGCACATAAAAATAAACACATCAATCATTTCGTAAGTTAAAAATATCATACAGTTAAAAACGTTATCCATGATTCATAGTGAAATTTAAACATAGTTAAATTATCATAGTTCCAAATTCCAATAAAATTTGATTAAATAGACATACATTTCCTTTGACTCAATACTCGCTTTAAGAAAGTTACAATCCTAAAAACACTATGCTCATTATCCAAGTGTTGTAATGCAAGGAGAGCAGGTCGACATTGACGAAGCCCCAGAGATTTTAAAACTGGTAGTAAACAAATTTTCCTTACATGAGTATAAAACCTGCAAAAAGAACAACATGTATCGTAGACTATACTGAGTAGTTGTCACAAGGGCACATTTGAAGGTCTAGAGCCCAATCGTTCATTTTCGGAAGGGTAACAAGTCTGTGGAAAACCCCCAATCTGAATCTAGTTAATAAAAACCTATCAAAAACACCTGGTACAAAAATTAAATAGGGTTGAATGTTAAAAGTAGTTAAAATCAGCTGATTGTGCAGGACAGTAGGTTTTGTGATCTCGGATGACATTCTAATAGTGTCCAATAACAGAAGGCCCTCTTTTTTTAAATTCCTTCCTCGTTATCATCCGGATGGTTCTCGGGTTGGTAAAATATTCTATGCGGCCTAATTCTTTTAAAAAGTCTTGAACGTATCTTATCCATGGGATCTTTTGGGCCCCTTCGAGTTTCAGACTGTCTATGAGAATGTCTCTATTTAACTTTGCTTCTTCTTTAGTCCAGAGCCTGTGCCATAAAAGAACAGGTTCTAGCTTTATTAAATCAGAAATGAAGGGAAGACCCAACTCCGCATGACATATATACGATGAAGTACTATTCGGTACAGATAGAATATATCTTAAAAAAGAATTTTCCATTAGTTGAAGCGGGAGCAGATCAGCAAAACCCCAGACCCCGGCCCCATACACCGCTGTGGAGACACACTTTGCTTTGTAGATTTTAATGAGCTCTTCAGGTGGTGTACCCAATTTTCTTGCAAAGTTGGTAAGGGCGATTGTTGTTCTTAAGAGTGCTAGTTTTTTCGCTGCAACTGCTTGTACCCAGGTGTCATTTTGATCAAAGAGAATTCCCAGGTACGAAAATCTCTTCGTAACCCCAATTGTCTGTCCTGTCACAAACATGTCCTTAGATCTCTTGATACCATGGCCGCACCGCATAATAAAAGTCTTCGAGGAGTTTACTCTTAGACCGAGATCTTTCATAAAGGTAGAAAAACTGTCTAACACCCTCTGAAGGCCTACTTGTGTGCGGGACATCAATACCGCGTCATCCGCGTATAGGAGAGCTGGTATTGGGCGTCCGGCTACTTGAGGGAAATCTTGGTTGTCTTTCAGGAGTGCCTCCCCCAGACCATTAATGTAAAGATTAAAAAGAAACGGGGCCAGGACACAGCCTTGCCTGACCCCTCTTCTTATTGGGAACGCGGCCGAGCACTCTGCATTCAAACCACAACGTACATGTGCCTTGGCATCATTATAAAAACGCTTAAGAAAATAAATAATCTGCACGTCAACCCCCATAACTTCTAATATTGACCAGAGTTTGCCGTGAATCACACAGTCAAAAGCGGCTGTGAGGTCCACAAACGCTAAAAACAGCTTTCCCTTCTTCGCCCTTGTGTATTTCCCCACTAAAATTGATAGATTTAAACTCTGTTCTACCGTCCCCAAACCCGCACGAAAGCCATATTGTAGATCGGATAGGACCGCTTTCTCCTTCGCCCAATCCTGAAGACGTTCTAGTATTATTCGACCTGCTATTTTTGTTAGGGCATCCAATAAAGAAATAGGCCTGTAACATCCAGGATCCTATCTATCCCCCTTTTTAGGTCTCGCGCCTAGCGTTGCAGTGCGGAGCACTGCTTGCGCAGCGTGAGACCTCTTGTATGGGTTTCAGAAAGCTAACCACACGCTCGTGCGTGTGGTTTTGCTTTCGGAAGCCCACATTGGCTGTAGCATGGTTTTTTTTTTTTTTAAACGGCACGCAATTGGGCAAAGGCGGGGGCATGTCCCGCCTTTGCTCCGCCCATTCCCGTCCGTGTCTAGGACACGCATCAGCGCGCGGCACAGACGACAGGCTCCCTCCCCCCCCCGCCCCTCTGTGGTGCGCGCGCACCACTGGTTGTTCCAGTTAGAAAGGACAAAGGAACGCTGGCTTTTTGCTGGGCAGACTGGCTACGGTAGTTTCGTTATGTGATATAGCCAGGTGGTAGCGTTGCTTCGGAGACTTGACCGCACGTACTAAAGTTGCTTTACACCGCCCTCTCGCCAAAGCCTCCCTGGTAACACAGATGTGTGAGGTATCTGGTAATATTGAGTTGCACCTGCAGCATTGCCTGTCAAATAAGCACAGTGTTTTACGGTAGCCATGTGGGGTAGTGCATGCGCTGCTGAAATCGGCGAATAGTCTGCAGGGCACCGGTTAGAGTCACGGTGGGTCTGGCTCAACCTTCCATTCTTGAGTCGCACCGAGGTGGTAATAATGTTGCTGCTTTATGAAGTTCCGGACTTGGCAGCAAGTGCCTTTCGGAAGCAAATTATTATTACGTGATCCACTAACGCCAGTTTTGCCCACGACTGTGTTTTGAAAGGTGTTTCTGGGCATGAGAAGCATGTCTGCAATGTGAACGCCCTGTTTATTAAAGAGTTTGTTTGTCACTGCGCGCATGGTGCACACCTCTCTGACCTACCTTCTGTGATTTGTCACAGCAAATCAACACCTTGTTCCATGGCCTACCTGCTCAAACATTGTTTGTGCCACTGATGTATCTCATGCTCGGCCTCTGCATTGCTTTCCTTTTATATTCTCCCTCTCTTTCACTCCCTTCCGTCTTTTCCCTGCCGTGTTCCCCGTTTTTTCCATGCCTGGGTACTTACTATTTTATGGCAATGCGCTTTTTTTTAACTTAAAACATTTTTACTTTCAGTGATTTTTAAACATTAGCGAGGGTCCAGCAGTTAAAGTTTTTCAAAAACAGGGGTGAAACAAAACGAGCGCTGGCAAAGCCAAAAGACTGTTAGCCAATGCTACGCCTATTGACTTTGCCACTGTTTGTTCACATTGTTTTGCCCTAAAACAGGCTTTTTATTACTATGGTCTGTGCTTGAGTGCAGGTATCAAACCTATTGGCTGAGTAACTGTTTGTTCTCTCGTTGTGGCTTCCATTCCTCATCCTTTTTGTTTCCCACCAACTCCAAGTCTTTCTGAACTTTTCACTTTCACTGCTGTTCTGTTGCTCCCCAGCTAACCCTTTTTTGGAAGCCTGGTCCAGTCGTTGGAAAGATGACTTCTATTTTCATATTCAAATTTTAAACCGCTTCCCTTTTAAGGAAAAAAAGAAATATTTTGTTTTGCACTTCGTTTATAGTTGGATTAGCTAGTACGTTTTACGTTTCAAGAATTTTTTTTTTAATATAAAGAACCCAAATGTACAGTTTAAAAAATAAAAAAATAAATTGGCCATATGTAAAGAAAAATAATAGTAATTTAACAAGATGATAATATTAGCCTTCATTCGCTAACTTTGGATTCACCAAGTTTGTTGGTCAGGTGCATATAGATTAGTGGCTGGCTCCCTTCTCTTAAGTATAACCCATTTCTCTGATCTCCAAAGCTTGAATGTAACTAGTCGAGGCACTTTCCTTATAAAGGATTCTTTTGAAATCCTACACTATTCTTCTATTAATGGCAGAGAGGGGACATATGGTCCCAAAATCCTGCATATGAGGCAGATCTGGCACAAAATCAGTGGTTAATTTGTAAAAAATAAAATAAATTCTCCAATAAAATAAATAAGGGTCGGGTCTTTTCCCAGGAAGCAGCTTGCACCTCCTGCTAGTGCTGCCTAAAACAGAACCAACTGCTAACCATGAACGTGTGGAGAGGATGTGGCATAATGGTCAGAGCTGCCGACTTCGGAGCTGCGGAACCAGGTTCGGGCCTCTGCTTAGCTCAACAGTCTGGGCAAATCACTTAATGTGTCCTTAACTGGTGCTCAAGAAAACCGCCAGGTGTTGATGATTTCAGCACCCGGAACCACCAGCTCCAATTAAGCACTGCACAAAATAATCTCGTCTTGAACTGACTAAAGAATTTGAGACCAACTTTAGATCAACAATTCCTCCAGTGAATCTTGACCAGCTTCACAAAACGGACAAGCTCCAGTCTACTGTGGCGTTTGTTAATTATTTTACATGTATGCAGCAGGTTCTGTGTGGGTTTTGTAAAACAATAGGTCTCGCATTTGCGAGAGTTTAAGCTATTAGCATTGCAAATGACAATGCCTGTTATTTATGTTTTAAAAAAACAAAACATAATTAAAAGGCATTATCATTTACAATGCAAATAGCTCAAGCTCACGCAAATGCGAGACCTATTGCATTGCAAATGCTTGTTAAAAATTGGCACAATGGTAGATTCTACCCAAGGAGGTAAGAAAGGGGTATGGCAGCTAGCAGCGATTACCTGGACGATAATTGGCCCCCACAAAGAGGTATTTGACTTAAATAACTCTACGGGTACCCCGTCTGGACCCGGGGCCTTACCGCCCTGACTTACAGAAAGTGCCCGAATCACTTCACCTAAAGTAAACTGCAGGTCTGAATAATGAGGTAAGGAGACTGAATTATGTTCCCCCTGACTTTTAATGCCCATCACGTCAGAATTTCCCTCATCATTATATACTTTTGAGAAATATTTGATCCATTGTTCCTCAGTAATGGCAATTTCAATAGATGGACCAGCTTCATTGGACAAAAAAGGTACTTTAACTGACTTCCAAGAGGCCGAACTATCTTTCGCTATCGAGGCCTTATGCAATGCCTCCCAGGCCTCGTTTCTCAAAGTAATTTTTCTGTCCCTAATTGCTCGCTTGTAGTCCCCTCTAGCCTGCCTCACTCCAGTCATGTTTCTAGGTGTCTTGTGTAGCTCGTTTTTAGATTAGAATATGCTAAAGTGCACCTAGAGTCAAACCATCCACGTGAATAACCCTTACTACTTTTCCGAGTGAACAAGGATTCTCTTATTACATTGGATATCACCTGGAAAGAGGCTAAAATACTGTCTGGGGCGGCTGTTTCACTCAAACATATCTCTAAAGCCGGTTTACATTTATCGACCACAGTCTTGATTATCACTGCTGGGTCTACCATTGACCAACGCAAAGAATACCCATTTGTTCTCCTAATGACTATATTTTCTAACAGCTGGTCATTTTTATTGGATCTAACAGATTTACTTGATGATAATATAATTGACAGACACAGAGGAAAATGATCACTCAAAGAGTTGTCTGCAACGCCAAACGATTCTAGACTATGCGTGTGGTTATTTGACATTAATATATAGTCAATAGTAGAACATAGACCCCTACCATTAAAAGTCCAGGGCATGGGGTTGGGTGATGGGCATAGTTCATTTACAAAACCCAAATCAAGACTGAAGATTACTTCATTAAGCTGCTCTCCCAACACAGAATGCCGAAAATGAGAAGTACTTGCCCCTTCTTCGTTTAGAAGACCGCATGAATTGTCATCCGCATTAGCGCATAATGCGCAGTTAAAATCCCCTGCCAGGATTAACGTCTTATCTTTAGCTTTGTTATTACTGACAGACTTCAATTCCCTGGCCAATTTTTTTACAATTACCCCAACTTTATCTGAAGGGATGTTATTATAAAAATTAGCCAAAACAATGCAATGTTTCGCATCTACATCAATTACAACCATTTGATAATAAGGTTCATCCGCAAGCATCGTTATCTCCTTTACTTTCAGACTACTCGATATATATGTACATAGCCCACCCTTTGCCCTTCCACTCAACCCATCTATTGCAGGAGTATGGTACGTCCTATACCCATTCATGTGGAACACTTCCTTGGCCCATGTTTCCTGGAAACATAGTACCTCAAATTTTAAAATAAAGTCCCACCACAGATGGTTATTTAGTTTGGAACGTATACCAGAAATATTCCACGAGGCGATGTTGCAAAGGACTACATTACTAATGTCTGAAACGTTAATAGGAGCTACTATTCTAAGTGGTACTTCATCTATATTGTTATATGGGTGGTCTGAACTTGGACATCCCGGGGAATCAGGTTCAAGTCATTTTTCCCTGAATCCTCATCCCTGTGCCGTCTGACGGTTATAGAGGGAAGGCAATCGTCTTTTCCTATCTGGATCGATCCAGAGTTGCTATTCTGTATGCGGATGTAGTCGCCCTTACCTTCAGACAGGCCGGGCTTAAAATTAGAATAAGCATCAATCCCGGGGTCAGTCAGTCAATATCTTCCAGTGGGTTCAGAATATCATAGCCATTACTCACTGGGACCTTATATCTAGGCTTCCTACTCCCTATGAAATTCTCCTCTGCGGGTATGAACCAACGAGGTCTGGGGGTTGATAAAAAAAAGCCAAGGGGTAATATGTTTATGTCCTGGGTATTGACAGACCGATTACCTCCTCTTTCCAGGATTGTGTGCACCAAATTTGGTGAGCTAAAGGTTAGTACTACACAATCTCCCTGTAAGGATTTTACTGAGTTACCCACCCACCCTATTCTCCGGGCCATTTTAAATTCTGAAAAGAGAGTATTATTTATGCCAGTCCTTGTACTTAGAAGGTGCAGCAACTTATTCCTTAAGGTAGACCAGTGTTCAAAGACATTGTGTGGTAGGGGTGGAACATTAGCCAGAACAACCGTATAAGGGGTTTCTTCTGGCGGTAGATTCAAATTTCGTTTTGGGTTGGAAAACTTTCCTTGGTAGTCTTGAGCATTTCTACCTCTCCCTACTTCCTCGTTTCTAGAGTTCATCATAGCACCAGGTACACCATTTTCTACGTTAACAGTCTGTCCACCAATCGTATTAAGTTCAACTGTAATATATGAGTGTCCCTGGGGATCTACTGAGGGGTGACACACTTTTGAAGGTGGATGCCCAGTTCGAGTAGGGGCATTTGCTGTGCTAAGGGTAATATTGTTAGAAGTAATCCGATTATTCGCATGCCCGCTAAGAGAGGTACTTGCAGGTTGACCATCCCCCTTATCCATCCCCCCCATTACACGTTGTATCAGGGCTTATGTTTGAACTGATAAGGCCGGGGGTTTGGTATTAGCAAGCTCCTCCAGCTTAGCTAATCTGGCTTCTACCATGATAGTTTTTTGCACTATTGGATCCAATAATACTGTTATCAGTGTTTCAAGTCTACCCCATTAATCCTCCTCTTGTACACAGACAGGTGTCCTCTCTATTGCAGTATGTGAAGCAGCGTTAGGGGGTCCCTTATTAAGCTCTCTTTCATTAATAACCGTTCTAGATTTCCGCCCGGTTACTTTTAGGCCGGGTTTACTCTGTTTCTGGGGTCCTCGACTCTTCCTTTTTTTAGGTGGGGGTTCAATAATATTTTCCTCACTTTATTTGACTTTCTGACCTCTAGTGGTTACAGTAGGCCTATCAGATCTACATTCTAAATCAGAAGATAAAAAGGAAACTATTTCCGTCTCTATGCGTGGCGATGGACTACTTCGAGGAGAAGACACTTCATGACTACTTGACATAAAAGGCTCTATTGGAACAGGGGCAGTAGGGAGTCTAATCTGAGAGGGCGAGGGCTCAAGAGATAGTCTACGTTCTGTAAGTTTAATCTCATTGATAAGTGCTGACTCCGCCCTCAGTAAAAAAGCATCAAGTGTCCCTACGACACCCTGTCCTGTACCTAACTTCCGCTTACTCATGTTAACAGAGCAAGATCAATAACAATGGGGAGGGAAATATAAACAACACTTTACCGCAAAATTGCAGATTGTCCCAAATACAAAGTTCTTAGTGAATTGGCCCAGCCCGGCCTCCTTTGGTCTCAGACGGGCCCTTCTTGGCCCGCGCGCGTCCCGCGCTGCGGGAGCCCTGTCGTCTCTTTAGGCGCCTCTTGGCGCTTGCTTGTGGCGTGGGCGGCGTACGCGCCGCTGGGGCTGCTGGGGCTTGAAGTCCTCTACCGGCCTCCCTCACGAGACCAGGAAAGCCCGCAAATGACTCCGGCGGTGGTGGCGGCAAGAAGAACAGAGACCAAAGGCAGGTAAGGAATAAAAGGAGCTCCCGCGCTGCGGGAGCCCTGTCGTCTCTTTAAGCGCCTTCTGGCGCTTGCTTGTGGCGTGGGCGGCGTACGCGCTTCTGGGGCTGCTGGGGCTTGAAGTCCTCTGCCGGCCTCCCTCACGAGACCAGGAAAGCCCGCAAATGACTCCGGCGGCGGTGGCGGCAAGAAGAACAGAGACCAAAGGCAGGTAAGGAATAAAAGGAGCTCCCGCGCTGCGGGAGCCCTGTCGTCTCTTTCAGCGCCTCCTGGCGCTTGCTTGTGCCGTGGGCGGCGTCCCGCCGCTGGGGCTTGAAGTCCTCTACCGGCCTCCCTCACAAGACCAGGAAAGCCCGCAAATGACTCCGGCGGCGGCAAGAAGAACAGAGACCAAAGGCAGGTTCCACTCATTTTTGAGTAGATTGTAGACCTGACGTGTCATACTTAAGGCACAGTAGCGCATATATACCGGCATTGATGAATAGCCACTGCCTCACGAGTATCACGATCCGTTTCACTACCGCCCATTATCCTGCATAGTATACGGACACAAACGCTCATTCAGTCACGTTTCTATGCGGAATAGAGAAGCTATTACTTTTAAATGTTTGTCTGTGTGTTTTTTGTTTCTTTCTTTTTTCCTAACAGGATTTGAGCAACCAGAGGAATACCCCCTCTATCAATCAACGCACAGCGTGTGCGACACATACTGGCCTAATGAACATCATTTGACCATCACTTATTTATCTACGCACATAGGTCCTGACGAAAGCCAGCATAATTCGCGGTCTGGCTGAAACATGTAGACCTGATCTCACAGGATATTGGAGACATAATTTACCTCCACACACATCCGTGTTGATGTTTTAATACTGCCAAGGGCCCACCATTAAACTCCCCTAATTTCACGGGACCCATTGGACAGTTTTTAACTTGCACTCATTCACTTCACTGCACACTCACGGCACAAAACCTGCTCTGCTGTAATCAGGCGTTGAAGCACACCCGAGGTGCACTCGACACCTTGGGTGGGACCCGATGATGAAGCATGCCACCAACTAGGTTGGTGGGTGAGGGTCTTCATAAAAAACAGTGTTTTTTCTCCCAGACATGGACACCTAGCTGCCATCCATTAAGCTAGTTCTCATTGTTATTTACTTACTCTTTGTTTTAGGCTGTCCAGCTTGAGCTTGTCCCTCCAGTGAAGAGTAGCCTACTGTATTCTTCCACGAGTGCTCGCTTTCTGTAAACTGGCCTTTAAATCTTGTTTTTATATTGTCACTTTGTTGTGCATTCAAAGACCGAGGTTAAATGTCGGGCTCTGTCTTCTGAGGAAGCTTGGTGTTTACTTTCTTTCGCGGACTACAGAATGAGCGAATTTATGACAATCTTGCTGGGAAAGGCTTTTTTTCTAGCACACAACAAAATGTAAATGTCTGTAAACAAACTATCCTTATATTTCAGACTATATCAGAATGAGGGAAGTACAAATGAAGCACTTTTTTGTAATTCTGAAGTGTGGTGGAAACAAATATTTGAATATGATCAAAACACTAGATTTCCCCACATTATCGTTTGTGCGCAGTAAAACTGTGTCTGTGCAAATGTAGTGGTCATTTCAATTGAAAATGTGTTGCTGCCTGTAATGGCAGTGCGCTATCACACCATGCATACTCCACTCTGTGCCACTTCACAACACTCTACTCCACTCAATGCACCTCCACTCTACGACATGCCACTCTGTTCTACACCTCGCTACTCTATTCTACGGCACACCACTCCATGCACCCTCTTCTCTAAGACACTCTGACATGCCACTCTGACATGCCACGCCATTCCATGCCACTGTACTTTATTCCACTCCACCCACCCCACTCTAGTCTACGCCACTCCAGTCTACTCCATTTCACTGTAGCCTACCCCACCACACTCTACTCCAATCTACCCCACTGAACTCCACTCCATTCCAGTCCACCCCACCCTACCCCAAACCACCCCAATCTACCCCATTCTATTCCACTCCAATCTACCCCACTGCAGTCCACCCCTATGTGCTCCACTCTACCCAAATCTGCCCCACTCCAATCGACAAACTCTACCCCACTGAACTCTTCTCCAGTCTACTCTACTCCACCCCACTCCACTAATTTGTTTGCCATGCTAAACAGCAGACACACTGGTGTACAGCATGGCTAAAACAGAATGCCAAAGTCGATAGCTCTCGCATAGGCGGGACCTATTGACTTTGCCAGTGCTTGTTAGTTCTGGATAGAGACCGTTTGTTGTTTGGCTTACAGACCGAGTTAGCCGTTTGCCATACTATCCTAATATGGAAAACTAACACTTTAATCAAATAGTGCATAGAGGGGTTTTAGGTCAGCCTCCTTCAGGCATTGGTCCCCTGGAGTGTCCTTCAGATCTTGGATCAGCCCACAGAGCTGCATACTGGGCATAGAACTGGGCAGTGGGTTAGCCATTGCCTTTGTTTACATAGTCATTTCGTGTTTAGTGTCAGCATTTTTTCAATTTTCATCATACTCCGCATTAGGAAACGAGCAGCATTGACCGGCGGAAGAGTCAATCTGTAGCCACTGCCATGGGGCACAGGGCATTGGCCCGCCAAGAAAATGTTCAAAGCAGTGGGAAGAGAACACTGCAGCTCAGTCCTGGAACAGGGCGAAGAGAGCCACCGAGCCTGCAGATAGTGCTATTTGACTTGAGCAAACAAAGCGCTCTATTTTTTTTGTGTCCATGTGTTCAATTTCAGCGTTGCAGTGCAATCTGCTCCCATCCCACGCAGATGCAACTCCCTTTATCAGGTTTCACCTGTAGACCACTTTCAGCTTTTGGTTGTCGAAAGACCTCTTGCGTACCACACTAAAAACTTACAATGGAATTTGAACCAACGCATTGCTTACCATTGGTTGCTTTTCGCCACTCATTTCCTTTTTTCTTATTCAATGACTTTCCTTCTGGAGTTTGTATCTCTCCTTGAGCATAGCTTCTTTACCATCCTTTTGATTGTACGAATTGCATCCTTCCGCTGCCTACATTCAGGGAACAACTTTTTTTTTTTCTTTAAACAGACTGCATGCTTTTTCTTGCTCTGTCTCTTGTGGTGCTTCTTTGCTCCTCAAATACCCAACATCCCCACCCTCCGCAAGCGCTCTGTGTGTGCTCTCCTCCTCCTATACCCAGCTTATCCATTCTTCGTGTTTTGCTTTTTTGTGTGTTTTTTTTTAAATGTATCCCTCCCTGCACCCTCTAACTCAAGCTCCTCTTGCTCTCCTGCTCATTTTCCAGTGCTTCCCCTCCCATCAGAGTGACCAACTGGCCTGGATGCAAATTCAGGACGGTGAGTGTAAAAATTCAGGACAAAAATTAATCCAATAAAATGGACTATTCATTACATGTTTACCTGATTTCTAGCAGGAAGTGAACCCCTAGCCCTCCCCAACCCTCTGTAAAATTGTCTTATTAAATCCTATCGGGTTTAGGCAATTAATTAGCAGTCTGGTGTACTTTCACATGCACTATTTATCACCAATGTATTGGAGGAGAGCGCTTATCCCTCCTGCATGATATCGAATTGTCTGCCATTCCTTTGTATTCACCAATGGTATAGGCTGAACGTGTTTTAAAATAAGCAATTTGCCACTCGTCCCAAAATCATTGGTAAAAAAACCTGCATATTCATGTAAAGGTCCCTTTTTAAAAATTATAAATATTTTTTCCCCCCATTTCTGCTGTCCCAGTTTCCCGTAAAATGCACTGTCTACCACATTATCTGAAATGTGGCACCGTACTACCTAAAGAACATATAGTTACGTGAGAGTGAGGCTTTATAAAAAAAAAACACAAAAAAAAACTTTATGGTGATTGGTCCCATTCTGCCTCTGCTGTGAGGGGAAAGATTTGGTTGCACCGACTCGGGTGGGGCTGCTGCAGGGCCTTAAGATCACAGCAGGTGCGCGGGCTGGCCCCTGCAGTGAGAATTAAAGAACTCTCAGGCTGCTTGCAGGGCGACACCTCGCTCTAATTGCTGAAATTACGGACAAAAGGCGTCCATGAAAGAATTCCTCACGGACAAGAGGCCCAAATAACGGGCGGTCCGTGAAAATTTACGGACGGTTGGTCACCCTACCTCCCATTGACTTCTTCCTGACCCACTCCTCTGTTCCAAAATGCTGCTTTTTTTTAAGCCACAGTTTTAATCCTACAGCACAAATTCAAACTGTCAATAAATGTGACAACCCTTGCGGACTATATTGCTTATAACCTATAAAGAGTGGCCAAAGTACATATAACTAATTTACTTGTTATCACTTGTTGAAATATTTATAGAAATCTGTATTTAGGCTTTCAGAAGTTATGATGAAAAACCCAAAGCGCACACAAATATTTTTGTATTTGCCAATATGACAGAATAGCTTAAAATTAAGCGACAGTTTTCAAACAGGCCACCACAGGAAGTGGTTAATATCCAAGCTGTTCCATTTGATTATGTATGTCCATGTGCATCCAGTGAGGCAGTTCTGTGATTTATGGCTACCTGTTCCCAGTAACACTGGGGGGAAACAACCTTTACAACGCATGCATTACATCTCATGCCATTAGATCGCGGTTTTACAACGCAGAGTCGTTACAACGACTTGCGCTGGAGAGCGCTATAGGACAAGGAATAGTTTAATTTACTATCCAACACCTTCCCTACTGTACGTAGGCTGGAGTTGGAATAGTAAATTAAACTACTCCTAGAGTCCAGCGCCCTCCAACGCAAGTCGTTGTAACGACTTGCGTTGTAAAAACCGCGATCTAATGGCATGCGATGGGAATGCATGCGTTGTCGTCATACATTCGACACTGGGCTGGGACTCCCAGTCTGCGAATCTGGTTAGCACATGGCATCTGTTTCACCAATCGCTTAGCTAGAGAATTTATTTGGTAGTGATGCAGAATCTGAGATTGAACCCAGAGGTCTGCATACATTCAGAGGTATTAATGGCCGGCATGAATTCCCCATGCACTTAAACTCAGTCACTTTTCTTTTCTTTTTTTCTTCTAATTTCTTTTATTAGATTTTTACGTGGATTACAACAATTGTCAATGACAGAAGTGGACATCTATCACTCGCTTGAGTACAACATATACCAGATTATTAAAGTCTTTACATCATATGCAAGTGGTGTGATACGCTCGGTCACTTTTCTTGTTATGAGTTGTTGCTTCCAAAGCCCTTCAACACTGCAAATGTCTGACCTCCACAAATGGTCCGTTCTCAGTTAATTTATATAACATTAGTTCATGCAGGGTGTTATTTTAAACTCTTGTCTCATTGTTTTCTGTGGGAGTGTGCTGCAGTACCATTTGTTGGTCATGTGTGGTGCTCTCTTCCTCCAAGGCTATGCTGGAGTATTTGAGGATGTTTTGACAAGCTTAGAGCTGTTGTAACTTTAGGTGTGTGTTTTGTGACTCAGAGTTTTTGTACTCTTTTGTGACTGTGTGTTTTGTATTGGGGTGTCTCACCAAATCTCCTCCGTAAATTTCTCTAAGTTCCTCCAACTTTTGAGTAATTATTCCTCATTTTCCTACCAATCCCCCTGGGCCCGCCAACATTTACTAATGATACCTATAACTACCGATCCCCACACCGAAAACACTACAAAAGCAGAGGCCTGCGACCCTAGGTTTGTGAGTTGCATTCGGCAGTTTGTGATCAGTTTAATATTTAGTACTTTTTTACATACGGTAAAATACAGTTTGTGAATCGGAGCTAAATGAGTGCTGAATTATCAGTCCATGACCCCTTCTCATCTTTATAAGCCTATGTTTTTCCTGTGCCATTTTGTTCGCACTAATTATCCTCTGCACTCCGCCCATCCCCAATTCTGTGGTCTTTAAAGCCCTTCTTGTACTTTTCCCTATTCTTTGCTTCCTATACCCATTCTTGGCTTCTGCCTGTACTTGTCTCTCCCTGCAACTCTTCAGTGCTGTCTGCACATTCTCTGCTCTCTAGAACCCTGGCCCTGCTGGCTCGAGCAATGTGAGAGGGTATTGGGTTTAGCAGATCTTCCATCTTTGAAGTGCCTTTAGGTGTGTCCAGTCATTTACGCTGTCTTTGCACAACAGAATCTGAGGGGCAAAGTCCACACTAACCCAGATGTAGCAACAAAGACTTGCACTGAAATCACTTAATCAAACGCCAATAAAGCTCGAGCAGATAAGCAGAAGCTTTAGATTTTGCTGAAAGAACTTCTAGAGTCCTTTCCCCTCAGAGAATACGGAGTAATACTCGTGCACTCTCAGACGCCGCTTCTGGAGCGGGAAGATGGAAGGAGGTCTGTAGTTCTGGTTAGTCTGCATAGTACCAGAGACTTTAGGTCTGCCCATGTGATCTCTATGAGTTTGTTATGATGGGCATAGAGACAAGAAGCAGGTGTTTAACAGGGTGTGTGCAGTAGGAGACTGGTCCCTGTCAGTTTTTTTTCTCAGGATAACCTGTGACACTTTAAGCGATTTCAACCTAGGTGAATCGTATGCAATTTTTTTTATCTGGACATCTTGAAAACCGAACATGGATCTGCGTCACGTCCTTTGCCTCGCCCACAGGTTCATGAGTCTTTTCTCCTTTGAATAACGTTCACAATGATTTTTTTTTTTAATGTTTAGGATGGCTTGTGTGAGTAAAATGAAATGAAAATAGATGGCAGTTATTACTATTGAAATGCATAATATTGGACATTCATTCATAAAGTATGATTTACTGTATATTATAAGGATTTACCACACGTGGCACATGAACTGCCATCTGCATCATAATTTGCAGATTTCCTGCGCAAACGGAACAAAACTTACTAAAATAAAAACGTGCCACTTGAAGTGCTGCACAGTGGCAGATCCTTTGCAAAGGTTGTCGGTTGCTAATTGCAGTATTTATACTGGGACTATAAAGGTGAATCCTTTGCCCACTGCTTATTAACGTATGTCAATATAGTCCAATAATAATGCCAAAGACTGTGTTGCCTCATATTGCGTGATTTGCCTTTCTTGCTGCATAATTTCTACATCTGCCGCATAATTTAGTCCTCCATTGACAAATAATTCCTGCGACCCTGTATATAGAGAAGCAAGGGCAAAGTTCCTTGATAAATTCTGAGGTAACTTGCATTAGGCATAACACCTGCTAAGGAGTATTTTGTCCAGACCCTCTTCTTTCACATTTTTTTTACTCTTGTTCCTTCTTATGAGACACTATATTTGCAGATGTGAAAATAAACATGCCAATATGCATCATGTAACTGGTTCCAAATCTATTGAAGCAATGTTGTTGTTGGTATTGACCAAAGCTAGACTACATCCATTCCAAACCACTGAATTAAAGGAAGGCACATGGTTTAGTCAAACACATATATGCACCACAACAGACACACGTTACTTGTGCTCGAGTCATATCACCAACCCAAATTTTCCATTAATTCATGATTATTTGACAACACAATTTAACTTCACTACAGAAACACCACACCTATGTGATGAACTGGGAAAGGGCTGGGCAGGCAAGGAGCAAAGGAAAAGAAGGAAAACATGGCAAGGTAGGAGGAAAGGGGAGGCTACAGGAAGGGTGTGAACACTAATGATTATCTCCAGTGCAGTCAAAACATAAACATTTATTTATATTAATTATTTTTATGCTGTGCTGACAAATCTCGGGGTTATCGGAGCCCTTTTACATATGGGCAATTTGTACAACAAGAATACCAAGGACAAGTGAATCAAAATCTAACGAGAGGAAGGCGAAGAAGTGAATGACAGAATTATTAGGGTGGATCTTACAATTAGCTGTGTATATAGTGATGTGGAGACAGGGTCATTAGGATGGAGTCTACAATTAGCAGTGTATATTGTGTAAGCTAACATTGTGCTCAGATTTACAGTCGATACATCTGCCGGTATTAACTAAGAGTTCTGCAATATACACAACCTGAGCAGATTATTTATCTTGGAACTACCGTAGCTTGGATCTATCAATCTGGATAGTTTCAGCTGCCGCCCAATCACAAGAGATATCTGTCTGGTCCTTGTAAGGAGAAGCCATGGGAGCTCGCTTCTGCATGCCCCTGCCGTGCCACTAATTCCACCCCCCCACCCCACAGACTCGCACTAGGAATTTTGTATTTGCATTGCAGTGGGCATTTTAAAAGCTACATAATTATATTAAAAAAACATCTCATTGTATATAGCTTTCGATTAAGATAAACTCTGTACTACACTGCACCCTCTGCTACCCACTCCCGCATCTCATGGGGATAAAACCAAGAACAGTTTTTGTCAGTTGATGAAGTAGTACTTATTACCACAAGTCTCGTGGTGTCTGAGGCAGCAATGACCTCTGCATGGTAAACAGGCATGTACTTCTGCACTAAGTGCCTTACTGCTTGTGAAATTGTTGTCCTGACTTTGTTTGATCGTAGCATCATGCTGCTCTAGAATGTGTGGTAATGCAAGGTCCAGAAACCTGTGGCCTGAAGGGGCGGGTGCATCAAGTGTTCTCTCGCAGTGAGCATAGAATTACAGCCCATGCCTGGTTTTGATTCACATAATATGGTTCTGGCAATGTTCCCTGTTTTGTGACTATTGTGACCAGATGTTTTTTTTCCTGTCAAACTTCGTGTAGTCCATTGACCTTTCCCGTGTAAATTTCCTCTGTTATGTGAATGCCCAGAATCTTGCGCTGACCTACTGTGTGTATATCAAGTGCATGTGTGTGCAGTGAATGTGTAGCACATGTATTGTAGTAGGACTGTGTGTGTGTGGGGGGGGTATATTTCTTGAGTACTGGGGTCAGTGGGATCCATTTTGGATGCCCTTTGTTTAGCACAGCACAAGATGGAGGACGGCTTCCTAAGACAGTTGAAGTGTATTGACTGCATTGGTGTGGTTGGAAAGTGGAGACACACACACACACTGAAGCGAAGGAGTATGGAGATGTAGCTTCCCTTAAAAAAATCAATGAAGTCCTTGTTAGCAAAAAACTGTTAATTATTTATTCTTCAGCACTGCTATTTGGTAGATGCTAGTGCTCCGGGATGGGACTGCAGTTTCTGGCGAACTGGGTGAGGAAGTTTCTAGGCAAGATCTGCCCTTTTGTCTGTCTCGGATAGCTGATTCAAGAAGGCTGATGACAGCCACAGGCAGAGATCTCACACTTCATTGTGGCCAGGTTTGGATACACCTGCTTGGAGACAGCCCCCCTCCACACATATTTGCCTGATGTTTAATCCATCACTCTGCACAAAGGCTTCAAGGATAGATCATTAAATTATATTTAAAAGAGAACCAGGTCGGATGCTCTAGACCATGTATCCACGTCCCCTGTCTGGAAAATGTGTATAAAAGTGGGCTGCAGACTATCCAGTTCCAAGTTCTTCTTGACCAAGGAAGGGAGTACTCTGAAGAGTACATTGAAGAGCTGCTGTACGACCAGAGCTTGTATTTGTCTGACAGGCAGCCCTGTAGAGGTCACCTGATGTCTGCTCTTCTGCAGAAAGGTCTGAGCGCCTGTCTAAAGTGTCTACAAGCCTGGCTGCCTGCTGAGTAAGGGAAGGGAGGTGCCTGGCCCTGCAGGAGGGGAACTGTGCTGCCCTCCCCACACTGCTGTAACTGCAACGTCAACCAGCAGTATGCACTCTGTCCGACGCCTACTAAGGAAAGGTCGCAGGGCAAGGCTAAAGCAAAGTTTGTAAAACTTTGAGAACCATAACTCCTCAATTCTTGAATGTTAATGGATATTTTGCAGCCTTGTGCCAATAAGAGGTGTATTTTTATTGATGTTTGGGTTGTACTTCTTACAGGGGTAGTAGAGCATATAAGGTGGAAGTGGGAGCAATTCATTTTCTGAAAAAAATACATATGCATGAGCAGTCTCGTCTCAGCAGCCTGTAGATCCGACCAAGGGCGAGCTCCGATTGCAGCACTGTGCGTTTCTGAGAACGTTTGCTTTGCAGCTGCATCAAACCATGCGATAATGAATGTGTTTGTAATGCAAAGCCCATGTAAGATTGTCGCTTAAATGTTGCTTATTTGTGATCGTGTAGCTGTCTGGTGCTTAATTGGTGCAAAAAAACCCCCAAAAAAACAGAGTTTTGCTCAGAAGCACGCGGCCAATTAATTGAAGGTCAGGTTGCAGAATACCAAGTCTTGATTCCACCGCATGCCTCTTTAATCCACCACTTGACACTCCCTGCCTCTTTATTTCACTCTTGAAGGTTCCTTTTCATCCCTGCTTTCCCTCTTTATTACTGATTTCTATCTTTCTGTGCCTTCATTTCCCCGCCCCTTCCTTTCCTCCTTTTGTGTTTTTTCTCTTACTTTCTTGGATCAAAGTTTGTGGAGGAAAAATAAGTGCCAGTCCCCAAAAATCCTCACCCGCAACCACTGGCTCAAATCAAGCACTGTGTAGCAGCCTGATTAAAATAAATGAGGTCCTGGACAAATATAGTCGTGCATATTTAGTTTCAGCCTTAGTTCTGCTTTGCAAAAGCAAATCTGCCTTTTCTGTCGTACATGCAGGTAAAAACATTGGGCAAGGTAATTGGGTCTCTCCTACACAGATTAGCTGTCTGGCAGCAGCTTTTGTCATCACACAGCACACACAATACATATACATATAGAAAGGGGCTTTTGTACAGTCCATTTCTGCCATTGGAACTGTGCTTCAGCTGGCTTTAGCCATTAGCTCACAGGGCTGTTCATCAGCCCGCATGATTTGTGGATGTAAGCATCTGAGCAGCTGAAAAGTGGTGCCTCTCTTCATGCAAAATCGGTTTCTCCACCTGCACTCTATCATACTGCTTGTCCGTTGCTCTTGGTAATATTGGAAAATACGATATCAATGTTCGTCATGATGTATGTATGTATAATGACGAACTCACATCACCGTTGTTGAAAACACCCAATGTGACCTCCCCCTCAACCCAGAGTCAGAAGTACGTGGTCAGGCAGGCCCTGCGACCTAGGCCCGAAGCAACTTATTGACAGATCACAGGTGGGGTGACATGTAACCCTTACACAAACGCGCGAACAGGAAAACCCGGATCAATCCCACAGATAGGCAGCAACACCAAAATGGTCTCAAGAGATTGGCCTCCAATGAAACACGTTTGGCTGGAGGGGCGTGCGTTCCCAAAACACCATAAAGTCAGATGCCACAGTAAGTTGGGAACACTCAGCCAATCAGAAGACAGCATGCACACTACACGCAGTGATCACGAGCTCCCCAAGTCGGGCATCTGGCACGTACCCACTCCATGACTAGGCCCAGATTCCTGTTGTAAAAAGAATGCACAAATCACTTTATTGCACCTTATGAAATGTATAAAATGACGGAGAAAAAAACCAATGTACTTAGACAGTCTTCAGTCCCTGACTCTGTTGCCTGCTCTCCCGGCCACTGTTTAATTAAATCAACTGTTCTGTTTTGCCAAATGCCTTTTTTCGTCCATTTGTTCAAGGTAAATTCATATTTGAGCAACAGTCTCAGAGTCTGGCTTAACACCTGGCCTGCTCGTCCGGTGCTCTACAGTCTGTCCCCCTCTCCCTCTAGTATTTCCCTCATACCACTGTATGCGTTGCAGTGCGGGAGGGCCAATGTTTGATTTGTAAGTCACTGATATACTCAATTGGTCTTTAATTTGGGATTTAGTGAAGTGTTGTATAGGGGAGATATTTCTTAATGTGTCCTCTTTTTCTCCATGAGTGAGCTGAAGGGAGGGGGGAGGGCTGTGAGTGATGTCATGTCAGAGCATGGATTGTTCCCTTTCTGCTTGTTCCCCTGCTGAATGTTGCCTATACAGTTAACACGTGGAGCCATATGAAGCTGCACACAAGTTTCTCCTGGATCATGTACATGTATTTTTTTTTTTTTTGTAAGTAAAGTCAGTCAACCAACCAGACATCTTCATGTCTTTTCTGTCCCACTGGATGATTTGCATTAGGGATACGCTAACCTTCAATCATCTAATTGTGGAGTCTTGTACCCCGGCTGCTACATTTCTTCTTTCTACTGAGTCTGTGGCACTCGCTCGTCTGATGCATCAGTGCAGTGAACCTTACATTACATATCGTAAAATGCAACCAAAAAATGATTGTGCACCAGAGTGCTGTTTGTTGTTGTGTTCCTGAAGCAGCAAAGCAGGCTTCTAGGCTGTTAAAACTGGAGCTTGTATGTTAAACTTAGTCAGTATATTCTAGAATGCATATCATGGTCAACAATGCCAGACAGCCTGTCAGAGGGATTGGGAGAGCTGGTTAGTTTCTTGGCGAAGTAATGGAGAGCACCTTTCACATAGTAGAACCTCAAAGGAAAATGAGTTTAATGAGCATGACTGGTCTTTTAACAACATACACCATCCATACTTGTTTCAGAGGGTAATAAAAGGTCATTTTGCAAGAATAAATGTGATGGTATGTTGTTGAGAGCACTCAACCGTTGAGCTGACAACTTTGGTTGCACAACATTGTTTGGTTATGAATGCTTCTGCTGTACTGAAGCATCATTCTCCCTCATAAACGCAGACTTATGGGCTACCTTGCAATGAATGGTTGGTGACAAATTCCACATGAATTTATTGATAGCAAACACTCTGCCTGCACCGTAGTAGATCCTTATGTAAGGTGTAAGCACTGTAAGATTGAGGTATTCAAAACAATGTTGTGAGAACCTCCTTTTCACACAAGAAAGAAGCTAACATCCATAGAAAGCAAAGACCGGTTCCCCAAATGTCTACAAAGCTCTTGGAGCATTTTAGAGTTTCAGATATTGGATTTAAGTTTATCCAGCACTCGCCTTCCTAAATGACCAAGGTTCCTGCAGCTCAGACCCTTTGATTTACCAAAAAGTGCAAAGCATATTTCTGCTTGCTGTCAGATCCCCAACTTTTCTAAGTTTAGAGTGAAAAGCTATTCTAGGGCTGCAAACGTGAGCACTGAACCCACCAAGACACACAAGTAAACATTAAACACATTTCAAAAAATCTGACTGAATGGCGTTAAGGGGCCGAGTGGGATGCAAAAATCTCAATTGTGGCCTTTTCATTTGAAATGCACTGATGTGCACTGAATGAGAGAGAACTTACACTGGGGATGAATGTTACCACGCCTGTTCTCTGTTGATAAGATATTTTTTTTCTGCAGTGGCATGCAGTCTTGTGGCGGTGGGGCGAGTAACATCTTCGGCAGTCCTCAAGAGGTGCCCAGCTCCAACAGGACCCACATGATGTCCTCCAGCATCTTTGCCTCACCAGAAGATCCTCAGAATGTGCCCAAGAGATCAAATCCGCCAGGTACGAACCTCTGGCAGAATGTGGGAGATCGTTGGATTCCTGGGTCCCAGGAGCAGCATGTGCTGGATTTAAAGTTAATGTAAATAACTGTACAGTATCTAAATATCTGAAAGAGACACGTTAGTGACAGATTCCTTACCTTAGAATATCCCCAGGCGTCAGGCTGGATCCGGAAAGTTTTTTGCGTAGCAGTACCCTTGCGCGTCAGTAGGCGGCGTCGTGCGGGTCCGTCGTCGGCGTCGTGGTCGCCGGGATGACGTCGCGGGCAGTACTTAGACGCCGCCCCTGCGCGCTGACGTCAGTTCTTCTTTTTCCGCGCCAGTAAGCGCAGATCCGGGAAGAGCAGTGCCCTAGTCAATTTTTGACTATCCTTTTTGTGATTTTTTCACTGTTTCTCCAAACGAGTCTTCACGACTCCTAAGGTGTCGTAGGGATGCCCGGCTTTAAGCCCTGCGAGGCCTGTGCTCGCATGATGTCGATCACGGACCCGCATCTCGAGTGTCTCTTCTGTCTCGGCCGAGACCACGACACGAAGTTGTGCCCTGACTGCCGGAAACTTCATCCAAAGGCTTTGCGAGAGCGGTCTCGGAAGCTGCTCGAGGTCCGGCAGTCGGCTCCGCGCCGCACCAAGCCCCGGTCCCGGGAGAGGTCGAGGGGCCGGACGCGGAGTCCCCACCGTTCGTCGGAATCCAAGTCTTCGTGCTCCTCCGGTAAGTCGAAGCACAAGAAGTCTAAGCGGCGTCATCGCTCTAAGACTTCGCCTCGCCGGTCTCGCGACTCGGCTGAGGCCCCAATCGGCACCGTCCGCGGCCCCGGACATGCCTGTCGAGCCGCCCCCGAATTACCCGGTCTTTCCGGGGTCGGGGGCGACTCAGGCCAAAATACAGGAATTCCTGTCGGCCATGGCCTGCCTCTTCGGGCCTTCAGGTCCCTCCGGTGCGCCTTCGGGCCCCGCGGGCCCTGATGGGGTTGCCCCGGCGCCGCCGTCGACTCCGGTCCCGGCGCCGCTTGTCCCACCAGCCTTCATCCCGGCCTCGGCTCCAGCCTCGATCCCGGCTCCGGTGGTGCCGCAACCCACATCGGCGCCGGTTGACCTAACCACGCCTCCGCCGACGCCGATGTCCCCGGTGCCGTTCCTGACGCCGTCCGGGACTCCGGACGACGTCGTTCCCCGGTTCTCTCCGGCTCCGGACATGGAGCCGGACCGACGTCGCCCGACGCCGATGAGACCTTGGGTCCCAAATGTCCCTCCTCCTCCATATTTTGAACCAGAGGAGGACCAGGAGAGCTGGGAGGGGTCTGAGGACCCTCTCACGCAACAGTGTGAGTTTGACCCGGACTGGGTTGAGGAACTTGGGGATGCCAGTGGTCTAGACACCTCCCCTGACACTGGCATGCTGTCTCCTCCCGTGGCTACGGAGGAGGGAGCTAATTTTGCAACCGTGTTGCGTAGAGCTGCTGGAGCCTTACATCTCCAGTTGCCTACTGTGGCCGTCAGGACTAACCTCCTGACAGAAGTGCTTCAGCCGGCGGCTTCCTCTTCGGAGACTGTGCTGCCGTTTAATGATGCACTCACTGACGTTCTTTTGGGTACCTGGTCCAAACCCACCACAGGGGCTCCTGTGGATAGGAACGTGGCCCGACGCCATCGCCCTGCTCCGGGCGACCCCCTGTTTCTCTCCCAACATCCCACCCCTGAGAGCTTGGTTGTCCAAGCCTCTGCCTCCCAAACCGCCTTCCCTACCGCCCCTCCGGATAGGGAATCCAAACGCCTGGACCAATTTGGGAAGAAGGCTTTTTCTTCCTCCAGTGCTGGCTTGCGGTCCGTCAACACCGCTTGCCTTTTGGGCCGATATACACACTCCCTGTGGGATTCGGTGGCGGCTGTTTTGCCGCAGTGTTCTGAGGAGGTCCAGACACTGCTTACCCGCGCCATTGCGGAAGGGCGAGATGCGGCTAAATACACCATCCGTTGTGGCCTTGATACCGCCGACTCGCTGGGCAGATCGCTTGCTACGATGGTGGCGCTCCGTCGCCACGCCTGGCTGAGGACAACTGGTTTCTCGGGTGATGTCCAGAATACACTCATGGACATGCCCTTTGATGGAATCGGTCTTTTTGGTTCAAAGGCAGACCATGCGCTGGAGCGGTTTAAGGACTCACGGGCTACGTCCAAGTCCCTGGGCCTTTCTGTTGTACGCCCTCCGCTCAGCTCTGCTTTTCGCCCCTTTCGTGGCCACGGAAGGGGCGCCCAGTCACGTTAGATGCCCAGCAACCGGCCCGCACAGCAAGCGTCTACGCGTGGCCGAGGACGTGGATACCGCCGTGGCGGTTCGGGCAACCAGCGTGCGGGTCAGGCCACCACATCCAACCCGTCCGCGGCCTCCAAGCCCTCCTAGTCCTTCCTTTCCGGTGCACGGCACGCCAGTAGGGGGCAGGGTCCGCCATCACCTTCACCACTGGCGTCCCATCACCTCGGACAGGTGGGTCTTGGACATTGTCCGAAGGGGCTACTCCCTCCCATTTTGAGACCACCCCCCCAGCCATGCCACCTCAATTCCACCGCATGTCAGGGGATCACTTGGTACTTCTACAGAAGGAAGTCACGGCCCTCTTGGCCAGGAGGGCCATCGAGCATGTTCCGACCCCAGAAGTAGGTCGTGGTTGCTACTCCCACTACTTCCTGGTGCCCAAAAAGGACAAGGAGGACATGCGTCCTATCTTGGACCTCCGGAACCTCAATCGCTTCCTCTGGAAGGAGAAGTTCAAGATGCTCACCCTAGCTCAGGTCTTGACTGCCCTCGACCCTGGAGACTGGTTGGTAGCGTTGGACTTGCAGGACGCTTATTTTCACATCCCCGTCCTGCCGGCCCACCGGCGTTACCTGCGGTTCACGGTAGGCCTCGAGCATTTTCAGTTCACCGTGCTCCCCTTTGGCCTTACAAGTGCCCCTCGTGTGTTCACGAAAGTGATGGCGGTGGTGGCAGCTCATCTGCGCCGGGCAGGGGTTTCAGTCTTCCCCTACCTCGACGACTGGCTACTGAAGGCGGGCTCGTCCCAGGCAGTCGTCTCCCACCTCCAGACTACGGCCGAACTCCTGCACTCGCTGGGGTTCTCCATCAATGTGCCGAAGTCGCATCTGATTCCTTCTCCACAGCTCCTTTTCATCGGAGCAGTTCTGGACACGACGCAGTTTCAGGCCTATCCTCCCGAACGGCGAGTCCGGGATATTCAGGCTATGATTCCGATCTTTCAGCCTTTATCCTGGGTTTCGGTACGGATGACCCTGAGGCTGCTGGGCCTCATGGCCTCCTGCATCCTGCTGGTCACTCATGCCAGATGGCATATGCGGGCTCTGCAGTGGGACCTGAAGTTCCAGTGGGCGCAGCACCAGGGCAACCTGTCCGATCACGTCCAGATCTCGGAGGGGACTGCAAAACAATTGCAGTGGTGGCTCTCGAACCGGCAGTGTGTCATGGGCAGATCCCTCTCCCTTCCCCAGCCAGAGCACACAGTTGTGACGGACGCGTCCCTTCTGGGATGGGGCGGTCACATGGGAGAGGCGGAGATCAGAGGCCTCTGGTCTCCGGCGGAGTCCCGGCTCCATATCAACCTTCTGGAGCTCCGGGCGATCCGACTTGCACTCAAGGCATTCCTTCCCTCTGTCAAAGGGAAGGTAGTGCAGGTGTTCACAGACAACACCACCGCCATGTGGTACTGCAACAAACAAGGCGGGGTGGGGTCGTGGACCCTTTGTCAGGAGGCTCTGCGCCTCTGGACATGGCTGGAACATCAGGGCATGTTCCTGATGGTTCAACACCTGGCAGGTTCCCTGAACGCCAGGGCGGACGAACTCAGCCGCAGGTGCATGATGGATCACGAATGGCGTCTTCACTTGGAAGTGGCGCAAGGACTCTTTCTACAGTGGGGAGAGCCTTGGTTAGATCTATTCGCCACCGAAGAGAACGCGCAATGTCTTCCAAGGCGGCACTCGCTCGGCGACGCTTTTCGTCACGAGTGGAGTTGCGGTCTATTGTACGCCTTTCCGCCTATACCACTTCTACCCAGAGTGTTGAAGAAGATTCGGCACGACCGGGCCCAAGTCATTCTTGTGGCTCCGGACTGGGCTCGAAGAGTTTGGTATCCCGAGCTACTCAGTATGAGCGTAGATCCCCCGATCCGTCTGCCTCTTCGGGAGGATCTTCTGTCGCAGCAGCAGGGGACGGTCCTCCACCCGAACCTGTCCGGCCTCCACCTGCTTGCGTGGAGATTGAGCGGCGGCAGTTGATTCCTTTCGACTTGCCTCCCGAAGTTTGTGATGTGATTCTGGCAGCCAGGCGTCCCTCCACTAAGGTGGTATACGCCTGCAGGTGGAACAAGTTTGTGGCATGGTGCACAGCAAAGGCTGTGAATCCCCTTTCTGCCCCTCTCTCTGAGGTTCTCCTGTTCCTTCTTTCCCTGGCCCAACAGGGTTCTGCCCTGGGTACCATCAAGGGCTATCTTTGTGCCATCTCGGCCTTCCTCAGGCTTCCTGATCAGCCCTCCCTTTTCAAGTCCCCTGTTGTTAACAGGTTTCTAAAAGGCATTACACACCTCTTCCCTCCTGTTCCGTTTGTGATGCCTCAGTGGGACTTGAACTTGGTTCTTACCTTTCTTATGTGCGCTCCCTTTGAGCCTCTACATAACTGTCCTCTTCGTCTTCTGACTCTGAAGACTGCCTTTCTGGTGGCCGTCACCTCTGCTCGGCGGGTGAGTGAGCTCCAGGCTCTATCATGTAAACCTCCCTTTCTGTCTGTCCATCCAGACCAGGTTGTTCTTAGGACGCGTCCGTCCTTCTTGCCAAAGGTGGTTACTGCCTTCCACATTGGGCAGACCATCACTTTGCCCACCTTCTTTCCGCCTCCGCATCCTTCCAGAGAGGAAGAGAGGCTCCACCGTCTGGACCCAAAACGTGCGCTATCCTTTTACATCGACCGCACACGCCATTTCCGGGTGGATGACCAGCTCTTTGTTGGCTACGTGGGCGCCAAAAAAGGTCGGGCGGTGCACAAGAGAACCATCTCCCGCTGGGTAACCTTGTGTATCAAAGCCTGCTATTCTTTGGCTAAGAAGGAGTCTCCTGTTGGGCTGCGTGCCCATTCCACCAGGGCAACGGCTGCTACCACGGCTTTGGGCCGCGGTGTTCCGCTGCAGGATATCTGTCAGGCAGCTACGTGGGCCTCGCTGCACACGTTTACAAAGCATTACTGCCTTGACAGTCAGGTCCGGAGGGACGGCTTCTTTGGCCGTTCTGTCCTCCAGGACTTCCTTGTCTGATCTTTGTTCGCAGACCCACCACCGGGGTTGGTATTGCTGGGGTATCTATTCTAAGGTAAGGAATCTGTCACTAACGTGTCTCTTTCAGATGCACAAGTTACTAACTTGTGTAACGATATATCTGTAAGAGACAGTAGTTAGTGACAGATTCCTACCGCCCCACCCATCCTCCCCATTCTGCGAACTGATTTCTAGGGTTAAGGACATCCCTTTCAGGGCCCTAGTATTTTTCAGACACCTATGTCAGCTTCTTGCATGGCTCTGCGTTCCTGGCGCGGAAAGTCGTGTACAGAACTGACGTCAGCGCGCAGGGGCGGCGTTTAAGTACTGCCCGCGACGTCATCCCGGCGACCACAACGCCGACGACGGACGCGGAGCCGCACGACGCCGCCTACCGACGCGCAAGGGTACTGCTACGCAAAAAACTTTCCGGATCCAGCCTGACGCCTGGGGATATTCTAAGGTAAGGAATCTGTCACTAACTACTGTCTCTTACAGATATATCGTTACACAAGTTAGTAACTTGTGCAATTGCCTTTGCAGTGATTTTGGATTTCGTTCTTGCTTGTGCTTCTCCATAGTAATTTGCCAACCATGCTGTGCAAGGAGGGCGAGCAGAACGCAATACGATCTATTCAATTCTATGCTTGTGATGCAACAGGAATTCCTTCCAAATGTGGTGATGGCCTTAAAAGAAGCCATGAACATCGCTATGGTTTAAAAGAACCATCATTGTGGTTTAAGACCTCTCCCCGCGGGATACTGCCCATCTCATTCTTTTAGTCAATTAATAACATCAACACTCCGTCAACTAACTTCAACTCTTAGAAAGACACCATCTTACACTACTATGCATGCAGTCAGTCACAAGCGAGATCTACCCCCAATCATCGATCAACCCTCAACTGCTCTAAAAGCATTGTTCCTGGAGCAGATACATTATCTTGCTCCCAGCCCTCCAAACATGTCCCTGCCCGGTTCCCAGCTGCCAATGTACCTACTGCAGTCCTCAAACCCCTTTATGGGCACTCTTTTTATGCCTGTGTGTAAAGTAGACCTGCAGTGGGGCAAAGCTGCATTGCTATTTGCTCATAATGAGAAAAAAACAGTACACTGGCATTTGTCCTCCCATACCATTTGTTTCTTAAACCCAGTGGCAACAATTCGATCTGAGTTTGTGCTTATCGCTGTAGATGATGTGATTTTTCTCTTCATTTTAGGTGGAAAGGAGAGTGGGATATTTCATGAGCCAGTGTCTTACCCTGTTCGCCAGCTTACTAACCCTCCTGGTGGAAGGAGCAGCAATATCTTTGGAGATGCTGTAAACAAGGCACCTGTTGTGCAGCATCCGAATAAGCCTAAGGTATCCATCATGATCCACTCAAATAGTAATATAAACGGCGGCTCAGCATGAAAGTGAATAGCATGCAAGGGTGACTGAGGAATTTAGCATGCAAGGGTGACTGAGGAATTTAGCATGCAAGGGTGACTGAGGAATTTGTGGAGAATGAAGGGGCTCTATTGACTTGTCATCTTTAACGTATTTCCTGTGTCTTCTAACTTGTTAAACTCTGACTATGATTTAAAGTTTTGCAGACAGTTTACTCCGTTGCAAATGTGATAGTGTACCTTGCCCGCTGAACCCTCAGTCCTCCTACCTCATTTAGTGATGGCGGAACTTAAGTATTCCATTGACACAGCCTCCATAGGCTCTGTCGACAGATCCCCGTTGGCTCGGTCAATTGAATGCTACTTCTGACAGCCCAATGGAGTAGGGGCCACCAGAGGAAGTACATTAATCCACCTGCTCTACATAGTGTGGATGGTGTAATGTTGTTTGTGTTTAGTTTTTTTCCGGTCTGAGGGATGGGAAAACAACTGCCCTCACCCCACCCTGAGAGTTTTCGTTAGTTTTTTTTTTTTTTTGGTCATTTGCAGCAGACAGCTAGTCCTACCTAAAAATGGCCCCAAAGTTCACAGCCCATTTAGAAAGATTGTAAGACTCTATCTACTAGTAAGAACAGCAGCAAGACAGATGAAGGCTTGGTCTGTTCTGTGCACCTGTGATCATCGGAGGATTTGTTAGGATTCTCTTCCATAGGTGATCAGGTGTTATAAACCTAGTCCATGCTTCTGGCACAGTGGCATATACATCAACTCCTTAGTGCAGATTTCATTCACTAGCTAGTGACCTAATGAAAACGCCCCACTACAACATAAAATGTTCTGCTTTTAAAAGCTGATAATCTTGAGTGGGATGCTTGTTGTTAATGAGAGTACTGTAGGTTTCTGGCCCATGGCAGAAAAGACCTGTAAGCGGGCGTATTGCGCATGTTCCTGCACTCTGCTAATCTGAAAATGATGGCTACTGAAGCCAAACGCTTTGGTTGTGTGGCTGCTGGTGTTGAGGTGTGCGGGTGGGTGTGTGTGGGTCTGGGTGTCTTGTGTTTACATGCATGTCATGCAATGCTATGTGTAGCTCTTGTACAGTTTTCATACAACAAAGTTTTTTTTAGCAATCTTCTAGCTGTCTTCAATAAAGCCCAAATCTTTTTTTTTGTGTGTAAATTCTTTTTATTTGATTTTCATTGCATACGTTCAGATGACAACTTTATTAACAATTGGTATTCGCATAAGAGCTTATGGATGCATTACTATACGAACCGTTTGCATTTGTGTAGCGTAGGATTCTGTCTTCGTGTTAAGTTCTCGTTCCTGTCCCTGGTGGGGGGTATATTTGCAATTAATTTGAGTATTGCAGCTATGCTTAGCCTCTGTTTCTGGCGGATGCAAGAATCGATGTTAATGGGGGAAAGTACAACCCTAACTGAACTGGGGGGGATTGAACCGGGTCGGGACTACACTGCGTATGTAAGAGTGCAAAGTATTAGATGCGGGTGTGCATCATTGAGAGGTCTCGTTACGATGATGGTGTGAGGGTATCACGGTGGTGTACATCTGGGGGGGGTGTATGTTTTGGTGTTCATATATGCTCTGCGTTTGCAGCCAGTATATTGTGCGCGCGGGGATGGTCGTCTTGGTCGCTTTTTGGATTAGGTTCCTATGAAGAGGCCTGTGAGGGATTTGTCGGTGATTGAGGGGACTCATCGTGTTCCGTTGTATGTTTAAAAGTGTGCAAGAGTGTTGCCCATTGCATGGAGATGTGGTGTTTATGGATGCCGCAGACTTCTTCACAGCGTAGTGCATCTTCCTCTGATGCTTCCCATTTTACGACTGCTCCCTTCCAGGCTGCCGGAGTTCTCCAGTGCATGGCAATGCTTCGTTTGGCTAGTAGGAGAGCTAGGGATGTGAACCTCATTTCAACTTTGTGTTGCTTGCTGGGTTTGAATATACCTAACGCGCTGGCTTCCCATGTTGCAATGTCCTTGAGCCCCGTTACCTCTCCAAATCTTTATTTATTTTGTAGTTGCAATACCTGCTTAAGAGGCAGCATCCAAGTGTGTTAGGCTCACGCAGGGTAATAATGATTGATAATTGCAGTCAACTAACAATTTTCATAAGTTACAAACCCTGATGCCCTGCACAAACTTGTTGCGCTTAGGTCATGTGTTGGCATCTGGGTGAACCGTGTGTATATTATGCACCAGGACCTTTAATACATAGAAGATTATACTATATGTATCACAGTATTGCTAGTTGGCTCTTAAAGGTTTATAAAGTCAGAAGAAAGGGAGAAAATGGATGCTAGGTCAGTGATGTGCTAAAGCAGAACTCCCATTATTTGTAAATGTTTGAGGTCGACATACTTGGGAACTCCTAAACGTAGATTTAATGAAAGAGGTTACTGCTTGAGGCATGTTTATAATCTATTGACCCAGTCCCTTTGAAGAACACTGCTCTGGTATTATCTGCAGCTGAAGTAAACTACTGGCCTGAAAGAGGCACTTGGGTAGTTCCCAGCTACTGTTCACTGACTAATAGGGCTAAACACATTAGCAACTGATTGTCATTTAACTGTATGTTTTTTGTAGGAATTGTATATTCTGTAAACCAGTGTCAGCCCTGTGGAAAGGTCTCTATTTTAGATTATAGCCGTACTTTATTTCTACAGTATACACTTTTTTTAAGGCAACATTCTGAGCTGTTTTTTTCCATTTAATAATTTCCTGGATAACAAGGGCATTTTTCTATGTACTGTTTTTACTAGGTGCTTCCACAAGTCAGTGCTTGAAAGCATTCACAGAAATGGGTAGCGGGAGGAAAGAATAGCCGAGGGGATACTCCAGCTAATGAATGAATAGGATTTCCGGAACGTTTTCTTAACTTCAAAGGTTAAAGGGCTGCAAATTCTTTGAGTGTAGGGATCTTCATCTAAACTATTTGTCTCTATGCTAGCTGTGCCAAATTGTGCTGTGAGGCATACCCAAGGCAGCTGATTGGATAGTGTGAGAGGAACAGTTTCAATGGAATATTCTGCCATCGTCCAATGCATTTCTTTTCTCCCCAAAACTATATCTGAAATCACGAATTGTGAAGCAGCAATTAAATTGGACAACACTCCTTGTTAACTGTGTTGGTAATAAAACGTGGTTCCTATCATGGGAGTGTGACGCTCCTCTTTAGTGAACCACTTTGTCCACCTAAAACAGACCAAGAGAGAATCTTGCAAGTCTGCTGCCTTTACTAGATCCTGGAAATAACCTTTAAAGAATTCAAAAAATCTCACATTTTTGCCTTAATGTTGTTTTTCTTACTAGAGGGTTTAGATCCATGTCGCTTATGAGAGGCGTCCAAAACCTACTTTTTGAAGAAGCTGTACGTCAACAAGCATAAACAGGCTACCAATAGTCCTCCGGTCTGAAGTAGGATAGAGACACACACATAGACCGTCTCTACCTAGTGAGAGGAACAGTCTGCCTTTTTTTGGGAGTTCATAAATATTTCTTCTGACTAGTGGATGTATCTTAGAAATGGTGCAAGTGAGTACACCCTGCAGATCATCTCTCCTCCAGAAGTTCATTCCCACAGACTGAAAGAGGAGGAGGTGTCCCCAAGAAAGGAGGAGGCATGGTTTTACTTCTACTGGTTCCAGATTCTGAAATGGAGTGGAAAAGATATGAGCTTTCAGCTACAAACGTTAAGAAAATAGCTGTGGAAACAGTTTAATTGTTGTTATGGCAGCATTCCTTACTTCAGAAGGAGAATGGCAGTGTGTTTTAGTGCTAAACACACCTACTTTTATATTGCAGTTAGACCAGTAACCCTTGGGAATTATTATGACCAAATGGAATGGGTACCTGTTCTCTTGACCTCTAAAGGAAGAAAAGATGAGTTTGTCTTCTTGGTTTTCGATCCGGTCTACAGGTTGCTCACGGGTATCTATATATTTTGTTTGATCAGAACCTTCACATGATAGTGAATCTAAGTATCTCCCTGAACTAGAATATCAGGAAGTATTGTAATGTATGGCTCTTTGCAGGCTTTCAGCTACATGATTTGTGAGCTGAACTTTAATCAGTGATACCAAAAACAGTGGGAATAGGGAAAGCCAGGTGGCAGGCAATTGAAACCAAAACTGTCACATTTGGTGAAATGAGTGGAAGTGGGGGAAATCTACATTGTGCAAAATATAGAATTTTGTATGTTTTGCAGGTCATACGCAAACTTAATTCTAACAATTTAACCCACATTTTATTGTCGTACCATGTTCGTCTCTTATCGTTCCGAATTATGGGTTGTAAAATGTCCAGCAGTGTGTGCATGTACATGGGTAGTAACATATTCTTGTGCTACTCATTAACGGCACGTTTTGCACTGCGGAGTGAAGTGTTGCGATATACTACATCAGCAAGAACTATCATTGCGGCCTGGAAGCATTGACTGTGTACTTTTAACCTTAGTGGCACTAAGTGTCCCAAAAGCTTGCAATCAGATAGGAAAGTATATGCAAATGTCCTGAAAAGTGGAGAGGATTATAGCACTTTCTAGAACGGCAATAGGCCGTTAATATCTGTCAAACAGCCTTCAATATCCTCCCTGTCTATTGAATCTAAAGTTAGCAGCAAGATCAACAGTGTTTAGTGTAGTTTGACACTTTGCGCCTCTGGAAGACCTTGAAAGTTGAAGATCCTTCAACCAGGAAATTGGCTCTAAGTATGAGGATGATATTCCACCACACACCAGCAGTGTCTGATTCGTTCCAGAGAGTGCCGAGAACAACAAATTTGGCTTCTTCCATTAAGTGGTGTGTCCCTACAATGAAGCAGGAGGCTAGTCACCAAGATGACCTTCTACGATGAATTAATAGAATTTTTATCTGCAAGTTTTGAAAGTCTTTAAAGCCACAACATTTTGATTTTGTATATTTTGAGATGTGGTATGCATCGGGCTTAATCAGATCCTTGTTTTATCAGTTATGTCAAAGATTTTGAGCCCTCGGAGCAAAATGTTTTGAAGTTTTGCCCACTCCAAAACTTTATTGCAAGAATTGGGGGAGTGGGAGAGATGAGGCTGAGCGCAGGGGGCAGGGCTTATGTGATCATTTCATGGGTACTTTTTCTGTAGCTCGTAGTTCATATTAAATGTGAGACTTCTAAAACAGCAAATGCATCAACCGGAACCAGTAATTGACCCAAAAATACTGTTCCCTACTCCTGGGCCCCAATACAACTGCACCTACTGCACAAATGAAAACGGAGAACCTGGGTAGCAGGCTCTTTCACCCTTTTCTCATCTTGCCTGATTGTCACTGACCTGGCCACATGCTGTTCCCTTTTTTCTGCAAGGGTGCGCTTGTCCCTAATGCTAGATATGCCTTTTGTTTTCAAGTGAGACAGTCCTATTTTGATGCAATGTGCCCCTCGGATCCCTGGGCCTTGGTGCCACTGCACCTGTTTCACTAATTATAGCTACTGCCTTGCAAAGCGGGCTGGCTCCTCTGCCATTTATTAAAAACAGGGATCCCAATTCGTGCCACAAAGATCCCCCCCCTCCCGCCACACTTCTCGGAGGCTAAAATAAGGTGTCACTTCTGCTTCAATATTCCTGTCTTGAGCCACAGTTCGGAGCCTGAAAGCAACACTGTCATAGCAAGTGTGCATTGTCCCTAATGCAAGCAAAGAAGGATCGTAAAACAGCCATGATTGGTGTTTAGTTCTCTCCTCATACCACGGTGTCCCAGTACCACTGTACCTGCAGCATCAAAGAAACGTGCTGCCCTTTTGAGATTTAAAAAAAATAAAATAAAAAAAGAAAGCAGCAAGGGTGACCTGCCCGCTAAGTCTAGCAAGGACAATGGGCCCACATGCTGCTTTTTCATAGTAAGACAGCCATAATTGGGGTACAGTGATCACTTTCGCCATTTGTCCCAGTACTTTTTGCACTAATGATCGTGAATACCCTTTAAATAAAAAATAAAAAAAGGCCCTATATATCGCCCCCTTTCTAGGTGGCATCTCTGAGGAAGTTGTCTCTGATTTGTAAACAACAACACAAAATGAGCCCCCACATAGTGCCCCCTATTCTGGGCAATATTTTTGAAATTATCCATGGATCTTGCACGTTTCCTGTTCCTCCTGGGCCATTACTCTGAGGCCATGGGGTTTCAGAGGATTAGGGCTCTGCATCTGAATGCAACCCTGTTTGCCTCCTCCCTGCCACCCCCTGAACTCGCTTTTTACAAAAACAGCTGTCCTTGAACGGTTAATGCTGATCTTGAGGTGCCTTTGTCTACAAGCGAAGAGAGTGGTGGGGTACAAGAAGCTAAAGAAGAAAATGGACTACTCACCAGCCTTTAATTGATGGAGTCCCTTAAATCTTCATGGTGATAAAGATTTATTCTTTCTAGGAGGTAATGTAAGGTTGTTGTCAGTTGCGTTCGTAAGTAATTGAGACACTAAAATGTTTGCACTAGGTACATTCTCTTTACTTATTGCTAAAATATATATTTTGAAAGCACTTGTTTTATCTCAAACACTACATCAGGATATGGCATTACGGCTAGAGCTGAAACTTTGAAACTGGAGAACCAGGTTTGGGTCCTGGCATCCGCTCAACATCTGTGATTTTGAGCAAATCACTTAATCTCCCCCAGTGCTTTAAATGGAAATATAGAAGTGCTTGTACTCTCTATCCACAGTACGTGTTTACTCCTGAGAAGTGCTGGTACTCTCCCATTAAATTGAAGTAGTGCAGGTATTCTCCCTTTCAAATTTAAGAAGTGCTCGTGCCCCTACACACCCACACAAATACACACACACACACACACACCTCTGCAGTGATGACCTGAACCAACTGAGGTTTCACATTTCCTAACATTTAGATTTGTTGTTTTTTGCAGTTTTATGTTACAAACTTGACCTGAAGGTATTGGAGCACCAGTTACATTACACAAGGTCCCATTCACTTTAGGCACACTGAGGTTAAGTGATCTGCCCAAAACCATAGGATGTATAACTTTAATTTACTTTTCATTTCATTGTGTGTGGGTCATATATTATGCAGTTGCATGGAGGCAAAAAAAACATAATACTTGAATATTTTGTTCTTTTTAGCCACCTCTTAGACCTTACCACCACACTCGCTGACCGCCGCCCCATGGCACTCCTATCACAGTTCCCTTACTTTATGCACTTCAAGGTCTGTAAATGAAGAAACTCGCCAAATAAAGGAAGTCGCACTTCCAGGTGATCTTCATTCACGCTTCTTTGCTGAGGCAGTCGCACCCCTCTGTGAATGGAGAGACAGACCCCCGCGAGGTGCACCCACAATTTGAAGACCTCTGAGTTAGGTTCCATTTGTGCACGGTCACAGTTGCAGTAAAGAGTCCTTTTCTTTAACGTTTGCATCTCTGCATTAAACTGTTTCAAAGGCTGCTCCTACAGACAGTAGGTATAATCCAAATCTGATCACTCACTTAATTGTGCCTTGATGGGAGCTTGCTATTTACTGTTTTTCATCGTTGGAATATTTTTCTAAAAAATAAAATGCAGCTTAGTGACACATTGCTCTTTCGTCAATGCCATTTCTTAGGCATTGTACCTCTACTGCGAAGAACCACCTCTGCATAGGCTATCTGAAAGAGACTTAGTTATAGATTCCTTACCTTAGAATTACCCCCAGACGTCAGTCTGGATCCGGAGAATTTTTTTCTCAGCAGTACCCCGGCGCGCCTGTAGATGGCGTCGGTTGAATCCGCGTTCAGCGTCGTGATCGCCGGGATGACGTCGCAGTATCTACTTAGATGCTGCCCCTGCGCTCTGACGTCAGTTCTTTCTTTTTCCGCGCCAGCCAGCGCAGATCCGGAGAGAGCAGTACCCTTAGTCACTTTTTGACCAAAGCTTTTTCAACTTTTGTCAACATCTTTTTCTAGTCGTTCGACTCCTGGTTCACGTAGGGATGTCCCACCGTCGGACCGGCTTCAAGCCTTGTGACTCCTATTACAAGCTGATGTCTGTCACGGATCCGCACCTCGTGTGCCTCTGGTGCCTGGAGCGCGACCACGACTCGAAGTCGTGCTCCGACTGTCGGGCCATGAACCCGATGTCTTTGCGGGAGCCGTCCCGAAAGCTTCTGGAGGCCCGGCAGTCGGCTCTGCGCCTCTCGAGGTCCCGTTCAAGAGGAAGGTTGCGGAACTGGCCGCGGAGCCACCACCATCATTCCTCATCGAAGTCTAAACACAGGAAGAAGGCGAAGAAGCATCGTCGCTCTTCGTTGTCTTACGGCTCCGCCCTCTGAGCCTGGTGGGACAGCTCCGAGCTTCCCTCCCTTCCCGGGAGCCGGAGCGTCCCCTGCCCAACTTCGTGCTTTTTAAGAAGCCCTTCATTCCATCTTTGGGCAGGCCGACTCCGCCGGCGCGCCTTCGGGCCTGCGGACTCAGCTGGGGGCTCTAGGCCTTCGATGCCAGCGGCTCCGGCCTCTGTGCTGCTGGGCCCCCATGGATCCAGGCCTAGATCCGAATCGGTGCCGGTCGACCTCTCGGTACCTTCCCCGGCACGATCCCTCTGACGACGCCGGTTGCGTCCCCGGCCGGCACCAACCCCGGCCTCCCCCTCGACTTGGACATGGAGCTGGACCGGCATCGGCCGACACTGGTACCAGCGCCGGAGGGTACTTTTTGTACCGCTGTTCTTCCCTGGCGTTCCTTATCACTCAGGCTGTCGAGACACAGCAAAGTTCACCATCAGGTGTGGACTGGATACTGCCGACTTGCTGGGTAGGACGATTTCCATGTCAGGAACACTGAGACGCTACGCCAGGCTGAGAACCTCTGGCTTCCCTGAGGATGTCCAATCTACCCTTTTGGACATGCCCTTTGATGGCTGTCGCCTGTTTGGCGACAAGGCTGACAACATGCTCGAGCGCTTCAAGGACTCTAGAGCTACAGGCCAGGTCCTTGGGCCTTGCAGCGACTTCTCGCCCCATGCAGTCTGCCTTTCACCACTTTTGTGGCCACAGAAGGGGTGCCCCCCACGTTCCACACAGGGCCGCACAAGCCACCCAGCCTCTGCGTGGCCGGGGACGTAGGACCCAGCATCGTGGGGCCAGAGGGCAGCCAGTCCACCAATGCCCCGCTGCAGCTGCCTCCAAACCTTCCTAGTCTGACCTTTCAGGGCCATCGGTTGTCAGTGGGCAGCAGGATTCGCCATCACCTTCCCCACTGGCACAACATCACATCGGACAGGTGGGTTTTGCAGATAGTCCGAAGGGGCTACTCCCTCCCCTTTGAGACTACTCCTCCCTCCATGCCACCAACACTTGGCCCTTCTCCGTCAGGAAGTTATGGCTCCCTTGGCCAAGGGAGCTATCGAGCGAGTCCCTGTGCCAGAAGTAGGTTGTGGTTGTTATTCCCACTTCTTCCTGGTACCCAAGAAGGACAAAGGCTTGTGTCCTATCTTGGATCTCAGGGACGTCAACCGCTTCCTCCAGAAGGAGAAGTTCAAAATGTTGACATTAGCTCAGTTTCTGTCTGCCCTCGACCCTGGTGACTGGATGGTAGCATTGGACTTGCAGGGCGCTTACTTCCACATCCCCGTCCTGCCAGCCCATAGGCGTTTCCTATGGTTCACGGTAGGCCACGAGCATTTTCAGTTTACCGTGCTCCCCTTTGGCTTTACCAGCGCCCCTCGGGTGTTCATGAAAGTGATGGCGGTGGCCACAGCTCATCTGCGCAGATCAGGGGTTCCAGTCTTCCCCGATCTTGACGACTGGCTGTTGAAGGCGAGCTCGCCCCAGGCTGTCGTCTCCCACCTCCAGACTACGGCGGACCTCCTGCACTCGCTGGGGTTCACTATCAACGTGCCAAAGTCACACCTGATTCCCTCTCAGAAGCTCCTTTTCATTGGAGCGGTTCTGGACATGGCGCAATTTCAGGCCTATCCTCCTGAGCAGCGAGTCCGGGATATTCGGGCTAGAATACCGATGTTTCAGCCTTTAGCCCGGATTTCGGTGAGAATGACCGTGAGGCTGCTGGGTCTCATGGCCTCCTGCATCCTGCTGGTGGATCATGCCAGGTGGCATATGCGGGCTCTGCAGTGGGACCTGAAGTTCCAGTGGGCGCAGCATCAGGGGAATCTTTCCGATTGCGTCCAGAACTCGGAGGGCACTGCACACCAATTGCAGTGGTAGCTAATGAACCAGGATTGGGTCAACGGCAGATACATCTCCCTTCCCCAACCACAGTTCACAGTGGTGACAGATGCGTCACTCCTGGGATGGGGTGGCCACATGGGAGAGGTGGAGATCAGAGGCCTCTGGTCTCCGGCGGAGTCCGGGCTATACATCAACCTTCTGGAGCTCCGGGCAATTCGTCTTGCACTGAAGGCATTCCTTCCTTCCTTCTGTCAGAGGAAGGGTAGTGCAGGTGTTCACGGACAACACCACCGCCATGTGGTACTGCAGCAAACGGGGTGGGGTTGTGGACCCTATGTCAGGAGGCTCTTTGCCTTTGGACGTGGCTGGAACATCAGGGCATGTCCCTGGTGGTTCAACACCTGGCAGATTCTCTGAATGCCAGGGCGGACAGACTCAGTCGCCGGTGCATGATGGATCACGAATGGCGTCTTCACTCGGAGGTGGTGCAAGGTCTCTTTCAGCAGTGGGGAGAGCCTTGGTTAGATCTGTTCGGCACCGAAGAGAACACGCAATGTCAGCAGTTCTGCATGTTGGAATTTCCAAGGCAGCACTCACCAGCAACGCTTTTCGTCGGTAGTGGAATTGTGTTCTTCTATATGCCTTTCCACCTATACCAATTCTGCCCAAAGTGCTGAAGCGCGACCGGGCCCAAGTCATCCTTGTGGCTCCGGACTGGGCACGAATAGTCTGGTATTCCGAGCTCTTGAACATGGCCATCGATCCTCCGATCAGACTGCCTCTTCGGGAGGATCTTCTGTCGCAACAGCATGGGACAGTCCTCCACCCGAACCTGTCCAGCCTCCACCTCCTTGCGTGGAGATTGAGCGGCAACAGTTGACAGCTTTTGACCTTCCTCCCGAAGTCTGTAATGTCATCTTGGCAGCAAGGCGTCCCTCCACTAAAACGGTATACGCCTGTAGATGGAACAAATTTGGGGCATGGTGCACAGCAAAGGCTGTGGATCCCCTTTCTGCCCCTCTTTCAGAGGTTCTCCTCTTCATTCTATCTTTGGCCCAGCAGGGCTCTGCCCATGGCACCCTTAAAGGCCATCTTTTGGCCATTTCGGCCTTTCTTCGCCTTCCTGATCAGCCTTCTCTTTTCAAGTCCCCTATTGTAAATAGGTTTCTTAAGGGCATTACTCGCCTCTTTCCGCCTATTCCTTTCGTAATGCCCCAGTGGGACTTGAATCTGGTCTTAACTTACCTTATGTGTGCTCCGTTCGAGCCACTACATAATTGTCCTCTCAGACTCTTGACTTTAGTATTAAATCGATTTTTATTAGCAGAACACTTAGCATGAAAATACATTACAGCATCGCCTACAACCCTGCGGGCCGGCTTTTGCACCTTCAGACCGGTCGGGTAATTAACACAGCATGTCGCCTACAACCCAGTCAGGGCCGGCCGCGTTCGTAAAGAAGAGATAACGGGCAGGCCTTACTCCACAACAAGTGGATAGTAGCAAAGCCCAATGTGCTGCGGGGTTTGCGAGCAGCAGCAAGCCGAAAGCCTGGAACAGACAACTAATTGTTAATGAGTCTGCTTTTGAAAAAGGGAACAAAAGAACATCAAGAAAAACCAACACCCACCCCTCTCCAGTGAGCAAGAAACAAAAGAAAATATAATCCAGCCTATAGATACTATTAGATGCGATAATCCACAATGCCAAAAAGGGTCAGGGAGCCCATCTGAGATAGACTGCGCTATGCGTCCGCGCGAATCAATTTCAGAATCCGGAGATAGATAGGACAGGACAGTTCCCGGAATTCAGTGGATAGAATGTAAATAAAGGGGGGCCAAATCTTGCCATATTCTGATTTATTCCCAAGGGTAGCCATAGACCGCCTCTCCATACCTAAAAGATACCACAATTGATGCAGCCATTGTGTATGCTCCGGGATCCTGTCTGATTTCCACCCCGCCAGAAGCACCCGGTGTGCGGCATTCAGTGCGAACGCCATCTGCTTCCCTCTAGTAGAGCGCAAGGGGAATGTCTGCGCATTGGGCAACCCCAAGAGTGTATAGGCAGGAAGCCTGGAAATGGTGGTGTCCAGGGCCCTATCAATGTCATAAAGTATTCTCTCCCAATATCTCGTGAGCTTTGAGCAGTTCCACAGCAAGTGAAGGAGGGTGCCAGGGCTACCGCAGCCGCGCCAGCAGAGGCCATCGCATTGAGAGTTCCACTTGGCTAGGCGGGCCGGGGTGTGGTACCAGTGGGATACAATTTTAAAGGCGATTTCAGCGTGACCCATGGAGTGCGCGGTGTGGTGTGATCTATAGAAGACATCCTCCCACTCCTTGTCCGATAGTGTGCGTCCCAGCTCTGCCTCCCAGCGTCTCTGACCTGCCGTGCGAGCCTTCTTGACGCCCTGAGTGAGGAACGAGTATATTTCGGAGATAAGTTTGTGGTCATCTTTTTTGTAGAAGAGCCACTTCTCGAACGGCAGCATCAGTCTAATAACCAAGGGTCGTGTTGTGGCACCAGACACCCAATGTATCATTTGTGTATGTAGAAAGAGATCTGAGCCAGTAAGGCCGTAGTCCTCTTGGATCTGTTTGAAGGGGATGTGACCCTGTATGTCGAACAAATGTCCCAGACGTTTACACCCACCCTCCAGCCAGCACGAGCCGACCCCTCTATCCATCCCGGGTGGAAAGTCAGGGTTTAAGAAGATCAGGGTCATCGGTGAGGGGAAGTGGTAAGGTTAGCCCTCGTGGAAACCTTATCCCAAGCGAGCAAAGTGGGGCGGGTAACCGGCGTGGAATATAGTCCCCAGGCGCGAGCGGATCTAGGCAGCCATGCCTCCCTCCAGATATGGTGGCCTGCCACTGTCTGGTCCATGAAGACCCAGTACTTCTCCATCATAGGACGATTCCATTCCACGAGGTACCGCAGCAGCGAGGCTTGAAAATAGCGTGTGATGTTGGGCAGAGCAAGGCCGCCCTCCTTCTTAGGGCGCTGCAGCAAGGTCTTCTGCAGCCGGGGAGAGATCTGGCCCCAAACAAAACGTTCAATCTCGGTTTGTATGTGTTGGAGCGAGTGCGATGGGGGCTGTAAGGGAAGCGTTTGAAAAAGATATAAGGCCCGGGGTAGTACATTCATTTTAACAGCAGCCAGCCTCCCAAACCACGTCGGAGGCAAGCGCCGCGAGTGGGCCAAATCCTTGCGGATGCAAGAGAGGAGAGTCGTATAGTTCACCTCTGCAGTTTTACCTAGACTTTTGTGGAGAACCAGCCCGAGGTAAGTTATACCCTCCTCCACCCAGTCGAAAGCAAAGTGGGCTTGCAAGGCGTCAACCGTCTCTTGTGCAGCGGTAAGATTTAGCACTTGAGACTTCTGCATGTTTATTTTAAAGCCTGAGACCTGGCTAAAGGCCTGCAGATCGTCCACGATCGCCGGCAGCGAAGTCGGGGGACGGGCCACTGAGAAAATGACATCATTGGCGTAGAGGCTGATGAGATGATGATCTGACCCAAACGGGACACCTTGCGCCAGCGGGTTGTCCCGAAGTTGTTGAGCGAAAGGCTCGATATATAAGGCGAAAAGTAGAGAGAGGGCAGCCCTGTCTGGTCCCCACCGGGAAATAGCTCGAGAGCAGGCCGTTGGCCCCGACTGCTGTCGATGGAGCGCTATATATGCTCACCACCCATCCTCGAAACCTGACCCCCAATCCGAAGCGTTCGAGGGTGGCAATACGACCAGTGCACACGGTCGAAGGCCTTTTCCGCGTCAACCGCCAGTAGTAAAGCCTCTTCCTTACAGCGTTGTACCTTGTCAATTAAGTGGCAAATCATTTTAGTATTGTCCCCGCATTGCCGACTCGGGATGAAACCGGACTGGTCCGGGTCGACCAAACCGGGCATGAGAGGATTCAATCTATGGGCCAGGATGCTTGAGAATAGCTTTGCATCAATATTCAGCAGGGAAATCGGCCGGTAGGAGCTGCAGAGCTCCGGATCTTTCCCTGGTTTGGGGGTGACCGAAATAGTAGCTCGCAGCATGGAGGCCGTAAGAGAGCCCGTGTCCGCGAAGGAATTAAATAATCGGGTGAGCAGCGGGGCCAGTTCGACACAATAGGTCTTATAAAAAAGAGTGCTAAAGCCATCGGGGCCTGGTGCCTTTAGGGGCTTCAGTTGGGCGATAGCAGAGATCACCTCCTCTATTCGTATGGGGGCCTCCAACCCCTCCGCCTCGCTGGGCTGAAGAGGAGTGACCGCCGCGCCAAGGAGGTACTCACCAGGGTCAGCCAGATTAAAGGAGTCAGCGGGGTATAGGGTCTCGTAAAAAGATCAAAAGGCCGCCACTATCCCTGCATCATCTGTGACCTCAGACCCACTCTCTCCCCGTATCGCCTTAATAGCCTGAGCCGCACGCTGACTGCGGAGACAATGAGCCAACATGCGACCACCTTTATTAGAGCCCACATAGTATTTGTGCTTCAGCCGAACCACAGCATACTCGGCCCGATCGAGATCTAAACATTTCAGCTGGAGTCGCTCCTTCTCCAATTGGCGCCAAATTCTGGGGGCACCGGTACGCTTATGAATGGCTTCCGGCTCCCTTACTTTAGCTTCTATTTCCGCACGTTTAGTCTGCCTAGTCTTGTTCTCATAAGCCGCTTTGGCGATGAAGGCCCCTCTCGCGACCAGTTTAAGTGCCTCCCACACCGAAGACTGGCGTGGAGCCAACGTCGTTAAGCGCAAGGTAGTCGGTCAGGCAACGCCTGAAATCGTCCACTACCGTTGGGGACCGAAGCAGTGGATCTCTTAGGCGCCAATGTGACGAGGGTGACGGTATGGATGGGAAGCGCAGGGTCAGGGTAATGTGTGCATGGTCTGAAAGGGAGCGGGCTTCAATGGTGGAATCTGAAGTACAAGCCCATGCAGCCTGGGTGACGAGGAAGTGATCCAGACGGGCATAGGTCTTGTGGGCCGCTGAGTAGTAAGAGTAATCTTGTACATCTGGGTGTAAGCAACGCCAGGCGTCTTTGATTTCCCCCCCCCCCCCATCGCTCAACCATTCGCTACCACTCACTGAGATGGCTCCAGCCCCCCCGGACCTCGAGCCAGAACGGTCCTGCCCAGCATCCATAACTAGGTTGAGATCACCCCCCACCACCACCATGGAATCGGGTGTGTGAAGGACTTCAGCAAATGCATCCAGCAGGAATTTCTCTTGGTGTTCATTTGGGGAGCAGATGGAGGCTATAGTTATGTGAGATGACCCTATACGGAACCGCAGGGCTAGGAGGCGGCCCTTGATCTCTGCGACAGGACCCACCAGCGAACCCCTAAAGCGCTTTGAGAGTAGGATAGCCACCCCGCCCCGCTTACTTTTCCCGGAGGACCAAAACTGCAGAGGAAATTCTCTATGGTGCATACGGTGAGTATCGTTATGGAGAAGGTGGGTCTTCTGAAGGAGACACACATCACCACCCGAATGTTCCAGCAGGGAGAGGACTGCCTTTCGCTTAGTAGGGTTGGTTAGACCTCGAACGTTGAAGCTAACTACCTTGACTTCCATCTGTGCAAGACGAACCATCTAAAGCTGCTGCTAAGGCCGCTAGGAACGCGCTGAAAGGCAAAGCACGAGAGGGGCCCCTGGGGCATAAGCACTCGGACATAGCTTGATAAAAAAGCATTAAAGAAAAAGCTCACCGGAGAGAGGACCCCCCTCACCCCATAAGAAGAAAAACGAACCCTGAAACAACAGAACATTAACCTGGGCAAGCCCATGAAGTCCATCGTGAAGCTGGTCAGCAAAGGTTGGGGTCCACCAAGGGAGCGAGCACACTCCTATCCAGAGAGAAGAGAAGATTCCCCCGCCCCCACTGGGCCAAAGGTGAGTAAAACAACCCCTAAGACTTATCACAGTCCATCATTAGAGTCTAGGCTGTCCCCTTCTGTGCCGGCCAGGGTCCGCAGGACAGCAGACCGCTCTTTAATAATTGTGGCGGGATCAGGGCGAAGGCGGCCCACGCCCCGACCCCCCCCCCGTGACCCGTGCCCCCGAGATCTCTGTGTGCCCAGCTCCAGGGCATCCGGCAGGGAGGGCAGGTCGTCGATGTTGAGGCTCAGCACCTTGCAGGCGTCGGTCAGGAAGGAGACCTGGTGCAGGCTCCCGCCGGCGCGGAAAATGAGGCGGAATGGATGGCCCCACGCATAAGAAATGTTCTGAGAGCGCAGGTGGTTGGTGATGGGGCGGAAATCCCTCCTCTTTTGCAGAGTACTGGCAGCCAGATCCTGATAAAATTGGAGAGAGTGGTCTCAGAAGTGTAGAGGCTGGCTCGAATGGGCCGCCTTGAGAATCTCCTCTTTCACCGTGAATTCATGTACACACACTAAAAGGGAGGGCGGTTCGACCACCGCGGCGGGCCCACACGGTGGCAACGATCAATCTTGATGGTGGAGTCCGCCGACGCATTCCGGACTGTTCGGAAGAGGTCTTGGACATATCCCACGAGGTCGTCCCCTATGCCCGGTTGGGACTGCTTGGATGCGGACGTTGTTCCTCCTCGACCTATTATCCAGATCCTCGGTGTGCACCTGGAGGTCCAGATGTTGGTCGCGCAGTCGTAAAACCTCTTGCTGGAGTGCTGCGATCTCCTCGTCTCTGGTGGTTGCTGAGTCACCAGGGAGGCCACCCGCTCCCCCACAGCATCGACGTCTCTCCGCAACTCCCGCAAGTCAGCCTGCAGGTCCGTTTTGATGGCCAGGATGTCTTCACTCTGAGAAGCAAACAACGCCTCCAAGAACTCCCTAGTGACTGCAGCATCCGGGCCGTCACCGCCTGCTGTCGAGTTGGATCCTGAAGCATCCCCTGCAGACTTTAGGAGGAGGTCCCGGACGGACCGTTCTTTCTTGGTTTTGGCGGTAGCCATCGTGGAGGCCCAAACTGGGAACGGACCCAGAGGAAAGGAGCTGCGCGCATCGGGGGGCTGTCTGATGATGAAGGAAGCACACAGGCCCCCAGTAGAAGCGTTGCTCACCTTCAGGTACTCCGCTGGAGGTATCAGCACTCCGCTGAATCTTGGCAAGACTCCGGTGTAAGTTTAATGTCAGGTGGCAGGCAAAGGGCCCCAGGGGCATCCAGACCCAAAGGCGGGCCAGATCGCGGGCTATGTAACGGGCGACCCCAGGGACCGTCGAGCCACCAGAGCTCGCGGGGGACCAAATCCCAACCGGGTTCAGAGTCTCTGGAGAAGCCCCGCACTCTGCACCCTCTGGGCGCGCAGGGGATGCCAAGCAGTCGCAGAGAGTTCCCAACGGTGTCGCCGTATCCCCCCCCCCCCCCGAGGCCCTCACAATTCGGCCCTAGGTAGCTGGACAGCAGGTCCCCCAGTCACGATGTGGTGATCACTGCAGAAGGTCCCCCCCAGGCGCACCCCTGTACCTGTGCTCTCCGTTTCCGCCGTCCACTGCGCGCCGCTGCCCCACGAGGGCCCCGCGCTGGAGGCCTCGCCGGGAGGGGGGGGGAGCGGGAGGACACCAGGCTGCACCAGTCCACGCTGGGTAATCCCCGATGGGTGCGGCGTGTTGGTCTAGGCCCTCGCACAGCGGGAAGCAAGTGTCAGAAGGGGCCAAGAGGAATTTGCTGGGGGGAAGGTTCCAGCACCCTCCCCTCGTGGCAGGCCCTTCCCGCAAGAGGACCCGATGTAGTCTCCTGGCCCAGGAGCGTGCAAACAGTCTCCTCCTCCGCTATGATCCGCCGCCGGGGATCCACCAGATCGTCCTCTGCTGCACAGTGTGGTGCCGTGCGCTGGCCCCACTCCACAGGCCCACGGTTGGCCGCCACCGGCGATCGGGCGGTCCGAGAGCCTCGACCAGCCCCAGGACAGGGCCGGGAGGCTCCCACCTTGCACTGCGCACCCACCGACTGCCGCCGCGCCGCCGGAGAGGCCCCGCACACTTCAGTGGGCTTAGTCCGGGGCCACCGATGGGTCCGTGTGATGGTCCCGGCCAGGAGAGGCCGCGCTGCCAGCCCCCGTGCCGGACCCAGGCCTCCGCCCTCCGATAGGCTTCCGGGGCGGGGATCGGGAGTGGGGAGTCAATCCGGGCCCGCAGGGGCATTCGAAGGTTCTGCTAGGAGATGCGTCGGGGGCCCGCCGCAGTCAGAGGCCCACCGATGGGCCGTGCACTAGGCTCTGCGCTGCCCCGTACTCCACGCCACAGCCCCGGGGCCGCCGGCGTCCGTTCAATCCAGCCTCTCGGGGGGACGAGATGCCCCTCTGCTCACGACCCCCAGGCGCTGTCGACTGGGGAGCTGGGTGCTGGGGGATGCCGTATATAGTGCTTGCAGGCCCGGCGGGAGCAGAGCTCAGGAACCACGCGTCCGCGCACTCTGCCATCTTGGCCACGCCCCGACTCTTGACTTTAAAGACTGCTTTTCTGGTTGCCATCGCCTCTGCTCGCAGGGTGAATGAGCTTCAGGCTCTATCTTCTAAACCTCCCTTCCTTGCTGTCCATCCGAACAAGGTTGTCCCACGAACTAGACCTTCTTTTCTTCCCAAAGGGGTTACCTTTTTCCACAGAGGACAGACCATCACTTTGCCCACCTTCTTCCCGCCCCCGCATCTTCCAAGGAGGAGGATACTCCGTCTAGATCCAAAACGTGCGTTATTTTATCTGGATCGCACAAAACCATTCCGGGTGGACGATCAATTCTTTGTTGGTTATGTGGGCGCCAAGAACGGTCGGGATGTGCAAAAATGGACCATTTCTCGATGGGTCGTCCTTTGCATTAAGATCTGTTACTCCTTGGCGAAAAAGGAGCCCCCGGTGATAACTGTCAGGCAGCCACGTGGGCATCACTGCACACGTTCACTAAACATTACTGCCTGGATAGTCCAGTCCGGAGAGATGGCTTCTTAGGCCGTTCAGTTTTCCAGGACTTTCTGGTGTGAACTTAGTTCTCAGACCTATCTCCGGGGTTGGTATTGCTGGGGTATCTATTCTAAGGTAAGGAATCTATAACTAATAGTCTCTTAGAGATATATTGTTACTGAAGGTAACTTGTTCATCTGAAAGAGACATATATTAGTTATAGATTCCTTACCGCCCCACCCATCCTCCCCGTTTTGCAAACTGACTTCTAGAGTAAAGGACTCCCTTTCAGGGCCCAAGGTTTGTGCACCAGTGGTCTGTGTCTTGCATGGCTCTGTGCTTCTGGCGTGGAATGTCGTGTAAAAGAACGGACGTCAGCGCGCAGGGGTGGCGTCTAAGTAGATACAGCGACGTCATCCCAGCAATCACAACGACTAACGCGGAGTTGACCGACCCCACCTACCAATGCCCAGGGTTACTGCTGAGAAAAAATTCTCCGGATCCAGTCTGATGCCTGGGGGTAATTCCAAGGTAAGGAATCTATAACTAATATATCTCTTACAGATATACCGTTACTAACATAACTGAAGGTAAGTAACTTGTTCGTCAAGCAGACCATCATGTAGTCTTTAGGAAAAGTAATAATCCCTGACAGTAAAGAAGTTCTTTGAAACTTTTTAAAGAAAAACAGAAGTAAAAACAGCGCAGAGGAATCTTTGTGAATTGTCAAATCAACTTGTTCCTGGATATGAGGTTCCACTAAGGAGACACAGCGTGTGCGTGCGCGCGTGTGTGTGTTCATCAGGTCATCACACAGTGCATGCCAAGTCGCTAATACTCACTTCTACCGTTATTTGATGTTTTTTTTACTGGACTTCGGCATACTATCTTCAACTTTAACTTCATTTTAACCAAAGTACGTGAAAAAGATCTGGAAATTCATATGGATACTTCTAACTGCAGATTCCCCACTTTTTGAGTTCCCCTGGGCACCATTATGGATCCGGAAATTCTTTCATCAGTAGCTTCATCAGTTACTCCTGCGCACTGGGATTTGCACCATCAGACTGTACGGCAACTTGATCCCTCCTCTAAGTGATGACGCAGAACTGTATATAGGCACTACCCTTGGGGGTCCAGAGTTCTTCTCCCAAGCATACAGTTCTCACCGACTTCCAAAATGTTTTTTCTAGTGCAACTGTGCTAGGGATGTCTCCTCTAAAGGCTACAAACCATGTCGCACTTGCAAGAAGCAGATGTTAATTACAAACAACTTTGAAGCATGATTGGATCAGATACACCAAAGGCAGACATCAAAGTCATGCGGCAGATGCTACCCGATTAATCCAAAGGCCATCAGGGAGCAGGAGGCGAAATTGTATGCCACCAAGCACAAGAAAACGAGATCTGTTACATTGCAAGTCATGGGTCCATTCCAGCTCCAAGTTGGTGCCAGTCCAGATCCTGGTCCATGCCCCTGGTAAGTCTAGGATGAAGTCCAGTGATCAGCCATGTGACTCCGACTCATCCCACACCTTGAGCAAGCACGCCTTAAATTTAATGGACCATCCTTGACTCATCAGGAGGTAGAGGCCTATAAGGAGGCAATGCTGCAGCTTCTCTAGACAATTCCCCCTTAAAGTGCCTCACTGGCCCCGTGCATCAGTCAAGGCCCCTTGTCAGACTTCCGCCACAGAGTCCTGCACTGATACCAACTAATCCCGTTAGGCCTCTACTCCGTTGCTGGAGGCCACACACGTCCCCATACTAGTCCCATCGCAAGAGGCACCAGAACCAAAACCACTATTGGCCCAAAATATTTTTATCAGCCAATGTCTTGTTTCAGATTTACTAAGGCACATCTAGTGGTGTTGAACTGTCCGGCAGTGCCTCTGCACCAATATCTTTGCACCTGGAGAGCTTATTTGGCTGAGACTTAAATGCCATACAAGACTGACAGAATGTCCCACATGGAGGGGATGGTGAGGAAATAGTGGACATTTGCAGAATGTTCCACATGATGGGAATGATGAGGGGAAATCTGGCAATTTGTTGCCCCTCAGTAGCTTGATGATGGACTGTATTTAGACCTCCAAAATGCTAATAGCCCTGACACTTCACCAGAGACAGAATTGGACAGAAGAAAGTGCCTCCTTTGCTGCAGTAGTACATACTGCAGCTGAGGTGTTTGAACTGTAGTTGCTGACTGTGGAAACAAAGGCTGATCTGCTTGCTGAAATTTTGCAGCCTGGCCCTTCAACTTCAGAGTCTTTATGTGAGGCCCTGACCAGCACTGACTGCGGCTTAGCCGAAGCTTTGCTCTGCACAACCAGGAAGTTGCCCCATCACTAGGAGTCCTAGACCTGCTTTTAGCCCTGGAAAATCTAGTGGTGTAGGCTTCAGCCATCAAGGTCAGCAAATGTCTTTCCAACTGCCCCGCCTAATAGAGATTCAAAGCATACTGATGCTCCTGGCAAGAGGGTGTTCTCCATCATAAGCTTAGCATGTTGGGCAGATCCACTCATGCCCACTTGGAATACGGTGAGCAAGAGCTTGTCCACCCTCCCTGAAATGATTCAGAAGTCCTTCACACAAACAATCCATGATAGGGAGGACGTGGCTAAATGCATTTTGCTGGCCATGCTGGACACCACAGACTAGGTGATTCTGTGGGTACTGTGTGGTGATTTGTTGACATACTGTGAGTTTTCTTGAGACGTGCAGGCACTCCTCATGTATAGGCCATTCAATGGCTCCAGGCTGTTGGTAACATGGTAGACTTCCCTTTGGAGAGATTTACGACAGCCAAAGCACAGCCTGATCCTTCGGCTTGCTCTCTCCACCAACAATACCAGTAGTGTAAGGGTTGCTCCCTTGGCCTGCGTTACAGCCTGAGGCGGCCGTCTCAGCCTGTGCAGCAGCCTGCCATGCCGTATCTCAGTCCATGGGATGTGGTTGTTGCAGAGGAAGATTCCCTGTTAGAGTTGCCTGCGGTGTCTGGGGCAGTAGTTAGGTGGTGGTTGTGGGAGGCACTCTTACCTGCCCAGCTGGTCTGTGGTTACCTCAAAGCTGTGTGCTGTGCATGATGTCCTTCATAATTACACCCTTCCCACCAACTATCTCCTTTTTTTCTTTCTTTTTTTTTCTTTCTTTCTTCTACCCGACCTTGTCGGAACATGCCTCCATCCTTGCCAAAGAGGTTGTCATTGTCGGACAAAAGACAGTCCCCCGAGAAGGGGAGTGGCATTGGGTGCAACTGTGGTTACTTCCTGGTGCCCAAAATCAATGGCGGGCTCAGAACAATTTTGCTGTTTTGCGCCTTGGAAACCTTTCATTGGAAGGACAAATTCAAGATGGTAACCCTGGCGAGACTTCCTCTCTGCCCTTGATCCTGGGGATTGGTTGATATCCTTGGACTTGCAGGATGTGCACTTTCATGTAGCCATCATTCGGTTCCTGTGCTTCGTGGTGGGGAACACATTCAGTTCACCATCCTGCCCTTTGCCCCTACTTCAATCCCAGTGGTGCTTACGAAGGTGATGGCAGTGGTCGCGACCCATCTTTTCATGTTGGGAGTGCAAATATTCCTGCACCTCAACGACCGTCGGTCAGTTGTGGACCACTTGCAGATGACTGTCTCGCTCCTTTTTTCCTCTAGCATTCTCAATCAACAAGCAGAAATCATTACTTTGTCCAATGCAGAGGCCTCCCTTTATACGGTCCATTCTGGGTCCATTCTGGACACAGTGGTGTGCAAAGCCGTTCCACCCATGCAAAGAGTCTGGTACATTGAGTATATGACCCTTAAGTTTCAAGCTCTACCCTGTGTTCTGTCTCGGACAGTTCTGAGGCCTCTTGGCCTCCTGGCTTCATGTATTGACTTGGCTTCTTATGCCCATTGGCACATAAAACTGCAGTGCGGCCTTAGACTCCGTGTCCCATGGTCTTCTACTGAAACAACTGTGGCAGGTACGGTGTTGGGTGTCTGGCTACTGAATGGCTGGCAGACTATCTTCAGAATCGCACATTTCAGGTGCTACTGCAGCGATGCACTTCTTAGATCCTCCCACTGCAGCAAGGAGTATCACAGGGCTCAGCCTTGAGTCCGACTTTATTTAATCTATATATGCGCCCCCTAACTGATGTGGTCGAGCGTCATGCCATTAAGATCATGTCATATGCTGACAACGCTCAGATAATTATCACTCTGACGCAGGACGAAGGCACTGCAGTGGATGGTTTTAGAGCATGTCTGATGGATTTAGCTGAATGGATGGACACCACCTGCCTGAGACTTAATGCTGATAAGACAGAAGTGTTGGTTGTAGGGAAGCAACCATTGATATAGTCATCTGTCTGGTGGCCAGACAACCTAGCCTCAACACCTTCTCCTAAACAAAAAGTTAAAAACCTGGGCTTTGTATTTGAGTGTACCCTGTCTTGTGACCTGTAGAGGCCCTGGCTGGAACATGCTTCGGTATCTTTAAAATACTTCAAAAGATCTTGGGGCTCCTTCCCGAATAGGCACGGAAGACAGTAGTTCAGGCCCTTTTAGTATCCAGACTGGATTACTGGAATTTCCTTCATCTCTGGGTTACTCAGGATAGACTGAAACAACTTCAAAGGGTCCAGAATGCTGCTGCACGAATGCTCCTGAATATTCCTAGATACTCTCCTACGGGCGATGCCCTTTTTAATCTCCATTGGCTCCCTATTAGGGAAAGGGTCTCCTTAAAGGCACTCTGCATTGGTCCTAAAATCTTGAATCAGAGAGGTCCTCATTACATTTTGCCCCTGATTAGATGGTACCATCCAAATAGATGCCTCAGGGGCAGCGCTGACTGTGATCCCTAAGATAGAACGAGCATGTTTGGGTTGCAGCTCCTTCAGCTATCTGTCAGCAAAGTTGTGGAACTCCCTCCCTTCTGAGCTGAGACTAGAACTCTCGGAAACCATGTTCTGGAGAAAACTCAAAACGTGTTTTTTGCCAACTGTAATAGCACTGGATCAATTGCAGAACATTTGTGGCCTATGGAAGCCTAGCGCGGGGACACTCTGACTGGAGTAACCATGCGCTTTATAAAAACCCATAACATAACCTCCACCCTTCAATGTGCTCCGCACTGGGGGTGCCCCTTGGACAGCATCCTTTTGTCAGATGAGCCGTCTCCTGCCTCCAGAAGTGGCAGGTTAAGCTTTTTGTGTTCTACAGTTTTCACCTCAGGATGACACCGGAGACTTGTTTCATCTATCATGGAACTCCAGTCTCATTTATGGTTCCTGCCTCTACTTCCCTGGCACCTGAAGAAGACAAGTAGGGACTAGGCTCAGCTCACCATTATAGCCCCTGACTGGCCCAGAGGATCTGGTACGCCAAGCTACTAAGTGACTGTCTGCCCTCTGCTCCATTTACCCTTTCTGGAATACCTGCTGTCCAAGCAACAGGGTAAAGTTGTACATCCAAATCTACATTAATGGAGAACAAGCGGAAATAGTTAAGTGGATATGATCTGCTTGATGAAGTAGTGAATCTCATCTTGGCTGCTTGTGGTCTGCCCACAGTCAATCTATTTTAGATGTTGGGAAAAGCTTGTGGCCTTCTGGGAGGACTGTTGGGGGTCAATCAGCTGTAGGTTAAACTTTCCGATGCTATTCTGGTAGTCCTGTATTTAGTCCAACAAGTTCTTTGGGCACAGTTAAAGGTCCATTGTCGGCCCTTTCGACCTTTCTTCATTTGTCTGCTCAGTCCTCTCTATTGAAGTGTCCAGTTGTGATGCCTCTTTTTGAAAGGGCCTGCATAAGTTTGTCTGTGCCTTTTGTTATGATGCAGTGGGATCTTAATCTGGTTTTTACCTCCTTAATGTGCACACCTCTCAAGCCTATGCATAGCAGTCCTTTGAGGAAACAGACCCTTAAAACTGCCTTTCTCACTGTGATTACTTCTCAGTGCTATGTCGGTAAACTTCAGGTGCGGTCAGTGCAACTACAATATGCCACCTTCTTTGCGGACAAGCTGGTGCTTTTGGTCTCTGGCATAATTTCTGCCAGAAGTGGTATTGCCTTTCTATGTGATATGTCATCTTGATTTGTAGATTGCTTATTCACTCCTAATGTAGTATCCTGGCTCTAAAATATTATTGAACTGGATTGGAGCAGGGAGGGTGGTGAAAAAGGGGACCAGGAAGGTTTAAAAGAGCTAGGTTTAAGCTTCTTTTTAACGATTTTTAAATTTTCCATTAGTCTGATGGGAAGGGAAAGGGGGTTCCAGTTATGGGCTGCCAGATAGGAGAAAAAGCATTATCCAAATGTCATAAAGTGAATAAGTGGAACATTATCCAATTGTAAGGTAGAGGAGCAGAGCTTATGGGAAGGTTTGCAGAACGAAATTCTTCTGTTAAGACGGAGTGCACCTGTATTGTGGAGAATCTTTTGTGGATTTGACATACGTTTACTCGCTGGCAGCCTGTTCAGGACTTTTAAATGGAGAGACACTGAGGTGTGCACCAGGAGCTTGATAACCAATTGGGCTGCAGCGTTTTGAACAATTTGCAGTCTCTTCATGCAGTAGGCAGGGATACTGATTTAGAAGGTTTTACCGTAGATAAGGTGGCTGGGAATCCTAGCCTGTGTGAAAATGATGCTGGTGCTGATGGGAAGTCATTTGAATGCTTTGTAGACCATTTTAAGGATATCGGTGCAGGATGAAGACACAGAAGTAACTTCATCAGCCATTTAGAGATTTGTATCCATGATAATGCCAATATTCCTGGGTGAGTTCGTTGGATGAAGTATACTCCGATGTCTAATAGGCTTTGGTTTTCCAAAAGAGGATTACCTCTGTTTTTCTTCATCAAGCTTGAGGCCAATTAGCCTTCAACTAGAGGGCAACGTGGGACAAACCAGCACAGACGTTTGCTTGCATTTCAGTTAGATTCTCTGTGATGGAGACAATCAATTGTGTGTTGTCCGCATATACTATATATCAAAGCCAAAGTATCTGATTATCCCAGCCAAAGGGCTCTTGAAAAAAGTTTGGTTCAAAGAAGAACCCCGAGGGGCTCGGCCTTGGGACCTGGTAGTATCGGAGTGGTAATGGAGGGACACAACAGTTTAAGATCGATGTGGGGCAGTCCATTATCCCCCTCTTTCTGCTGCATCCTTCTAAGGAGGAGGAGAGAGGTTTAGCAGTCCAAACCTGAGAGAGTGTTTGTCACTATATCGATTCAGAAAAGGAACGGTGAGTGGATGACAACCTTTTTGTGTGGTTCATTGGTGCCAAGAACGGAGGAACACTTCAGGGGCAGACCTTATCGAGATGGATCATTCTTTGCATACTGTTGTGCTATGCCTTGGCCAAGGAGACTCCGGAAGTCTTTGGGATCTTTCTAACATATCTAAGGCTGCCACTGCTTGGCCAGGGGTGTAGCGGTTCTAGACACCTGCTAGGCGACTACATGGGCATCTATCCACACTTCACCAGGCATTACTGCCTTTACTTTCTTGTCCTTAGGATGGGCATTTTGCCTGCTTCGTCTTGCAGTATATTTCCTTGTGTGAAGTTGATTCCTAAGACCCTCCACCTTTTGGAGGCACTACTTGGGTGTCTTTTCAAATAGTGAGGAATCTGCATTTAGAAGTGCCTCTCAGAAGAACAGGCTTCTTACCTTTGCTAACGCTTTTTCTGGTCAAAATACAGCCTCGCCACAAATTCCTCACTGACCTGCTCTCCGTGTCTAAGGACGTGGAATGCTCCGTTGTAAGCGGACATCAGCACACGGGAGTGGTGCCTATGACCCTGCGATGACAGAATGAGCCTTCATTGAGTCTGATGGTGCCACCTACCAGCACACAAGAGCAATTTCTTGCTAAAGTTTCCGGATCTAATCTGTTGCCTGGGGAAATTCAAAAGGTGAGGAATCTGTGAATAGAGTTTCCACCAACAATAGCGTTACCAAAGGTAAGTAACTTGTTTGTTTCGGCATTGGTGATAATGCAGGTAGTACCGGTCTCCTTGGGACATTTGTTGTTAGCAGTTAATCGCATGCATTTTCTCCAAACTCTCCTTTATAGACTTGTGCTACTAAAATAGTGTATAGATTTAACATCTCAGAATTGTCTTCAATCTGACCTTGTGGCTTCCGAAAGTGGGCTAATTATTTGATATAGCCCCTTACCAATAATGTGCAAGATGCTGACACAATTTTCTTTTTCCTGTTGGTTACATCTCCAACCATATTTGGTTGCACACCTGCACAACTCCGTGGGGTTTGTGACCTGTAAATGTGTGACTTTACATTTGGGTGCATTGAACCCTTAATTCAGGGTGTGAACTCTGACTGGCCATTAATTGAAAGAAAGTGATATGCTGTTGTCAATTTTCTCTTATATGTAATTAACAAATGAATCCTATTGCAGTCCAAATCTTGAGAGGTGATCATGCACTTGCCTGCTCTACTTTAAGTTCCAAACAGATCCCAGCATAAGAAAACACCGTTTTGTTTCCCTTACTCTTTCCTCTTCTTGTGTCACAGGATAACATTACCTTGTATGGGAGAGGAGAAGAAGTCAAAAAGCCTGTGCCAGGTGAGCTTCTGCACTTGACGGTTTATTTAGAGTGAATGTTTAATCCATGTGTGTTAAAACAGTGCTGTCCATATGTTTCTCTTTGTGAGCAGCTTCAGAAAATTCCAAGGAGCAGGTGGATATTAAAGAGAAGAAAGACCCGAGAAAAGCGGAACAAGCCAAGGAGCCTGGGCCCTCAATTACTGACCATGAGCCCAGATTAGCACCGGTGCCACGCTCTCACAACAAAGTCCTCAACCCACCCGGGGGCAAATCCAGCATCACCTTTTATTAATAAGGCCTGAATGTCGGCAGCGCACTCTGCATGGAACAGCCCGTTGAATCTCGGCTTTGGTTCTTGGAGGAAGGGTGTATGAGCAGCACTTTAAAGGGGCTTTTGGACTTTATTACAGGAGGAGCATATTCCCCCTTGGCAGTACTTCTGGGCGGCCTAGCTCTTCTACTGGTGTTAAAATGTAGCATGTTCTTTTGTGTAGATCAGGAGTTTAATGGTTCCAAGCTTAGCACAATCACCCTGCTTGTGAAGATTGGCAGTTGAGCAGGCAGCAGTGCACGTTTTATTCAGGAAGCTCAGGAGAGACCTTCTGGAAATCGATGATGCTACTTTAATATTTGGTATTTACATTTACAATGTTCCCTATGCCCCACATTTCTAATCCACGTTTTCCTCCAGCTACCTCCTACTTTTCACTGGTAAGGACAGTTCCTTACCCAGTTTGATTGATTTGTGAACAAATTTGCAAAGTAGCATTTTCTGTACATTCTACTAACTGGGAGCAGGGTCCCTGCCACTGGCAAGCAGTAGGAATATTTCTGATGGGGCATGTGCTTACTCCGTATATTCCAAGATGACACACAGTTGAGTATGCCTCTGTCTTCCCTCCTTATCCCCTGCACTGTACAATCTAAAAGAAAGCCCATTCATGAGGCAACTGCACCAACCTTTTTTAGAAGCGAATTTGAGCTGTTTGTATCATTTTAGGTTTATGGCTATTTCAATGATGGCGTTAAAACCTGACTGAAGGAAGTTTTCTAAGACCAAAAATAATGCGACTGTGCCACTCATTTTGGTTTATAGGTATTTTCACTGCTTGTAATTTCAATTCTGCTGTGACATTTTTACGATTTTTATTTCAACTACAGTGTCTGAATGCTGCGTGGCGGCACCTCATCCCTTCTGTTTTCAGTAAGCCTTGAGAGGCCTGTGAAAGCAATGTCCAAATTTGGAAGCATGAATTTAGCTTGTGCAGTAAATTTTTCCACTGAGATTTTGAACAAGACATGGAAACATCAAGTAGTCGAAGTGTTTTCGTAAAACAAGATGTTGTGTTGAGGGCAACCGATCTGAGGTCATTGAATGTATATAGCGTTGCTCTTCAGACGCATTTGGTGCAGTGTATAATATGTAATATGGCTTCTACTACATTTTGGCAGTATCCTGCTGACTCGCAAAAACATTTTGCAGCATCCACAGTTGGCTTTTTTTGGATACCCTCATGCTGTCCAGGTACTCAGCCAGGTTTTGCTGGTCTCCTAGTCTTGAGGTAGAAGTTGTAGATGAAGGGCTTCAGATCTCATCACTTAGCATTTATTGCCTTATTAGGGTTATGTGCGTTATGACATGAACTGAAAATCTTCAGTGCCAATGAATGCCGAGTCAATGCCTTATTGTGAGTGTACGCCACATGCTTTCCTTACTCTGACCAACCGCTTGGGCAGCCCTTTGGGAAGAGCGGACCACACTCCCTGTGCTCCGGTAGGAGTGCATTTGTGTGCAGGAAGCTCGCAATGAATTGTTGGAATAGGAGCTTGCATGGAGAGCATTGCCCGCCAAAGGCGTTGGTGAGAATCTACTACAGACAGGGGAAGGAGGTGGGTAGAAGACATATTTGAAATGTGAATTGCATTTCCCGCCCTTCACTTGAAACTCCTTGTACAATTTGCCACTGGGCATGTTTTCTCTGCTCTTTGCTCGATTTTGCCAAACCGTTGAGGCTCGGGCTTTTTTATCACATTTTATGTTTGGGCATGTTTGACCTAAATCTGGGCAGTAGCCATGACGTGGGTGTTTTTTATACCAAAGATACCAAAGACTAGGCTTGCTTATCGTTTGGTAAATAAACACCCTGTCATTCTTTCCTTCCCCGTGGCCTCTTTATCAGTAGCAACTTTAAAACGTTTTTGTTTAAGGAGAAGGTTTTAAGCATTTTTGCATTTTGCTCAAAATTGAATTCAAAGTTTACTGTGTTGCGGTCACTCTCAGTTGGCCGCTTCGTCTGTGCCTGCGGCTCCAGCCCTTTGCAGCCAAGCCTTAAACAGAGAATTTGTTTATTTTTGTAAGTCACATTTGTATCTTTTCATATCATGTAGCGGCGTTTAATGCGGTCATCATTGCAACAACCCAGCCTGAATAAAGTGTCACTACTACAGGGAAGAATTGTTTCTCCTGTGAAATAAATGATGCATTTCAGAAATTGTATCAAAAACCGACTGCTCACTATGTACCTCTGAATCAATAAACCTCGATTTTTGTAACAGTTGTTCTCATTTTCATTTTGAAGGTCGGTGATTGGGTATCTGAGAGATGTTTCTGAAGAGCAATGTTTAGGAGTATTAGTATGAAAACAAGTTTCGTTCCGTTGGTGCCCCAAAGGTTAGGAGGGCAGAGCTGGATCATGTAACTACATTGTGCAAAGAACACCAAATGACTGTATTTGGCAAATGGAGGGAATTGTCTGGATAAAATGTTGTGGCCCAGATCTAAGGAAGACGAGCAGATATACATGGTATGGCTACAAGTTGTGGTCTTTGGCCTACTTATTTAATTTTTATTACGAAAGATACAATCTTAGAAACATCACATACATTTAGGAGTGTCACTATAGCATACCAGAGCAGCACACGCCTTAGTGGTCCATCAAAGTCAACAGTGCCATAGAAGTGCATTCCTCTAGGAGCTTTTATGTCCCCACCTCCCGCGTCAACACACTAGGTCTCTTTAATTGCAATTACATGTAAAACAATTATACATGCACCCTCTCCTCCTCCCTCGTCCACTTCTCTCTCTGTATATTTTACACTGTCACTCCCTGTTTCCCTAAGCGGAAATGTCAGTGTAGGAGCTATTAGAATAGCACACTTGTAATTGTCTGTTGCTGCTAATAGCATCTAGAAGTGATGGCAATCGTTGAAGGGTTTCAGATGGAGTAAATTTCAATAAACCTTGCTTGGAAGAGTAGAACAAACTGTTAGCATCTAAAGTTCAATTCACAGACTCCTCCCTTTGCTGAACAATGGCATTTGATCACTATCTGAAACCACTTTCAATAGATAATCCGGCAACAGTACCCACTTTTTAATGAATCCATGATTTTTCAAGTTGCAGTGATCTAGGTAAAATCCACACAGTGTGAGGGCAAAAATAAAGATAGCTGGTTACTCACTGTGTCGGAGTACAATTGGAGGAGGCATTTAAGTATCTACGTTGTTTAGCACAGTACAGTTTGTGTACTCGTTCATTTGTGAACCCATAAAATTGAATTGGTTCATATTGTAAAGCTTGTGCAAAGATATAGTTGTTCTCTGGCAGCAGCCACAGTGTATGTCCCTCTTTAAAACTCCCCATCACTTGGAACCATCTTGTTTCTTCTCCTCCTTGCATGTACAGCCAAACCTGTGCTAGAGATTGGAGAGATGCTCTCAAGGCAACGGAGACTCAGAAAATGCCCGTTTGGTTGAAGTCACTGAGACAGAAAATTGTTGCATTTATCTCTGCCTTTCTATTGAGACCTTTCCTATAAAAATGCCACAGGAACAGATAGTGAAAGTGGCATGAGTATACATTTGGCCACAGAGCTTGCATGGTTAGTGTGAAGCATGTATGCTCTTTCCTGGTGGACTTCATTGTGGGCACGAAGGTTCTGAGAGAAATAGAGCAGTGGTCCAGGAGATAAAACCCATCCTAGATTAAAGTGATCCAGCTGCATCTCTGTTGGGAGATTGTTCCGTTGAGGTCAGGGTCAGGGTCTCAAGATTGGTATGCATTCATATCTTCCTTTAGCTTCTGACAGTCTTTTTCTTGTGCACCTTCTTACAATTATCCATGTTATGGAACACCCCATGCTTAAAGTGGTAGAATTGGATTCTTTTAAGACCCCTGTCTGCTGGGATTCTTGAGCGAGGAGAGACGGAGGAGACTCTGAGGTTATGGCGGATTGTTATATTATCAGGACCTTGAGCAGGGAGAACGGGCAAATAACGCCACATGCGTTCCGCTGCATTTACCTGGAGAGAATATATATTAGGCAGGTAACAAAACCTTCCAGAGAGTACCAGGCATTTGTATTATTGTTGTAAGTTACTTGCAGCCTTTCACCCCAAGGGCGCACACAAGAAATCCAGTGTTATTTTTAAGGCTTCATTTAAAGACCATTTTAGTGCAGCATAAATGTAAAATATTATTGCAACTAGAAGAACCATACTAACTAGCATAAACTAACAGAATGTAAAAACTATGAAACCAGGCAATATGATATTGTGCCTAGTCCTAGCTAATAAGCAAAATTGCATGAAAAGCGCGTGTGTGTGTGTAAGTGTGTGTGTGTGTGTGTGCGCGTGTGTGCGCGCGTGTGTGTGTGTGTGTGTGTGTGTGTGTGTGTGTGTGTGTGTGTGTGTGTGTGTGTGTGTGTGTGTGTGTGTGTGTGTGTGTGTGTGTGTGTGTGTGTGTGTGTGTGTGTGTGTGTGTGTGTGTGTGTGTGTGTGTGTGTGTGTGTGTGTACACGTTTGTTATCAAAAGATTTCCACAGAGAACTGGTCTGCTCCTCCTGGGATCCTAAAATCCTCATTTTCGCTTTGAGAGGGATGCGAGCGATCATTTTATATTATTCATAATATTAGTTTGGGGAACCTTCCTTTGTGATTTTTGATGCAAGGTGGGAAGAAAAGCAGGAGAGTGTACTTACATAATCATGTTAACACCACTTAGCCTTTCTCTTAGAATCAGACATTCACATAAATCTATACATGAACTATAACCAGAATGTCCGAATGTATGGTACATGTAGCACACATTATTGCTCAATAATAAATGCATATCAGCTGACCAGGGATTACAAGCAAATAATGACTTGTAGGACTTGTCGCCACAATGAGCAAATGCTCAATATAGAGGGGTCCTAATAGGCAAGTAAGGCTAAACATTTGACGTGTTCTTTCAAGGGGTAAACTGCCATCTTTTGATGCTTTACATGGGAAAAATAAAGACTATTCTAGCGATGAATAGGAGGTTTGAGATGCTTCATGGAGGCCTTGGACAGGACGATTAAAATCTAACATGGTGAATGTCATGGAAGAAGATATCGGTCTACTAGAGCTGCTGAGTGGTCAAGAGGAGTTTGTGACATTCCTATAATATGTAGCATATGATACCATTTTATTGAAGAAGTGGCTGAATATTCTCTAGGAGCGAATGCGAAGGTGCTGGATGGTGGTTGAGCTTCCCCTAAACGAAGGTTGGACGTCCAGGCTTGCCACAGAGATCGGGCTTGGATATTTTACAGGTTGGAATAGTGATGGGAGAGTTGACAGACCTGAAGGTTGAGATTCTATTTTGAGTACGGTTTCCAAGAAAAGGATATCTTGCAAGAAAAAATATATACCCCACCTAAGTAATATTTGTGTGGTAATAAAGCAACAAGGATGGGGAAGTAGGAAATCATAAACTCAACATACAAACAGATGCTTCCACTCTAAATCTAGACTGCATTATTATGAAGCTTCAACGAGAATAGCAGTAGAGTGCTGAACTGTGGATGAGACCCACAATACAATTTATGAGTGTTTAGAATGAAGTTTGGTCTACTTGGTGCATTGTTTCTGATTGTGTAGGTGATTGGTGTCCTTTTAAATGATGTCTGTATTTGCTTTCTAAACTGCAAGAGGTTTGTAGTGGTTCCAGTGGTGATGTGGATGTAGTTCCAGAACCTGGGTGATTAAATGCAAAAATGTTTCCAATCTGGCTATGTTTGCCTAAGGTGGTTATTTTCAGAGCCAAGTACTCCGATTGTTTCTGATGGCCTTTTAGGTTATGCAAAAGTCGTGGGTTTGGAGGGCAAGCCTATTTAGTTCCTTCAGTACTGGGGTGGTGTGGGTTGAACTTGAGGCATTTTGAGTCGTACTGCTGGCTACGGGATGCTTTATAGTTGTTCCAATGTTGTCAGGGAAGCTGTTGTGCAGAACTTTGCCACCATTCAGATTAGAATGGACTGTTGCTATATAGTCTGCTTCGGGTCCGAAGTGTTTCACTTATCTCAGAAGAGATCTGATACCATGCTGTCTTGGTTATTTGGGTTATTTTTCTTTTTTAAAGGAGAGCTCTTTTTGAAGGTGAATACAAACGATTTTGTGTTGGCTTTCAGCAGAGTGATTAAACAGTCTAGATTTATGTTGGATAGCCAAGGCTGTAATGTTGAATGTACGAACATGGCATAGGGAGAACAGTTCGGTCATTGGGATCATGAATAATAAGGGGAGACTCAAATCATGGCTCCACTACCTTCTGTCCTAAAAGTGATCTCGATGGCGTCAAACACTCTAAGCCTACAATGCCACAGAGTGACAAGGTTTTGGGGTTGCGAGCTTCAGTTCCAAAAATACCTGAACCCAGGTTTACTTCCAAACCCAGGTGCGTAAAAAAAAACAAAAGACCTATGCTACAATGACTCTAGCAGAAGACTATCTTCTAGGTTGAAATACTCAAAGTTCTAGAAGGATACAAGAGCCAGGGCATGACTTGGCTTTTAAAGAGGTGATTGCTGTTATGTGGAGAGCAAAAGGTTGGACATCGAAGAGTGCCTAAAGGGCTTCCTTGACACTCAAAGGTTTTAGTTGGAGTTTGAACGTTAAGTCCTTAAACACTTTGGGATCAAAAAGTTAACTTTGCATCAAACATATTTTGACATGGCCCTAGATTTTTATTGCGCCTAAGTAGCTAAGACAAAAGAGACAGAAAAAAAGAGTTGACTGAGACTGAACATCATTCGCCACTACCTCTCATATCACCTTAGCATACATAGGAGGAGAAAGTTGAGTAACGTCCGGCAAGTCCAGGAACTGAAGAGCCATAGGGTAGGCTAGGCATGGCGCGGAAGAAGCGCAAAGGATATGGTTGGGCATTAAGGCTGAATGGTTCATATGTGTTCATCTCCACTTGATGACATTTCAACCTACCATTTCCTGTTCATAAAACTAGCAGACAGTCAATGAGGTTAAAATGGTAGAGGATCAGGAGTTCTTCGTTCTAGAGACCTTTGGCCATTTTTGAAATTAGAGCACGCCTGATGTAAAAAAAAATACATACATCTCTACATATTTAGAGGGGGAAACTGACTGACTGAATTATTTGTTAAGCGCACTATTGCCGAGGCGTCTTGGCGCTGAGCGAGGATAAAGAGTGGCTACTACTGAAGCTATGATTTTATGAAAAGCCAGGTTTTTAGTGCCTTTCTAAAGAGAATTTTGTTGGCCTGTAAGCGCAGCTCTGTGGGGAGGGAGTTCCATAGCTTCGCCGCTTGGAATGAGAAACCCTTTCCTCCCCATCGGACTCTTCTTGTCTTAGGGAGGCATACCAACCCCAGACTGCCAGACCTTAGTGCGCGTGTCGGTACATACCGTGGAAAGAGGGATTTAATATCCGCTGCACCTCCTCCGTACACAGCTTTATGTACTTAGGCATAAGGCCTTAAAGTCCACCCGCCGTCGGACTGGGAGCCAATGTAACTGCCTTATGCCACTCGACATCGGGTGATGTTTAGGGAGGTCCAGCAGTATTCTTACGGCAGCGTTCTGCAATGACTGAAGTTTGGAAAGCTGTCTTGCCCCAGCTCCCAAATACAGCGCATTGCAGTAGTCGATTCGGGACAGAACCAGGGCTCCTACGACCGTTTTTCTTAAAGAAAAAGGTATAAACGGTAATATTTTCTGCAGGACCTTGATCGTGAAAAAGCAGGCCGAGGTGACTTGATTGATTTGTAAGGTATATGTTAAATCCTTATCAATCAGAAAGCCTAGATTCTTTACCTTAGGCACAGGGGTGGGACAGGTACCAGCTTCTGGGGGCCACCATAGATGATTCCAGATTGAGGGTTTTTGGCCAAATTCTACCACCTCAGTTTTTTCTGTGTTGAGCTTTAGGAAATTTGTATTCATTCAAGCCATCACACTTGTGAGGCAATTTCGGAAACGTTCTGCTGTTACTTCGACACTCTGTGTAAGTGACACCACTAACTGGGTGTCATCTGCATAGGACACTAGCGTTAAACCTTGATCTTCTATCAATTTAGCTAGTAGTGTCACGTACAGATTGAACAGCGTGGGGGATAAAGCTGATCCTTGGGGGAGTCCACATGGGAGATGAAATTCTCCTGACTGTATGCCGTCCCAATAAATTTGTTGCACCCTGGAGTCCAGGAAGGACGTGAACAGAGTTAAAGCTGTGTCCTTGATACCCACAGCTTTTAGCCGCTGCAATAAGACCACGTGATTCACGGTGTCAAAAGCAACCGTTAGATCAAGTAGAATTAAAACAGCTCTACCTCCATCCATAACCTTACGGATCTCCTCTGTTGCCATTATCAGAGCGGATTCTGTAGAGTGTCGTGATCTGAAACCATGCTGTGTGGAGTCCAGAATATTATTAGAATCCAAGTACTCCATCAGCTCCAGATTCATGGCTTTCTCTAATATTTTTGAGGGCAATGGGAGACAGGATATGGGACGATAGTGCTTAGTATCCTGGGGGTCTAGTGAGTCTTTCTTCAGAATGGATCTTATATAGGCCTTTTTCCATATCTGTGGGAAAAACTCCGGATCTGATAGTCTCGTTGAAAAGAGGGGTCAAGAAGCCACTTATCTCTTCTGGGACCAGGTGTAATATGTAAGGGGGACATGGGTCAAGGGGGGAGCCAGACTTAGTTTGTACTAGCAGGTTAGTAACCTGTTTTTCATTCAGCAATGAGAACCGGGACAAGCTATTTTGGATTAAAGGAGCCTCACTTGGCTCTCTATTGTCCTTTCCTGTATTTACTAGCATGTTCTCGAGTTCATTATAAACTGTTTGGACCTTTTTCTGAAAAAACAAAGCCAGGTTGTCAACAAAATTTTGATCCGGGGCGAACGTCGTATCGCGCGGGCATTTGGTTAAAATTGATACAGTTTTAAAGAGTTCCTTGGAGGAATTAGTGGACTCTTGAATTTTATTTGTAAAATACGCCGTCTTGGCCTGTTTTATTGCGGTTTTATATTCCTCCAGGGTACTGTTATATTCCTTCCTATGCTCTGTACTGTAGTCCGATCTCCAGACATGCTCCTGGCGTCGGCATTTGATTTTAATTAGCCTGAGCTCTGCTGAGTACCAAAGAGATGTGGCTAGTCTTCTCTTTGGTTGCTTAATTTCTTCAGGGGCCAGCTCATTTACCGCCTGGCTGATCCATTTCTCAAAGTTATTGGCCCCACCATTGCTGTCTGCCATGGTGGGGGTTTGTTTGTCAGGGCTGTGATGAGCTCATCTCGTTGTATACGTTTCCAAGGACGGGCTTTAGCTAACAGTGGACCGTTCCTGCGACCGCTGGTAGGTAGAGTAGTTTTTACTTTGAAGTAGATTGCAGCATGATCTGACCAAGGTACAAGCTGCACCGATTCCACTTCAATAAGAGCATTGCTGGTAAAAATTCCATCCAGCGTATGTCCAGCTTGATGGGTAGGCTCAGATACAATCTGGCTCATCCCACTGCCCGCCATATTATCAATTAGACTAAAGGAATCTGGGTTGTTATTGTCTTCTAAATAGAAGTTAAAGTCCCCTAGAACTGTGAAGGTAGTAGTGTCCAGGCAGGATTCCAGGAAGGTCTGCAATGATCTGATAAAAGGGGCTCTCGTCCCTGGTGGCCTGTATATCAGTAAACCAGGTAGGAGTTCGTGATTATTATGTTTTACGCTGAAGGACATGGCCTCTGCCTCCAGTGTAGGTTCCGACCTGAACCTCACCTTAAAGTGAGAGCGGTATATCAGTGCTATGCCACCTCCTTTTGCTCCTTCCCTTTCAACTTGTGCTACTAGGTAACCGGCTGGCACAGTAATATTCCTGTCTGGTTCAGAGGAAGGAGATGCCCAAGTTTCAGTGAGGAACACCAGGTCTGGGCTAGCAACTGATATTAGGCATTCTAGTTCATATTTATGTTTTGGCATAGATCTTGTATTTAATAAAATACAGCTTATTTCGTTAGGTGCCTTACAGGGAGCCGTATGGGTTAAATTTACATTGTTTAGGCCCTTAGTGTGGTAAGAGGCATTGTTTGCATGACTGGCCGAGAACATGGTCTTATTGTTATCATGATTGATATCTGTACACTTAACGGGAGAGTATGTTGTTTCTAGTCCACAGAAAGAACAGTGTTTAGGACCATCATTGGAATGATCTAATAATAATGAGGGTATTTGACACTCACCACGGTTCAGCGCAAACAAATCATCTCGCGTATAGGTTTTCCTAATAAAATGGGCAGGGATTCTGGCGCTGGTTGCGCTCCGGGCGCCGACAGGTGCAGACGGGCTTGCCTTTGGCGCGGTCGCGCCAGCGTGCGTTTTTATGGGCCGAAATACAAGACTAGAGCGCTGACCCCGATCACGGCGGGCCCGCTCTTACATATGGGCACCGCAGGGTCAGTAGCGGCTTCGGTAAGAGTTTTTAAAATCAGTTTTTTAAACAAATTAAAAGCGCTGTGCAGTTTCGCAATTAAAACAATGTGCAATTTTACAAAACACCCTCAATTTTAGCTACAATGGCAGACAACTCGCTTCTACTTTCAGCACACTCCACTCCTCACATGCTGCGCGGTCGCGCCAGCGTGCGTTTTTATGGGCCGAAATACAAGACTAGAAGGCTGACCCCGATCACGGCGGGCCCGCTCTTACATACGGGCACCGCAGGGTCAGTAGCAGCTTCGGTAAGAGTTTTTAAAATCAGTTTTTTAAACAAATTAAAAGCGCTGTGCAGTAACGGCCTTAACAACGCAGGCTGTCCCACGCGTGCCGTTTCCCCGCAAGCGGGACCACGCTTGCCTTAACCACGCATATGCCTTAACCAAGCATAAGCGTGGTTAAGGCAGTGTGCGGTCTAGATGTCTGGATGGGCGGGGAGAGAAACAGGAAGCAGTGGGACAAAGCTTGACACAAACAGGTAACAGGCTGGTGCCAGGTTTGGGGGGGGATTGGTATTTGGGCGGGGTAGTTTTTAGGGATGAAGTGGGATAGGGTTCCCCAAGTTTTGGGCTCAGGACCCGTTTCTGTTTCGTTCATATAGGAGTTGGCGAGGTTTGGCTAGGCAAGTTTAGGGCTCGGGGCCAGTTTCAATTTCTTGCAAGGTTTGGCTGCGATTTGGTGTGTTTAGGGTAAACATCGTACCTTTTTTCCGATTCGATCGGGATGGGGCTTGGTGAGGTAGTCGGGGACAAGTGGGACTTGTGTCCCTCCAAAGTTGAAAAGGATCGGTGAAGTGGAACTGGTAGAAAAGCAATGGTTTCTGAGAAGCCAGTATCTAATGTTATCCAATGGGCCCGTTTTGAAGGTTCTGGAATAATGCATTTGGGGTGGTTCCAGTTGCTCCAGGTGAAAGGGGCTTCTGTCACTGATTGCTAGGAGTGTCTAGTGTATGTGTGATTTTTTTTTTTGGGGGGGGTGGGATTTACCACGCACATTCCCTTAACAATCATGCCTTTACAACGAAAATCGTTGTAAAAGCATGCGTGGTTGAGACACATTCGAGGTTGCCACCGCATTATAGAGGCACGCATGCCTCAGCCATGCGTCCCTCTGTCATACAACCATTTGGAGGAGTTTTGGGTCTGCCTTGTTCATTCAGTGGTCTTTCAAAAAGACATTTGCATTTTGCATCTGTCCACCACAGCATACAGAGTGGGGCAGAGAGTCAACCCATTTCATCCATTGGCTGTCTGTAAATGATCAAGCATAATGCCATTACCCAACCACCTAAAAAGTGCACTTCAGTGTCTGGGCTGGTGGGCCAACACTTTACTTTCAGGGCTTTTTTCTTTCCATACTATATGCTTTTTGTAGTCATTAGTGTGTCTCGGCTTTCAGTAATTCAATGCCAATAGCACCTTTTTTACACCAATAAGAATCATATGTTCGAGGCATATGAGCTGCAGATCGTACACTGTGCATGAGATCGCCATCTGGTGTTGGGCTCGGATGCTTGCACTTTGTTGTTGTCTTGGAAGAGTCTTTTGTAGTCACGAGATAGGTGACTCCTCCTTTGGACGATAGTGCGCATGGGCATCGACTCCATGGTTAGATTGTTTTTTCCGCCATCGGGTTCGGATGTACCTTGCTGCGCTCCGGATCCACATCGATCGGTTCCCCTCTCGACGCGCAGAAGAACCTCCTACCGTTCGACGGTATTGTTTTCGATCGCGATCCCCTCATCGCGTCTCCACTCCAACACTGTTTCGAGTCCGGTCGCCGACGTTGGTCCGTTGGGCGTGTCGGCGCCATCATCCAGCATATGGAAAGGACTCCATTTAAAAATGCAGGTGTGGGGCTAAATTCCCACACACAGATCTCCACGAGATCTGTAATCTTTGCCTCTCTCCAGAACACGAGAGCCAACACTGCCAAGCCTGTGACTCCTTTCGGTCCAAAAGACCATCCGTGATCGCCGGGCCCGACGACACGAAATGTCCAGGTCAGCCGCTCCCGCACCGGACGACATCTTTGACACAGGCTCCGACAACCCGGACACCGGAGATTTACAAATCGACACCTCCGGAGCCGAAGACTCAGGGTCCGACGACCAACTCATCACACCACACCAACGTACTGTGAGTACTGACGTCGATGCCCCTGCCCCCAAGAAACAAAAGGCTTCGGTCACACCTTCGCCTTCGGGCCTAGGTCTGCACCATCACAAAGCTTCAGGAGCCCCGCCTTCCGGCTCGACTCCCAAGCACCTAAAGCCTTCTGGCAGCTCGGGACCGAGCCAGCCACGTCCCGGAGCCGAAAAACACTCATCGGCACCGAAACACAAGACTAAGGTCTCGGCACCAACAGACCCTTCGGCGCCAAAGTCCAAGGTCCCAGACACCTCGACACCGAAGCATACCAAACCTTCGGAGTCGACAAAAAAACCCTCGGTGTCGAAAACTTCACCAAAGGACACCAAACAACCTCGCAAGCCCAAACAACACTCGGAGCCGAAATCTTCGATGCCGACCAAACACGCCAGCTCAGAAGAACTCTTGGTTCCCATCGACCCAAAGCAGAAAACTCTGCACATTGACCCTATTACCGGACAGGTACAATCAGTAATACCTCACAAGAGGAAGATACAGGAACCAACCACACCTGAGCCACCTCATAAGAAGAAAGACTCTTCCACATCACCTATAAGGTCTTTCTCTCCACCTCCACAACACCTCAGCCCTCTACACTCCCCGCCTCACTCTCCTCCACCTTGTTTTTCACCACAAGGGGATACAGACAGGGAGGATCATGATGATGACATGCAGTCACCTCACAACACCTACACTGATGACGACCTTCACAGTATCCCACCACAAGACCCCTGGGACAGTTATGACCTCCCAGATATACCTGTCCCTGAACCATACCCATCAAAAGCCTCACCTCCAGATGATGCTATAGGGTTTTCACAGGTGATAAACAGGGCAGCACAATACCATGGTGTCAAGTTACACTCAGACCCCCTGGAAGAAGACTTTTTACTAGAAACTTTTAGCCAGCCTCAAAAGTCTACCCATACTCTACCTATGCTTAAAGGCATTATTAAACATGCCCCTGAGGTCTTCAAAGACCCAGTTAGGGCTAGGGTTCTTAACCCAAGGATCGAGAAAAAATATAAACCTGCCCCTTCTGACCCAGCTTATATTAAAGGCCAACTCCCTCTAGACTCATTAGTAGTTGCTAATGCACGGAAAAGGGCAAACTCCCAGACTACTGGTGAGACACCACCACCAGACAAGGAGTCCAAATTACTCGACGCATCGGGAAAAAGAGTTGCGTCTCAAGCAGCAAACATGTGGCGCATCGCCAATTCCCAAGCCTTACTGGCGAGATATGACAGAGCCCATTACGACGAGCTTGAAAAGCTGATTGAGCACCTTCCAGATCAGTATAAGACCAAGGCCAATGATCTAATACAAGAAGGCAAGATTGTCACAAACACCTCAATAAAGTGCGCCCTTGACGCAGCAGATACAGCAGCACGCACAATAAACTCAAGCGTTTTGCTGCGCAGACACGCATGGCTACGAATATCTGGCTTCAAGCAGGAGGTACAATCTACCATCCTCAATCAACCCTTAGACCAGGAACACCTGTTTGGGCCTAATGTGGACACTTCTCTAGAAAAAATGAAGAAGGACACAGACACAGCCAAAGCTATGGGAGCTCTACAAGCCACACCTAGCAGAGGTTCCTTTCGTCGCTCCTTATATAGAGGCGGCTCCAAAACTACAGCCACAGACACCACCTCTGCTAACTACAAAAACACCACTCAAACCTCCTCTAATAGAGGTTACTCCAGAGGTAATTACAGAGGTAATAACAACAGGGGTAGAGGACGCGGGTTTAACACACGCACCTCCCCTACCACCAAACAGTGACTTCCCTCCGTTTCCCCCGATCATTCCACTCCCGTCGGGGAAGACTGTCAAAGTTCCTACCTGCGTGGAATTCCATCACCACCGACAGGTGGGTAATACAAATTATCCAGTATGGTTACTGCCTCGAACTCACTTCTACTCCCCCAACATACCACCCAGACAGCGTCCCATGTCCACGGAACATCTAACGCTCCTCAATCAAGAGGTTCTCTCTATGCTCCAAAAGCACGCAATAGAACCAGTCCCTCTACAACATCAGGGCACAGGGGTTTACTCACTATACTTTCTAATCCCCAAAAAGGACGGTTCCCTCAGGCCCATACTGGACCTCAGACCCCTCAACTATTACATTCACTCAGATCATTTTCACATGATCACTCTTCAACAAATACTTCCACTACTCCAACAAGGCGACTTCCTTGCCACACTAGATCTCAAGGACGCCTATTTCCATATTCCCATTCACCCTGCGCACAGGAAATACCTAAGGTTCATAGTGGACGGACAACATTATCAGTTCAAAGTCCTCCCATTCGGGGTGGCAACAGCACCAAGGGTTTTCACCAAGTGCCTAGCAGTAGTAGCTGCGCACTTACGAAGACAACACATTCACGTGTTTCCGTATCTAGACGACTGGCTAATAAAAGCCAAGTCACACAACCAATGTGTACAGCACACACTCCAAACAGTTCGGCTACTACACAATTTGGGGTTCACAATAAACCATACCAAATCGCATCTCCATCCCTCCTACATACATCAGTACCTAGGAGCCACAATCGATACCTCCAGGGCCCTTGCATACCCCAATCCTTCCAGGATAACAAGTATGCAAGCCCTCATAAACAAATTCCTACCTCAACACTACCTTCCAGCTCGAGTGTTTATGCAACTCGTAGGAATGATGGCCTCGTGCATCTTTATTGTCTCTCACGCACGACTTCAAATGCGGCCCCTGCAAGAATGCTTAGCACGTCAGTGGAACCAAGCTCAGGGCCAGCTTACAGATCTGGTGTTGGTAGACAGCCGCACTCATCGCTCTCTGCAATGGTGGAACATACAAAACATTTCCAAAGGGCGGCCGTTCCTAGAGCCAGTTCCACAAATAGTGCTCACAACAGACGCATCTCTCACCGGGTGGGGAGCTCACCTCCTTACCCACACAACGCAGGGCAGCTGGACCAAGTCACAAAAACTGCTCCACATCAACCACCTAGAATTATTAGCAATATTTCTAGCGCTAAAGTCATTCCAACCGCATCTTACTCACAAGACTGTCTTAGTCAAAACAGACAACATGACAGCAATGTACTATGTACAAAAACAGGGGGGACACACTCTCTACAGCTGTCTCGCCTGGCGCAAGCCATATGGAGATGGGCCATTCCTCAAAACATTTACCTCCTTGCAGAACACCTTCCAGGAGTTCACAATCACATTGCGGATCTGTTAAGTCGACAGACACAACAGATTCACGAATGGGAACTGCATCCGCAAGTTCTACAACCTTTTTCCAAATGTGGGGCCATCCACAAATAGACCTGTTCGCCACACAAGAAAACACAAAATGCCCAACCTTCGCCGCCAGGTTCCCACACCCGTCGTCCAAGGGCAATGCAATATGGATGAACTGGTCAGGCAGATTTGCATACGCTTTTCCGCCTCTCCCACTCATTCCCCTAGTAGTACGCAAACTCAGACAACAGTCTCTAACAATGATCCTAGTTGCTCCCACATGGGCAAGACAACCATGGTTCACAACACTTCTCGAACTCTCAGTAGTTCCACACCACAAACTGCACCTCTCTCCACACCTCTTAACTCAGAACCATGGAGAGATCAGACACCCCGATCCAGGTCAACTGAATCTGGCAATATGGCTCCTGAAGTCCTAGAGTTCGGTTACCTTAACCTTCCACCTGAGTGTATGCAGGTCATTAAAGAAGCCAGACGTCCCACTACCAGGGCTTGTTATGCAGCAAAATGGAAAAGGTTTGCTATTTATTGCAATAACAACAATATCAACCCACTAGATGCCTCCATACAAAACATTATCTGTTACTTGCTGCATCTGCAAACATGTAACCTAGCATACTCATCCATAAGATTACATCTTGCCGCTCTAGCCGCATACTTACAAAACAGACAGCATTTGTCACTGTTTCGAGTACCTGCAATTAAAGCCTTTATGGAAGGCCTTAAAAGAATCATTCCCCTAGATTGCCACCCTCTCCAGCATGGAATCTAAATATTGTCCTCACCAGGCTCATGGGTCCCCATTTGAACCTCTGCACAAATGTGAGTTACAATTTCTTACATGGAAAGTAGCCTTCCTAATTGCAATAACCTCTCTCAGAAGAGTGAGTGAGATTCAGGCTTTAACCATACAAGAACCTTTTTACAAATCCATCGTAATAAAGTAGTTCTCAGACCAAACCCCAAATTCCTACCTAAAGTAATTTCTGCTTTTCACCTTAACCAATCAATAGAGTTACCCGTCTTTTTCCAAGACCCAGACTCTGTAGCAGAAAGAGCTCTACACACACTAGATGTCAGAAGAGCCCTACTTTACTACATTGACAGGACCAAACCTTTCAGAAAGACAAAACAATTATTTGTAGCTTTCTCCCCACCACATAAAGGTAATCCCATCTCAAAGGCTGGCATTGCTAGATGGATAGTCAAATGCATTCAAATTTGCTACCAAAAGGCTAAACGCACCTTAATAATTCCCCTAGGGCACATTCCACACGTAAACTAGGGGCTTCTATGGCATTTTTAGGGAACATCCCCTAAATGACATATGTAAGGCAGCAACATGGTCTACGCCACATACCTTTACCAAACACTACTGTGTTGATGTACACGCAAAGCAGCAAGCTGCTGTGGGCCAAGCTGTTCTTAAAACACTTTTTCAGACTACTGCAACTGATACAGGTGACCACCGCTAGGGAGACACTGCTATACAGTCTATGCACAGTGTACGATCTGCAGCTCATATGCCTCGAACGGTAAATGCTACTTACCAGTATGCATCTGTTCTTGGCATGTAGAGCTGCAGAGTCGTACACGCCCACCCACCTCCCGGAACCTGTATCTGTTCCAGTATAATCTTAATTAGATATATTCACATGGACATTTTTTTCTTCTTACTGACTCCATCTTTTCCCATCATGGCGAAAAACAATCTAACCATGGAGTCGATGCCCATGCGCACTATCGTCCAAAGGAGGAGTCACCTATCTCGTGACTACAAAAGACTCTTCCAAGACAACAACAAAGTGCAAGCATCCGAGCCCAACACCAGATGGCGATCTCATGCACAGTGTACGACTCTGCAGCTCTACATGCCAAGAACAGATGCATACTGGTAAGTAGCATTTACCTTTTCTGTGCTCTACTTTAAATCTATAAAGGCTATTTATACCTTTTCAAAGTACACCTACCTGCAAGGAAGGACCCATACTTTTCTATTAATTATAAGCGGTGGTTATTTTTTTAAATGTCAAAATTACTATTGCAAGCATATAGCCGCTATATTTGTCCAGCAGTGTGTTTTCTTTAAGCCTGACTTCACAGTGCAGCTGTCTGCAATACTTATTGTTGCCAATTATTTAATATACACATAGTGTGGGTTTAGTCTTTGCCCCACAGGGCCCCCCCCTTTCATGGTTTTGGCTGTTTAGTGAATCATTCCATTTTCTATTTACCTAGTACTTGCATTACAATGCATAATTGCACTCTGTCACCATACATTCACTTCATTATGTCACACATGCAATGTACACACCAATTTCTTTTTCTTTTCTTTTTTTGCAGCCAGTATGTTTTTATGTTGTCAGGACTCCTGTGCGAGCCGGACTTTAAAATGGGCCCATTGTTGGGTAGATTCCGTTGCAGATCAGAACAGCCTACCCCAAAATGACCAAAGTCTTGCGAGATCAACAACAAAAGGCCCAATCTTGCGTAACTTCAGGCTAGAGTAAGGGCATCCATCTTCGGGTCAGGCCACCTAAAAGGGCTGCAAGTTGAGGCTACCTTGTCTGAAGCGTATACTTTTCCCTAAAATCTTCTAAGTGCTGCTTTTCATTGAGGTACACACCTTACATTTTCCCACCCACTTTCAATTGCCTTACCCCTTGACTTTCTGCACCTTACCATACATCATTCTTTTTTTTCCACACATCACTAAAATGGGAAGATGAACTCCTGGGTCACGAGTGGGGCGGGAGAAAGGCACTTACGGTATGCTGTGCATTTGTGTACATAATACACGCATACATTTTAAAACTTCCTGTGCATTGAGTATTTTCACAAAACAATAAAAATTTCCATATCAGCGTCCCTCTTTGAATGATGGTTACATTTTCTTAACTGACGTGCGTATGACAATTGAAGCTATTTTGAATGAGCGTTTTTCGCCACTGTTATTCAGTTTCTTTGTCATCACATCCACATGTTAGCATAGAATGTGTAGAAATTTAGAACTGAAGGATTGGATCAGGACAAAAATGTTTTATGAAACTTCTCAACCAGATGATGCTGTGGTTTATTTTGTGCGTGCTTACTAACCAGCAGATCCAGAGTTTGAATCTCTGTCTCTGTGTTGCTGATCATGTTTGTCAAACTAATCACAATAAATAGTGCAAAGCATTAGATCTTTTATTTTTATTCAATATCTGCTCTAAGTTAAGTGACCGCATCCCTTGTTTGGAAAAGCCAGAGTGATCAAAAACCAAAGAGGTTTGCTACGTTCTCCATTTATAGTGGCACGTGGCAAGAATTTTCACTGCCTTTTGCATTATTTTGCATCGGCCCAAATCCTACAGGTCTCCGCTTCGTGTTTTAGTAAATTGAGAAATCTCCGCAAATTTTTACATTTTTTGCCAGAAGATTGCCGTAAATCCGTAGTCCATGCCACAGTTACATCCAGGCTGGACTATGCAAACGGCTTATATCTTGGCCTGCCTAAATATTCGATTAGACGTCTGCAGATGGTGCAGAATGCGGCTGCGAGACTGATTAGACACATTCCCTTTCGACATCGTCTCTCCGCATCTACAGGAGCTACACTGGCTTCCTGTAGCTAAAAGAATAGAATTTAAGGCCTTGACCCTGGCCTATCGGGCTCTTCAGGGAAGATGTCCTAGCTATCTTAAACAAAGACTCTGCCAGTATAAGCAAAATCGATCCCTGCGGTCAAATTCTCAGAATTTGCTCTACGTTCCCCGCTTTGCGAAAGCCCGGCTGGGTGGTAGGGCGCTCACAGTAAGAACGGCTAAAATGTGGAATGCCCTTCCTGGGTATCTCCGCCAAGCTAACACAGAGACCAGTTTCAGAAAATCGCTGAAGACATGGCTCTTTAGCAATGATTAAGCCTGATCCCAGTGCCCAAACGTCCGTGCATGCGCTGCCTGCTGCTAGAGCGCCGGGACACCTCTGTTGTTGAGGTAGCTGTTCGCGCTATACAAGCTTCAGTATTATTATTATTATTATTATTATTATTATTTCCATGAAGTCTTTCTGAACCCTAGGTAATATGCCTCCAAAATTAACAGGATATTGTGGAAGTTGATACATGATTAAAAGACCAAAGTCGAATTCTGTGCAGTTGGCAGAACTTCAGCCTTCTGGATGCTAAGTCATAGTATACTCGCCTTCCTGGATTAAGCAAGGATGCAATAAACAACCTAGGGCTCAGTTTCCTGGTCATTCTCTCCATATCAATGCAACTGAATTAGCCAACTTTATTGAAATAGTTACTAAATCCATGGATCTGAATTAGCACTTATCCCTTTCAGTTACCAGCAGACTCAATTATATCAAAATATTAATTATACCCAAACTTTTCATCCATTGTTCCTTGCACATAGATATGTTCCAGGAGGTCTTTCCCAATCAAATGTCAAACTATTACTGAGTAGGCAATATGCACCAAATAAAGTTCTTAATTGTCTCTGTTGGATTGGAGTGAAACCGAGTCGTCGGCTGTAGAACCAATGCAGACACCAAAATGTTTTAAATAGTACATCCCTAAACCTATAGAGGGTAGTATCTGATTAGTCATGGATTGTCATGAAAGCAACCTTTTATTCCTAAGCACTACTACACCACAATTGTGCCTAATACAATATTTCATTGTCTATGTATTAGAAAAAAGTTCATTAATGTTGTATTGATTTTACGACAAATACATAAGCAGCAAAAATATTATTTAGTACAGTACTGTTGACTTATTGTATTCTCGTTTTCTTACAACTACCATTCTCTACCCTCCCCCACCCAACACCATAACATGTTATCCAGAACATCACATTTCTCTCTCATGTAAAATGCATTACCTCCTTAAGTTCTCCATTAATAGACCGCCTCTTTGCCTTGACTTTCCATTTTCAGTTTTTCCTTGAATCGTTGATTCTAGTTCCCAGTGGAACCTTGGTGCCCTTAAAGGTTTTGGGACAAGTTTATTCTGGCAAGATTATTTGGAAGTGTTCTATTAGTGGTGTGTGTCCAAGTGGCACTAAATCTCCTCATCTCTTGGATCATACGTAATATTTCTCATCGCCATTAATGATCACAATCTTCTGGAGCATTGTACGATTTCAGGTGTCTTCATTTTCTTTCCGTTTAATGTCATTTCTTGCTTAGCTGTTAGTAGGATTTTCAAATGGATGCCCTGTCTTTGTGCACAAGTTCTTCCCAATTTGCCAGCCTTCTACCCAGGATTACTACCATGAGCCGTATTACAGATGGTACCTCGGGGCGCGATGGGTGCAAACAGTGATCATATGTAATTCGGCCCCAGGGGATCATTTGGTAAAGGCAATCGTGAGTCTTTTAATGTGGCTTAATACTTCTTTCTAATAAATTTCTATTATCGGGCATGTCTGCCAAATATGGATCATTGTACCTTCCATGTTGCATCCTCTCCAACATTTCCCTTCTATGCGTGGATATAGTTATTTACGTTTCTGGAGAGTCCTTCAGTAATTATGCATGATTTTATATCAGGTTTCCCCTCCCAGGATACTGTTGGTTGTTTTCAGATGTCTCTTCATAGTCTTTCCCATTCCCCCTTAGTTATGTCTTTCCCTGACATCTCTGCCCGTTGATGCATAAATGGACACTCCTGATTTTTTTGCCATTGATTTAAAGCTTGCATATTTGTTAGTAATTAGACCTTTCGTGGACTCCTAACTTCTGAAGAATGTATCAAAGGACATTCGCTATTTTGTCCTTGCACTTTTGTTTACTGGAGACATTGTCCAATGTCTGAGTTGGAAGCATTTTGTCTCTTTTTCTATTACCTTAAAATCTACCTTACACTTTTCGAATTTCTTGGTCGTAAAAACGATCTTTCAGCAAACTGCAATTCCCTGACTGCCAGTGGATAAATACCCTGTCATTCTTTCCTTCCCGTTGCCTCTTTATCAGTAGCGACTATTAAAACGTTTTTGTTTAAGGAGAAGGTTTTAAGCATTTTTGCATTTTGCTCAAAATTGAATTCGAAGTTTACTTTTTGTAAGTCACATTTGTATCTTTTCATATCATGTAGCGGCGTTTAATGCGGTCATCATTGCAACAACCCAGCCTGAATCAAGTGTCACTACTACAGGGAAGAATTTTCTCCTGTGAAATAAATTATGCATTTCAGAAATTGTATCAAAAACCGACTGCTCACTATGTACCTCTGATTCAATAAACCTCGATTTTTGTAACTGTTCTCATTTTAATTTTGAAGGTCGGTGATTGGGTACTAGAGCTGCTGAGTGGTCAAGAGGAGTTTGTGACATTCCTGTAATATGCAGCATATGATATCATCATTTTATTGAAAAAGTGGCTGAAAATTCTCTAAGAGTGAATGCTAGGGTGGTGGATGGTGGTCGAGCACCCCTAAACGAAAGTGAGACGTCCAGCCTTGCCACAGAGATCGGGCTAAGATATTTTACAGGCTGGAATAATGATGGGAGAGTTCTCAGACCTAAAGGTTGAGAGGCTATTCTGAGTACGGTGTCCAAGAATAGGATATCTTGCAAGTAAAAATGTATACACCGCCTAAGTAATATTTGTGGGGTAATAAAGCAACGTGGATGGGGAAGTAGGAAATCATAAACTCAACATACAAACAGATGCTTCCAGTCTAAATCTAGACTGCATTATTATGAAGCTTCAACGAACTGAATAGCAGTAGAGTGCTGAACTGTGGATGAGAACTACAATACACTGTATGAGTGTTTAGAATGAAGTTTGGTCTACTGGGGGCATAGTTTCTGATTGTGTAGGTGATTGGTGTCCTTTTAAATGATGTTTATAGTTGCTTTCTAAACTGCAAGAGGTTTGTAGTAGTTCTAGCTCCCGGGTGCATAAATGCAAAAAGGTATTTTGCTTTTGAATTTGTAAGTTTCCTATCTGGCTATGTTTGCCTAAGGTGGTTATTTTCAGATCAAAGTACTCTGATTGTTTCTGATGGCCTTTTAGGTTATGCAAAAGTCGTGGTCTTGAGGGAAAGCCTATTTAGTTCCTTCAGTACTGGGGTGGTGTGTTTGAACTTGAGGCATTTTGAGTCGTAGTGCTGGCTATAGAATACCTTATAGTTGTTCCAGTGTTGTCAGGGAAGCTGTTGTGCAGAACTTTGCCACCATTCAGATTAGACGGGACTGTTTCTATATAGTCTGCTTCGGGTCCTAAGTGTTTCACTAATTTCAGGAGAAGAGAGCTGATACCATGCTGTCTTGGCTATTTTTTTATTTTTTTAAGGAGAGGTCTTAGTTGAAGGTGAATACAAACGATTTTGTGTTGGCTTTCAGCGGAGTGATTAAACAGTCTAGATTCATGTTGGATAGCCACGCTCTTTGCGGTCATGAGAAATTCTACTTTTGTCAGGGTGAGCTTCAGGTAGATTCTTGACATCCAATTTCAGATTGGATTGAGGCAGGTTTGGAGTTGCTGAATGTCATGAGACGATATTTGTCTGGTGGAATCATTGGTGGTCTGCTGATTGATGGATCTTTATTCTACTGGTTAGCAGCAAAGTCCAAGGGGTTACATGTAGAGATTGAAGGTGGTGGAGGAGAGGATGGGTCCCTGGAGTAGTCTGTAGGAGACGGGGAAATTCTGGGGTTGTGAGTTTGGTACTTCACCAGTTTGAGAATAAGACATGGATGTCCTTTGCCTTTGTGAACGTGTTTGTGCACACGTCTTGATAAAATGAGGGAATCAAAAGAAGAAATGTAGAGGGGAACAACCTTTTATTCCTAGCATTACTACTCCAAAAGTGTGCCTCATATAATATTTGATTGTCTATGTATTCGAAAAAGTTTATTAATGTTTTATTGATTTTACAACAAATACAGAAGAGAAGCCGTAAACATATTTAGTACAGTACTGTTGACTTATTGTATTCTCGTTTTCTTACAACTACCATTCTCCACCCTCCGTTCCCCACCACCCAGCCACCCAACACCATAACCTCTTATTCAGGACATCGCATTTCTCTCTCATGTAGAATGCATTACCTCCTTAAGTTCTCCATTAATAGACCGCCTCTTTGCCCTGACTTTCCATTTTAAGTTTCTCCTTGAATCGTTGATTCTAGTTCCCAGTGGAACCTTGGTGCCCTGAAAGTTTTGGGACATGTTTATTCTGGCGAGATGTTTTGGAAGTGTTATATTAGTGGTGTCCAAGTGGCACTAAATGTCCTCCTCTTTTAGATCATGCGTAATATTTCTCATCGACATTAATGACCACAATCTTCTGGAGCATTGTAAGATTTCAGGTGTCTTCATTTTCTTTCCGTTTAATGTCATTTCTTGCTTAGCTGTTAGTAGGATTTTCAAATGGATGCCCTGTCTTTGTGCACAAGTTCTTCCCAATTTGCCAGCCTTCTACCCAGGATTACTACCATGGGCCGTATTACAGATGGTACCCCGGGGGCGCGATGGGTGCAAACAGTGATCATATGTAATTCGGCCCCAGGGGATCATTTGGTAAAGGCAATCGTGAGTCTTTTAATGTGGCTTAATACTTCTTTCTAATAAATTTCTATTATCGGGCATGTCTGCCAAATATGGATCATTGTACCTTCCATGTTGCATCCTCTCCAACATTTCCCTTCTATGCGTGGATATAGTTATTTACGTTTCTGGAGAGTCCTTCAGTAATTATGCATGATTTTATATCATGTTTCCCCTCCCATGATACTGTTGGTTGTTTTCAGATGTCTCTTCATAGTCTTTCCCATTCCCCCTTAGTTATGTCTTTCCCGGACATCTCTGCCCGTTGATGCATAAATGGACACTCCTGATTTTTTTGCCATTGATTTAAAGCTTGCATATTTGTTAGTAATTAGACCTTTCGTGGACTCCTAACTTCTGAAGAATGTATCAAAGGACATTCGCTATTTTGTCCTTGCACTTTTGTTTACTGGAGACATTGTCCAATGTCTGAGTTGGAAGCATTTTGTCTCTTTTTCTATTACCTTAAAATCTACCTTACACTTTTCGAATTTCTTGGTCGTAAAAACGATCTTTCAGCAAACTGCAATTCCCTGACTGCCAGTGGATAAATACCCTGTCATTCTTTCCTTCCCCGTTGCCTCTTTATCAGTAGCGACTATTAAAACGTTTTTGTTTAAGGAGAAGGTTTTAAGCATTTTTGCATTTTGCTCAAAATTGAATTCGAAGTTTACTTTTTGTAAGTCACATTTGTATCTTTTCATATCATGTAGCGGCGTTTAATGCGGTCATCATTGCAACAACCCAGCCTGAATCAAGTGTCACTACTACAGGGAAGAATTTTCTCCTGTGAAATAAATTATGCATTTCAGAAATTGTATCAAAAACCGACTGCTCACTATGTACCTCTGATTCAATAAACCTCGATTTTTGTAACTGTTCTCATTTTAATTTTGAAGGTCGGTGATTGGGTACTAGAGCTGCTGAGTGGTCAAGAGGAGTTTGTGACATTCCTGTAATATGCAGCATATGATATCATCATTTTATTGAAAAAGTGGCTGAAAATTCTCTAAGAGTGAATGCTAGGGTGGTGGATGGTGGTCGAGCACCCCCTAAACGAAAGTGAGACGTCCAGCCTTGCCACAGAGATCGGGCTAAGATATTTTACAGGCTGGAATAATGATGGGAGAGTTCTCAGACCTAAAGGTTGAGAGGCTATTCTGAGTACGGTGTCCAAGAATAGGATATCTTGCAAGTAAAAATGTATACCCCGCCTAAGTAATATTTGTGGGGTAATAAAGCAACGTGGATGGGGAAGTAGGAAATCATAAACTCAACATACAAACAGATGCTTCCAGTCTAAATCTAGACTGCATTATTATGAAGCTTCAACGAACTGAATAGCAGTAGAGTGCTGAACTGTGGATGAGAACTACAATACACTGTATGAGTGTTTAGAATGAAGTTTGGTCTACTGGGGGCATAGTTTCTGATTGTGTAGGTGATTGGTGTCCTTTTAAATGATGTTTATAGTTGCTTTCTAAACTGCAAGAGGTTTGTAGTAGTTCTAGCTCCCGGGTGCATAAATGCAAAAAGGTATTTTGCTTTTGAATTTGTAAGTTTCCTATCTGGCTATGTTTGCCTAAGGTGGTTATTTTCAGATCAAAGTACTCTGATTGTTTCTGATGGCCTTTTAGGTTATGCAAAAGTCGTGGTCTTGAGGGAAAGCCTATTTAGTTCCTTCAGTACTGGGGTGGTGTGTTTGAACTTGAGGCATTTTGAGTCGTAGTGCTGGCTATAGAATACCTTATAGTTGTTCCAGTGTTGTCAGGAAGCTGTTGTGCAGAACTTTGCCACCATTCAGATTAGACGGGACTGTTTCTATATAGTCTGCTTCGGGTCCTAAGTGTTTCACTAATTTCAGGAGAAGAGAGCTGATACCATGCTGTCTTGGCTATTTTTTTATTTTTTTAAGGAGAGGTCTTAGTTGAAGGTGAATACAAACGATTTTGTGTTGGCTTTCAGCGGAGTGATTAAACAGTCTAGATTCATGTTGGATAGCCACGCTCTTTGCGGTCATGAGAAATTCTACTTTTGTCAGGGTGAGCTTCAGGTAGATTCTTGACATCCAATTTCAGATTGGATTGAGGCAGGTTTGGAGTTGCTGAATGTCATGAGACGATATTTGTCTGGTGGAATCATTGGTGGTCTGCTGATTGATGGATCTTTATTCTACTGGTTAGCAGCAAAGTCCAAGGGGTTACATGTAGAGATTGAAGGTGGTGGAGGAGAGGATGGGTCCCTGGAGTAGTCTGTAGGAGACGGAGAAATTCTGGGGTTGTGAGTTTGGTACTTCACCAGTTTGAGAATAAGACATGGATGTCCTTTGCCTTTGTGAACGTGTTTGTGCACACGTCTTGATAAAATGAGGGAATCAAAAGAAGAAATGTAGAGGGGAACAACCTTTTATTCCTAGCATTACTACTCCAAAAGTGTGCCTCATATAATATTTGATTGTCTATGTATTCGAAAAAGTTTATTAATGTTTTATTGATTTTACAACAAATACAGAAGAGAAGCCGTAAACATATTTAGTACAGTACTGTTGACTTATTGTATTCTCGTTTTCTTACAACTACCATTCTCCACCCTCCGTTCCCCACCACCCAGCCACCCAACACCATAACCTCTTATTCAGGACATCGCATTTCTCTCTCATGTAGAATGCATTACCTCCTTAAGTTCTCCATTAATAGACCGCCTCTTTGCCCTGACTTTCCATTTTAAGTTTCTCCTTGAATCGTTGATTCTGGTTCCCAGTGGAACCTTGGTGCCCTGAAAGTTTTGGGACATGTTTATTCTGGCGAGATGTTTTGGAAGTGTTATATTAGTGGTGTCCAAGTGGCACTAAATGTCCTCCTCTTTTAGATCATGCGTAATATTTCTCATCGACATTAATGACCACAATCTTCTGGAGCATTGTAAGATTTCAGGTGGCTTCATTTTCTTTCTGTTTAATGTAATTTCTTGCTTAGCTGTTAGTAGGATTTTCAAAATGGATGCCCAGTCTTTTTGCACAAGTTCTTCCCAATTTGCCAGCCTTCCACCCAGGATTACTACCAGGGTATCATTTGGTATAGGCAATCATGTGAGACTTTTAATGTGGCTTAATACTTCTTTCTAATAAATTCCTATTACCGGGCATGTCTGCCAAATATGGATCATTGTTCCTTCCATGTTGCATCCTCTCCAACATTTCCCTTCTAAGTGTGGATATAGTTGTTTACGTTTCTGGGGAGTCATGCAGTAATTATGCATAATTTTATACCATGTTTCCCCTCCCAGGATACTATGGGTTGTTTTCAGATGTCTCTCCATAGTCTTTACCATTCCCCCGCTGTTATGTCTTTCCCTGACATATTTGCCCGTTGATGCATAAATGGCCACTCCTGATTTTTTTTTGCTATAGTTTTAAGGCTTGCATATTTGTTAGTCATTAGACCTTTGGTGGACCCCCAACTTCTGAACTATGTATCAAAGGACATTAGCTCTTTTGCCCTCACCTTTTTGTTCACTGGAGACCTTGTCCAAAGTCTGAGTTGTAAGCATTTTGTCTCTTTTTCTATGACCTTAAATTCTACCTTACACTTTTCTAATAGTTTAATCTCTTGGTTTTAAAAGGATCTTTCAGCAAACTGCAATTTCCTGACTGCCTGTAGCTAAATAGTGTACCATCCAATTCAGCAGTGAAGTTCAGTTTAACATGTACTGGGGGTGAATGGTGATAGGAATGTTGTAATCGCTTCAGATGTTTTCAGCGTGACCCATATTTCCATGACTGGTAGTGTGATGTCAGATACTTGTACAACTTCAGGTGTATGATATTTGGGAAGACACAGAAAATCACCAGGTGGTGTGCCGAACAGCGCTATTCCCATATAGGACCAGTATTTTTCCATCTTCCGGAAAGACCATTTGGATGCTCTTTGCAGTTGGGCCGCTATATGATATTTCTCTATATCGTGGAGGCATGGAGAACAGCATCCTTCTAATGCTCTGCAAAAATGCCCTTGATAGCCTAGGTTTAGGGTTTTGCCAGATACATTTGTTGTCGTGTAGTTCCTATAGTACCCCTGCGGGACCTGTGCGTTTGGATAACATAAACTGTGGGCTTGGTGGTAGACTGGCTCTGTGCACCCCCACTGCGTATGTTAGCCGGATTTGCATTAGCTAGCTCACAGTGCCACTAGAATCTGCTCTTATTGGGGAGAGATTAGTTTCTGGCAACCTTAGATCATGACAACCCTGATCCCTCAGAATCGTGGAAACAATGTACTACTTTTCGCTCAGTCACTCATGCTTACTTGTTCGGTTTGTCTCAGAGAGTTACACAGAATAAACAGTCTGGGCGTTTCAATAAGTATTTATTGAACAGTTGTTACTCTAGTATAAAATATGTGTGCTGTAGCAACCAGCAGACAATAGCAGAGATATATTATCAGCAGTACGATAAAAGTGAAAGGGTAGTACAGTTCTATCATATTGCAATAATGATGGTTACATACATGAATATATGAAATGCATTATAAAAGTGCGCGTACTCCTACGATGCCTAACTAGATGTACCTAGCATGTGTGTAGGTCTAAAAGCCTAAGAGCCAAGAATCCTTCTAGGATTTAGTCGAACCCCATTACCTGAATAGAGAGAGTGTGGGACCCCGTCCTGGTCTCGAGTTGGACACCCCGCAAGGGCTGTGTTAGACCGCTGGCAGCTGGAGCGACTGCATGCAGGAGCCTCGGTGTCTCTGGTCAGTGTGTCAGCATGGAAGTCTCGGTTCCCTCTGTCTTACCGTGGCAAGATGTGGTGTATTTGTACCCTAAAGTGTCTCGTCCCTTAGTATGGTTTGTATTGGTCTTTGTTGGACATGAGGAAGAAGTCAGGGGTGACCTTTGTACATACATATTATGCAGGAGATGTAGCTGGTGAATGCTCGTGCATAATTTATGAGTACATTGTAGGCCTGTGTTCGGGAAAAACCCTTCAGTGTTCAAACCACAGACTAGATAACGTTCAACCCTCAGAGTTCGTTGTGTACTGTAGGGAACTAATGTAGGTGAAAGATCATGCCTATATTAGGGCATAGGAGATCATGACTATAATAGGGCATAGACGATAATGACCATAATAGGGCATATACGATTATGACCATAATAGGGCATATACGATTATGACCATATACGGCATATATGAACGTGTCTATATTAGGGCCTCTATACGAAACATAACACCCACTCCTCTTTCGAATTGGATGACAATGACCAAACTTAAAATCTGGACAATTTAATTTTTTTTCTTAAAAACATGGTTTTAAAAAGACATTTAAAAAATGTTTATAAATGTTACAAATAAGCTATTCTTTAGTTGCCACTTGAAAAAGTCAATTCTCTCTCACTTATAAAAGTCACATTACTACAAGCAGAAGAAGGCCATTCTTTCTCAAGTGAAAAGTGTCAATTTAGGAAATGTTCCAAATTTAGTTCGTTTATTTATGAAACCAAGTGGAGAAGCCGAATTCTTTCCCGGGATGCGATGAGCCAATTCAAGATTAAGTGTCCTGGCTGGGAGATACAGCATTATCGGTGTTAGCTACTGCAGACGACCAATCCAACGCCTCACAGAGAACGTCAATCGCACATAGATGGAATTCAGCACTACCAACAGTCGGTGCTGCGGCAGCTTGTGCGGCAGATGTTACCGGAGTGCCTGTGGAGGAGCCACCTAACCCAGCAGGAGCAAACGGCACCTGTGGATTCTCAAGGAATGCGTTCATCAGATACTCCTCCGGACATGGATGCTATGCTGGACCCCCTAAAGGCCCATGCTCTGCGTTGTCCCCAGCGTCTTCCAATTCGAAAGAGGAGTGGGTGTTATGTTTCGTATAGAGGCCCTAATATAGACACGTTCATATATGCCGTATATTGATTGGAAGACGCTGGGGACAACGCAGAGCATGGGCCTTTAGGGGGTCCAGCATAGCATCCATGTCCGGAGGCGTATCTGATGGAAACGTTAGACAGAGATCCAACGCGCACTCTTCTCCGCACAACAGGCATCGAAGAACAGGTAAGATGCAGTGCACCCAGACTGGTCTAAATGATAGAAACCAAGAGGCGTTCAGTTCTCTTAGGCCAGGTATACCCAGAAGCTGCACCATGCGTTCACTGTATTTCCGCTCCATGAGTATGTTCGCCATTTCCTCGGAAATTGGGCCGTCCGTTGCGTAGCAGTAAGATTACAATCAGGACTCCTGCAATTAGGAACAGGATAAGCGGGAGACCTCCAAAGACGCTTCCCACTACGGAGTGTATAAAATTTGGGATTACTCCGAGGACTGTCTGAAAGGTGCTTAATAGTCCTTAATAGTCCTGACCCTATGGTCTTAAATAGGTGTACAATACCGCTCGTATCAGACTTGTTAAAGATACGACCCACCATTTCTGCGAAATGAAAGGGGCAGTTTGTACGTATAAGCGCCTGTATCTCAGTCGAGTTCCTTGCAACTTGACGTTCAAAGGTTTCTCGAGCGGAGGTTAAGGGCACGGGTTGCTGTAAAAGCATGGCTTTCAGTCTGCTCAAAGTATCAAATTGTATAAAGGAAACATTCAACGAAGGCCATAACGGCGCCTCCCTGACTGTGTGCAGTGGCGGAAACAATACTTGCATACAGCAAGTAACCCTGGAGTTAACAGTGACCAGATAGGCGACACCCGGAAGCATCCCACAGCAACCTTGATCGTTTAGCATCAAGTAACTCCCATTCGAGAGCAGCTGGAAAACCGGTGTGATCATGGCCGCTGGGGTCCCTGACATGTGACAAGATAGATTCGCTACCGAACCACTACATGCTACGTGCAGAGAAATATCCTGACACATGAGAGAACCGCTTAAAGCGTTCTTGCAGTTTGTACCACTCAAACACTTCTCGATCCCCACTCCGGCATCGATATCTATATGGTAACTCCCAAGATTCCTTAATGTAACCCTTACCCATTTTTTCATATTTGACTGCCTGCCTTTGCTCAAGGCAATATTGAAACGTAGTGACCGGCAGAGTGATTTGGCCATGAATTAGCCATTCATTTGATGGTGATTCGGCTACAGTGAATGGTAACCTTTCCAGTTTCTCAATACGCAGCATTGTATATTTGGCTTCCCTTTGTGCCATTTCTGTCTATCGGTTAGATTGTATCCCGAAAACCGAGACGTGGTGTTTATGAAACGCCAGGGTACGTAGCCTGCACGCAAAGATTGCAGCGTCCAGCTTAACATTACAATAGAACGTAACCGAGATTGCCCGTGTTGTAACAAGGCCAAGTCTTGCTCTAATACGTTAATTGCCGAAGATACAATGTTGCCTAAGGAGTAAATCCTGGAGATCAAAGTTGTTAACCCATTATCCACTACAGCTAATGCCTTCTCTATTTTAATACGGTCTATTTCCCGTATTCTTTCTGCGGCCTCCTGTTGGGATATTTTCCAGTTTTCATTATAGTAGGCATAGATGCCAGCATATATGAAACGTTTCTGACGTGTTTTCCTTGGGCCTAGTAAAAAATCCCCAAGGTCTACATCAGGTGTGAGTAAGGTCAAGTGATGTTTCACTTCTGTGAGTGTTGAGGTCTCTAGCCAATCAAGGCACAACTTCCCAACACTATAGGATGTCACTACCCCTGGGTGTTGTCTTTCTACATAGCGTGTATCTGGCCTACTGATACTAAACCCCTCGGTTGTACCTAGGAATCTCTGTTGACATGTGTTCGTGTCAACGGGCCAGATCAGCCATTCTGTCCAATTGGGATTTGACCTGTTGTACTGGAGAATGTCATCTAATCCTACCCCATGTGTAGTTGAATTCTGCCCCCCACCCATCTGTGATGGTGCTGGAAACCCAGGTGTGTTCATTTCCTTGTTTTTGGCTAGTCCAAGACAGGATGTCTGTTGCACAGTTTCATTTAGAAATATCTGCTGTGGAATGAGGCATGCTCTAAAAAGCGCTTCTGTTCCCTGGACCTGCCAGTCCCTAGAACCCCAGATTGATTTCAAATCTATAGTGACCTTCCATAGGTCGAAACCCTGTGTAGACAACTGGGCCATAAAGGAAGCAGAGTAAATCTGTTTGGTGTAGGTCAACATAATTTTCTGTGCTGATGTTGTTGCCACTTTGTAATAAAATGACATCGGGTCAGATGTATTAAACCCCGAAACGTATGTGAATTTCTGTGCAAAAGTTTGCGAACTACCTTTTGGAGGTGTTGGGCAGTGTTCCCACTGGTGGTATTCAAATACATTTCTAGGTGTTATCGATTTGTGCAAGAAATGATGACCATAATGTTGGTAACAGTACAATATATCATAGTCTGAAGTACCTTCTAACATTTCATTGTTCGGAAATGCTGCAGTTTTTTCTAAATCAGACATCATATTATTTATAGTTTCAGTGTCCCAATCATCAGAAAGTGTACTGGAGGTAATGATATCACTTAAAGAAATTTTAAATACATGTTTAAGCTTTAAAAGTTCAGTCGGACCGAATATATCGAAATCAATCTTGTCCCATACTATACCGACCGGTATAGGAACTGCCGTGATGTTCACTGAAGACAAGTCTCTTGGTTCACGATGTGAATACTGGTGTGGCTTTAAAATCAAATTGACTCTTTGGGCTGTAGAGCGCTGCTGGAGATATCGTCCATTAATAAGCATACTAAAAGTTTTAGTTAAACCTAGCCAGAAAAGAAAAAACAGAATCCCAGTGATATACCATAGTTCTATCCAAGGTGACACCAGGTAAGTCTTTCTAAAAAAGTGCAAAAAGTCAATGAGTTTCTGTTTGTGTGATTTTTGGGCTGGCGTAGTTTCCGGCTCGCTTGGATCCAGTGAAAACGTATCAAAGTTCATGAAGTAGCCAGAAGCAGTTCGATCAATTGTTGGAATTGCATCGGGATTTGTTGAGATCGGATTTTGCTCTTGACGAGGCATGTTGACGTAGACTAGACGTCTGTAGTCGGTCTTATTGCAACTTCGTTGTTGAGTTGATTTTCATTTTGAAGTCGAACTTCTTATTGAAGTGGAACGAGTTCCATAGCATTGTTGCTTAGTCCTTCATTCCGTACAGGTGGCTCTTCAAACGTGATGAGTCTTTCTGTTTGAACTTCTTGGATTGTAGCGAGAGGAGGGCGTCTGCTACTGTGGAGTCCACGAGGCCTACTGTTTAGTATCGGCCACATAGTGTGGTTTGATTAAGTTGATTGAGACAAATCTTTTCTCCTTTTTCCCGGCAAGAGGCGGCAGAAGTACTGTTCTTGTGCCTTGGATTGCTAGGACCGGTACAGCTGTTCTGTAGGATGGTCTGAATTTTTTCTTCTCTGCAATCTTTTCTCTGACCAGATCCCCGATTTTTGGGATCCAGACAGGTCTTGCCGTTACTGCCTTGACTTCCTCACTGGCGGTCTGTTTTAAGTGGACGTTGCTTTGTTGTGTCCTGGATTCATTTAGATCCTGTAAAACAGCCAAACGATCATGGTTATCAAATGGTTTTTCATCTGCCACTGTGCCTCCACAATCAAGATCAGGTACCCACATTCTTGTCCCAAATAGGACCTCGTAAGGAGTGACACCCCCTAGAGAGCTTCTTGGCTGGTTATTAATTGCTCTTTGGACCCCATAAAGGTGACTGACCGAACTACCGCCCTTGCCTAATACCTTAGCTGTTAAAGATTGCTTTAAGTCACGGTTTTTCCTCTCCACAACCGAATTACCCTCAGGATGGTACGGAGAGGAGTACCGCAATGCTACACCCATTCCTTCCATGGCCTTTTTGTAAGCCCGAGAGCTAAACGCGGGCCACGGTCAGAATGTAACGTGCCAACTGCGTATGTGCCGATAAAGACTCGCAAATCTTTTATAACAGTTTGAGCGTCAGCCGAGCGCTGAGGCCAGACCCATAGGAATCTAGAGCAGGAATCCACTGCAACCATGATATATTTCTTGGCCCCATCAGATTGTAGGGGTCCGCAGTGGTCCAAATACACACATGCGAGAGGTTTGTCTGATTTTAGTAATGGTGTCTGCGCTGGGCGTGCTACGGTGGAGCCTACTCCCTAAGGTGGAGCCTTTCATCTGCTGGCAGATGTCGCACTTTAAGATGTAGTCTTTGGTCTGCTTTGTTAACCCTGGCCACCAGTAGCACTGTCTCAGTAAAGAAATAGTTGCTGTAACGCCTGTATGCGCAGAGCCCAAACCCTCGTGTGCTGCTAGTATTAAGCCTTGCCTACGATCCATATTTGGTATTACTCTATCCCCCACTCCAGGAATCTGAGCATATGGAATGTTGTGTGCATCTAACTTGTAGGAGTACTACTCCCTATGGCCGGTTGAGCAAATCCGTCAGTGTAAATAATATATTCATACTGATCTAGAGGCAAAATCTCATTTGGTAGAGGATATTCTTGTTCGTATCGCAGAAATGCTTGTGTTTTTAAACTTGGATCAAATCTGTATTCAACATCCGTTGCAGTAAGAGAATTAGCCCATTGTATCCATCTGGGATGTAAGGCTTTCGCATTTGGAATGCTAGCCTTTGTAACAGCCTCTAAGACTGGCACTGGGGTCACGACTATTATGCGCTTTCCCTGAGCCAGAGCTCTTTCTCTTGCTACATCGGTCTGCACTGCTGTCAGGATTTTTTCTGTTGAAGTGAAACGCATCTCTGCGTTTGTGTACAGGTGTGATTTGTATGCGATTGGTACCGTTTCACCTTCATTGATAGTTAAGTAAGTGTACCCGCATTGACCCGCTATTACTCGGATCACTAAGTTGCGTACGTTTACGCGTGTCTGTAAGTGTTTTGAAGCTATTATGTCTTCTTGTAGTGAACATAGGATGTTTGTATGTTCCTGTGTCCATTGTCTGACTGAAAAATCAGGTTTTATTAAGTCGTAGAAAGGTTTTACTCTTTCTGCGTAATTCAAAATGTATATTCAACCAAAATTTAGGAATCCCAGAATTGATTGTAAATTCTTTAACGATTTTGGAGGTTGGAGCAGCGCACACTTTTTTAAAAAGTTAGCTGCTAGGCTTTTTCCTTCACTTGACGGCTCATACCCCAAGAACAGGACATTGAGATGGGCAATATTTGTTTTTTCGAAATTAAATTTATAGCCCCCAGAGGCGAATCCCATAATAATGGTGCTCACCCTGGTCAAGTGCCTCGGTAAGTCATCGTCCGTCAGATAAATATCATCCACATAGGACAATGCTTCCTCATCCAAATTTTGGAGCAACTCTGTTACCCTTGCTGAAAACAACCCCGGGCTATTCTTATACCCTTGGGGGAGTCGACAAAATTGCCGTTGTGACCCTAGCGCTGAGAATGCGGTCAAATACCTGCTTTCAGGCGCTATATTTTGGCAGAAAAATCCATTTGAGATATCAAGTGTTGTTTGTATTTTTTCCGCACAATGTTATTCATTAATGCGGCACTGTGTGCATTTTGAACTGCAAATGTCTTTGTGCAAGTGTTTAAATGTCTGTAATCTAAAACTAAACGATATGTGTTGTCTGGTTTTGATACGGGGAATAAAGGATTGTTCATTGGTGAGGTGCAATTTTCTATCACCCCTTGGTATTCAAGTTGATCTAGGATCTCCCTGACTTGTTTTTTTAGCTTCCTGCTTTATAGGGTATTGTCTCTGAGCATTTGGGGAAACTTTTAACGGGATCACATGGTGGGTTGAATCCTCATCCCAACCAGCATGATTTTTGTACAATGCCGGAGCTAGGACAACCGCCCACACCTGCGCATATGCATGTTTTAAATGTATGGGAACGAGGTCGGAAAACGCTGGAAAAATTATCGTTTCTCCCTTGGGACACTCTATGACGAATGCTGGCGGCCAGTCTTGCTCTGCTAATCGGATGTCATATCCAGATGACAGATTTTTCCAAAATAGACCTTTAACTTTCCTGGGCTTGTCCCCCTCCATCCGGAGTGTTATCTCATGTAACTTATGTGGGACACTTACCCGAGTATCAGGTGTTTCCACCGTGATCTACTCACTCAACTCCGCTACTGCTAATGACGGGATACCATGCGTTCTGGTATATATGGCAGCAAAGACTGTACCCCAAGAGGTGCAGTCCTCTATTTGTTGTGTGATCCCCATGGGCAAGCAGATTGTTAGTATTCTGTGTTTATCACAGGTGGTAGTATTCGGGAATACTGCCTCAAGCTGAGTTATTTTCTGAGCTATCCAGAATGGATTGTTCACATTTTGCGGGCATTTTGCCCATTACTGCGTGTAATGTTTGAGGAGTAATTTTATTTCCTGTACCCTGAGCTGGAGTACTATTTGCTGCACCTGGTGCAGGTTGGATTGTTAAAGTCCTCATGACAAATTGTGTCAGGTTTCTGTAGATTTTAATTAAATCTTTGTGTTGTACGAGTAAGTCTCCTGGTGGCATTGTGTCAATGTCAGGATGTGGTGTGTAGGCCGCTAATATTGGCCATGTGGCTCCTTCTCCTCCGAGTGGGCCTAACCTTGCTCTTCCTTGTACGTGGGGTAGGGCGCCATTAAACCAGTAATAATGTTCCTGGTAAGTGAGTAGAATCTCTATGTCCTCAAACGGACAAAATTCCCGTGGTGAATCTCCTATATAGTAGTGAAATGTATTTGTTATTGCATTTGCTGCCGGGAATGTAACCCATAAATAGAATACCTCTGTTTTGTTTGATTCGTGTGCCTCAATCACGAAAACTACCATGCCACCCCTAGCTTGTAAACCATTTTTTATTAGTCTTAGGGTGACTGTCCTTCTGAATTTTGGTGCAATCTGTATTGCATCCGCAGGATCTTCTCCTTCGTCTGAAAAATTCAGTTCAACTCTCTCTGCCCTTACCTCGGTATTAGTCATGTTTAGAGGAAGAAGTGTTCCAAGGGAGCTAAGATAAGGTGTTATGCACAATTTTTAGGAACACTATGTCCTTTCAAGCTTGAATAACCAACAGCCAATAAATAGTATTTTCGTACTACTCCGCTGCGGCGGATTTTGTGCCCACCCACTCCAGACGTCTCTGGGGTTTTGTGAGTAGGTTCTCTGAGAATAGCACGACTGAACTACTCAGATTCTACTGTTAAATAAGTAACCCAACCAACGTTGGTGGCGCCATGTCGTGTAGTTCCTATAGTACCCCTGCAGGACCTGCGCGTTTGGAGAACATAAACTGTGGGCTTGGTGGTAGACTGGCTCTGTGCACCCCCACTGCGTATGTTAGCCGGATTTGCATTAGCTAGCTCACAGTGCCACTAGAATCTCCTCTTATCGGGGAGAGATTAGTTTCTGGCAACCTTAGATCATGACAACCCTGATCCCTCAGAATCGTGGAAACAATGTACTACTTTTCGCTCAGTCACTCATGCTTACTTGTTCGGTTTGTCTCAGAGAGTTACACAGAATAAACAGTCTGGGCGTTTCAATAAGTATTTATTGAACAGTTGTTACTCTAGTGTAAAATATATGTGCTGCAGCAACCAGCAGACAATAGCAGAGATATATTATCAGCAGTACGATAAAAGTGAAAGGTTAGTACAGTTCTACCATATTGCAATAATGATGGTTACATACATGAATATAAAATGCATTATAAAAGTGCACGTACTTCTACGATGCCTAACTAGATGTACCTAAGTGTACCTAGCATGTGTGTAGGTCTAAAAGCCTAAGCGCCAAGAATCCTTCTAGGATTTAGTCGAACTCCATTACCTGAATAGAGAGAGTGTGGGACCCCGTCCTGGTCTCGAGTTGGACACCCCGCAAGGGCTGTGTTAGATCGCTGTCAGCTGGAGCGACTGCATGCAGGAGCCTCAGCGTCTCTGGTCAGTGTGTCAGCATGGAAGTCTCGGTTCCCTCTGTCTTACCGTGGCAAGATTGGTGTATTTATACCCTAAAGTGTCTCGTCCCTTAGTATGGTTTGTATTGGTCTTTGTTGCACATGAGGAAGACGTCGGGGGTGAACTTTGTACATACATATTATGCAGGAGATGTAGCTGGTGAATGCTCATGCATAATTTAGGAGTACATTGTAGGCCTGTGTTCGGGAAAAACCCTTCAGTGTTCAAACCACAGACTAGATAACGTTCAACCCTCAGAGTTCGTTGTGTACTGTAGGGAACTAATGTAGGTGAAAGATCATGCCTATATTAGGGCATAGGAGATCATGACTATAATAGGGCATAGACGATAATGACCATAATAGGGTATATACGATTATGACCATAATAGGGCATATACGATTATGACCATATACGGCATATATGAACGTGTCTATATTAGGGCCTCTATACGAAACATAACATTGTCACAAGCGGTTTGTAATAGTAGCTTGTTTTGTCTGGGTATAGTTCTTAATAGGGCTTGGGAACAAATATAGCAATCTGGGGAATATGTTCCTTTTAAGCGCATCTTTGAGATAAACAGTGGGCTCTCCAAAGAATCTGGTTGTTAGCCCTATACAGGCCTTGTATTGTTGGAGCGATATGTACTCTAAGTGCTTGGCACTCTTTGGTCCCTTTAAAAGCTGTGACTGCTTCTAAGTTACTCCTGGTGTTTTGGCTAATTTGAATCCCCATGACCTAGCGATTTACTGAGGTTCACCTTGGAGCCAGACATATCAGCGAAAAGTTGCATGGCTGGTATCACTGCTGGTATTGTCGTGGTTCGATTGACACTGCCATTGAAAGTGCAATGAGGAGTGGTGATAAGGGGAACCCCTGCCTTCTGCCATAGGGAAGTGGAAGCTCTGAGTTTTGCCTTAGTTTATCACTATATTTGGTGTAGGGGATGCATAACTTGCTCCAGTGTATTTGTTATATTATCTGCCAAAACCTGACTTTCATCATAGCTTGCTGCAGAAAAAAATGTTTCTACTCTTTTGAAAGTTTTTTTCTGTTCTGATCCCCAAAATAACAGTCGGGTCGCCCTTCTATTAGATTTTTCAACCAGGTGGAGGATCCTAAATATGTTATCAAAGGTTTGACCCCAGATTGGTCTGGTTCCACCAAAAAGGGCATGCAGGTTTCTAATCGGTTTGCTAGGATTTTTGTGAATATTTTGAGGCCTGTGTTTTAACAGAGAGATCTGGTCTATATGATGATATTTGTTACTTTGGTCTGCCAGGTTTATGCACAGGATCTATGTTGGTTTCTCCCATAGTTTCACTCACCTTGGCTGTTTCCTGAAAAGTATTGTACAATTTTAAGGGAGGAGCAACTATTGAGCAAAATCTATTTAATAAAATGCTTTCCTTAAACCTTCTATTCCAGGAGATGTTTTTTGGGAGGAAGACTTTCTATACCTTTTTATACCTCTTTCTACTTCCTTGACCGAAACCACCTTTTTTAAAAAATCTTACCTAGTTTGTGAGGCAAAGAAGGTAAGTTTAATGACTGTAGAATCTGAACCTTATTATGGACATCTGGCTTTTGTCTCGAAGATACTGCTAGTATAGTATAGTACAGTATAGGAAGCCCTGAAAAAAGACCCCTGGTTCACCCTCAAAGGTCCTCAACCAGACCTCTGAGCTTGCCTCCACACAAAATCTGCTACCTTTCAGAAAGCTTCAGGCATCCTCCAGGGACACACTGTAGGAAAGTGGGTTTCTGTTGCAGTAACCCCCCCACTTTTTGCCAGACTACTGATGCACTTTGACTTGATGTGCCCTGGGTCCCTGCCAATCTGGTACCCAGGGCCTGTGTTCTTTCCCCAAAACTATCCCAATTGGCATCTCTGGCCACAGGTCAGCCCCTGGTAAATGGTACCACAGGTACCCAGGGCACTGTGACCAGGGAAGACCTCTAAGGGCTGCAGCACTTATTGTGCCACCCTTAGAGGTCCTGTACCCCTACACTCACACACTGCCTTTGCAGGCTGCGTGTTTTGGTACAGAACAAAGTGAAGAGTCGACATGGCACACCTCCCTGTGTGCCATGCCTACAACCCACTGCCCTGGCATAGATCAGTCACCCCTCTAGCTGGGTGCCCTATACCAGTGGTGAGGGTACAGGTGCAAGAGCCCTGTACCCCTACAGTGTCTAAGTCCATTCTTAGACATTGTAAGTGCACTGCTGCCATTAAGAGTATATGGTGCTGGGAGCTTGTCATTACAAACTCCACAGCACTACAATGGCTACACTGAAAACTGAGAAGTTTGGTATCAAACTTCTCAGCACATTAAACCCACACTGATGCCAGTGTGGGATTTAATGAAAAATGCACACAGAGGGCATCTTCGAGATGCCCCCTGAAAAACGACCAGCCTCTGGTGGGTTCCCTGACTGGTACACACCAGCCTGCCACCACGAGACATGTTTCTGGACCCCTAGGGTGGGAGCCTTCGCTCCCTGAGCCCAGAAACAAAGCCTTTCCTGGGTGAAGGTGTTCACACCTCCCCCAGGCCAGGAAGAGCCATCTGTGGCTGGGAAGCTTCAAAGGCCTGGCAGCCTTTGTAATGCGACCCCCAGCTCTCCTGCTAGCAGGAGAAGGCCCACTTCCTGTGTCCCCTCCTTTTCGGCGGGAAGACAGGTGGGAAAAATTAGCCAGCCCAGAAGGTGTGCCCACCTCTGCCAACTCCACCCCTCAGGTGGGGGAGGCGAGGTGAAGCCCTCTTTTCAGTGCTCGCCATCTTGCCTTACTGCTCGACCACACTACCACAAATCGAGAGTAAGGTTCTATCTAACTTTGCCTCTGCCTACCTTTGGGGTTCCACTGAACTCTGTGCACACTATACCTCACTTTGGTATAGTATATACAGAGCCATCTTCCTACACCCACATTTGGTCCTAAGACAGCAGTTCAACTGACCCTCATCTACCCTCCAAGATCCAGTCCTCAACCAGCCAAAAAGGTCTGACTCCTCAGTGATTTGGGGGGTGGAGAAGCAGGTCGCCCCCTACTCCCTCTGGCTCCTCCCCTGCCTCTGATCGTAGTGGCAATCTTACAGAACGTGGGAAGCACCAAATTGGAATTTCAGGTTTGTAGGCCACAGGAGTACCTGTTCTCTTTAGACAGCATTTCCAACAGTAACGCCCCACCATGATTGATTAGTTTGGTAAAGGTTGAGTCCCACCAGGTATCCCCTGAAAGGGATCTCACAGAGAGGTTGACCAAATCTAGTTTTCCAAATATTCGGCTTCCCCGGGATTGTTTGCTATTGTTTGGAGTACCATATTTCCTGCAAAATATAGATTCAAAAACTCCACTGATTTTCAAAACCAAGTAGACTGAATTTTTCTGAACCTGAAATAAATGTTTCATATCCCCTCACCAGCTTTATTGGCTACCAGTAGCTCCAAAAATAAAATGTGGACTTTTATGTAAGTTTTCAAATCAGATAAAAGCACCGGACCAATCTACTTTTAGAATCTGGAAAAGAATTAGATACCCAGTCAAACCCTAAGATCAAACAGGGCAAACCTGATCACACAAACGAGGATCAACAGAAAAACATAAGGGCAAAAAAACATTTGGGTAATGGACACACAACTCTAACTGCGGTTGGATCAGAGGATTCCACCAAACCTGAGAGCCTTCAGAAGAAATTTGAGTTACTTTACAGAGGCCTTCCCCTCCAATACCCTCACCACTGAGATACACCTTCCTACAAGGCAGGCCTCAAAAAATCTACTGCCCACTTGCTTTTATCAGGTCGAGCTATTTTTAGCACCTACTAGTCCCATGAGTAAACTCAGGCTGGAAAGGAACAGGTGTTCTGTTCATGTAGAAAGTGAATGAGCAATAAAAATGTCATTAAAGCTTGTCTTTATCTTGACACATTTGCTGTCTGTTCAAAGAAAGAGGTCAAATGTCAGTTTGTCTTTTAACTAATCGCTGCTTGGAAAATGAGGTTTATTTTTCTCTCTTACTAAAGTTAGAGGTTTTTGTCAAGTGAGCTGTCTGAAGATTTCAGTTATTTTTCTCTAACACATAACATTTAAATAAATACCCTGTAAATTAATATTAAAATATTTCAAATTATATCCGGAATTACAAAAGCACATTTTTTGTAACTAAGAAGTGTGATGCAAACGGAGTTAAATGGGAGCAAAACAAACCAGAACACTTTAGTTTGTGATTAGCATGTGACACATATTTGCAGAAACTCTATTTCCAAACATTGTTTGTACACTATATAGTTTTATCAGTAAAGCTGCATGTCAGTGGGAAGGTTTGTGGCCATTTCAATGTAAAATCTGCTGATTGCAAATGACAGTGTGCTACCACTTTATGCTATAGTTATGTATTTATTAAAAGTGATAGTATTTAAATATGATTTCAGAAACATTCCTGCCCCGTGCTGATGAAAATGTTGTTAATGAACTAAGAGGCAAGTCAGGGGTCATGTGTATCCTATATGTGGCTAGATTTGTATTATACATGGAAAGAAGGTTCAGTCTATTACATCAAACGAGTTTTTGTACAGCAGACGTGTTGAACTCGCACATTTGAAGGTGCTCTCATATGTGATAATGAAGAAAATGGCGACTCAATGAATTAAATTATTTGGCTACGATCACATGATTTGAAACCAGTTTATTGGTCAAGAGCTTTACAAATAGGTCGAGAAGATTTAAGTCACTAGACCTGCAGGTCTAGCAATATTTTTATAATTTTTCGAGACCTGCAAGGGATAGTGCCCCACCCAAAAAAAGTAAGTGCACACCTCTCTGAAGGTACCTCATCAAGGTCAAGCAACAACTCTTGATGCAGTAGGGAGAGAATAGTAAGGTGTACTAATCTCTTCAAACACATTAGCATTACTAAATGTCTTCTTAGCACAAGCCTATGAAGTCAAAACCACTTTATAAATACATTAGTCCTCTCTTGTTGTACCACCCTTTAATGAAGCACAAAGCAGGAATGCTCTCTTTCCTTAGAACTCTTTTTGCTTTTGCCGTAATCTTTGGGAAATGGATTATGAATAATACTATACATGTGGTGTCAATGTATGCTGATAGCACTTTAGTCTTAGTAGAAGCAGGATTCGGTTCCAAACCCCCTAGAAGAGTGGGAGCGTTTCTGGAGTAGTGTCTGGCCTCCACACACATTCGGAGAAAACCTGGTCATTTCCCGGTGAGGCCTGACCAAAAGTAGGGAATTGTACGCATATGTGCAATGGGAAACTGAATACTTTAGATACCTGGGAATCTAGGTGGGACATACTACGGACAAGCAGTTGGCCTATAACATGGATGGAGTAGCAGTGGAATTTATGGGTTCAGTCAAATTCTGAATACATTTCTCATTCTGATCATGTGTAGAATTACAATAGCCACAATGGCGGTAGTGCCAAGGTGACTACCTGCCATGCCAAACTCCCTGTGCCCCCACCCCTCCCCTAGAACCTGAGACATTTAGAGAGCTAGATAAACTGCGATCACCAGGGTCTAGGCTGGAAAGAGAAGTCTGGTATATCTAGGGATGTCCAAGCTGAACTGTGTGGCGAGTGGTCTTAGACTTCTCGACTTCAAACACTATTACCTCGCTATGCAACTTAAACATGCAGGCGGGGCATGATGGAGGTCAACAACTAGGAAAAGGACTGCTGGATGGGACCTAGGGGCTGTCCATGTGAGAGAACTACTGACGATGGATGGAACCATTCCTACTCAATACCTGGACATAGTTTGCCAGTTGGGTAGCATGTGTGAGTGTGCAGTTAAAGTAATTAAGAAAAACCCTGAATACACCTGCTCTGTGTAGATGGAGCGTGCAGCCTTTCAAGCGTATTTGGGAGGGGAGCATCAGTAGCCAGATGGAGGGAAGGAGGGTGTGACACCCTAGGAGAGCTGTACTCGGGAGACTCCTTCAAAGGTACAGAAGAATTTTGGGGTTAGACCTGAGCAGCTCTTACAGTATGTCAAATTGTCCCATATTGCAACGGAAATCTGGGCTAGTTTGCTGGATACCATGTAAACAACGAAAACGTTGGTCCCACTCCTAGAAAATGTGGTTGGGCACAAATTGCTGTCTGCCCTATATTTGTAGAAAACAGCGGAGGTGGGCGTGCCCATAAGGCAACACTGGGATGCCAACTGCACAGAACCATTAACGGATATAAATTGAAAGAGAAGCGCAGGTTGAGGAAGTTTAGAGCAATGAAAGGTTTCAATTGGATCAATTCAACTACCTTGAAACTAAACAAAAGCTACTTGAACAGAATGGGCGAGTACCATCTAGAGTACTTGCAAGGTACGTATACATATACGAGGTCTCTTCTAACCTACATCTCTCAAGTGGTAACCAGTCCACACTAACCATTTAAAAGTCTCCTTGGGTAGTCCCAGATCCAAAAAAAGAGGTAAAATGAAACACAAGTTTGTGCTATTGTGGACACCAGACCCCTGAAGGTGGAAAACACTGTCAGGAGTAGGCCCGGGGGTGGAATGGCTGAGACGGGAGGATGGGGCACCACTGGAGCACTGGCAGGAGTAGGCCCAGGGGGCAGAACGGCGGAGAAGGGAGGCTGGGGCACCATTGGAGCACTGGCAGGAGTAGGCCCAGGGGCGGAAAGGCTGAGACCGGAGGATGGGGCACCATTGGAGCACTGGCAGGAGTAGGCCCAAGGGCGGAACAGCTGAGACGCGAGGATGGAGCACTGGCAGAGTAGGCCCAGGGGCGGAACGGCTGAGACGGGAGGATGGGGCACCACTGGAGCACTGGCAGGAGTAGGCCCAGGGGGCAGAACGGCGGAGAAGAGAGGCTGGGGCACCATTGGAGCACTGGCAGGAGTAGGCCCAGGGGCGGAAAGGCTGAGACAGGAGGATGGGGCACCATTGGAGCACTGGCAGGAGTAGGCCCAGGGGCGGAACGGCTGAGACGGGAGGATGGAGCACTGGCAGGAGTAGGCCCAGGGGTGGAACGGCTGAGACGGGAAGATAGGGCACCACTGGAGCACTGGCAGGAGTAGGCCCTGGTGCGGAAAGGCTGAGACGGGAGGATGGGGCACCATTGGAGCACTAACAGGAGGTGGCCCAGGGGCGGAAAGGCTGAGACAGGAGGATGGGCCACCATTGGAGCACTGGCAGGAGTAGGCCCAGGGGCGGAACGGCTGAGATGGGAGGATGGAGCACTGGCAGGAGTAGGCCCAGGGGCGGAACGGCTGAGACGGAAGAATGGGGCACCACTGGAGCACTGGCAGGAGTAGGCCCTGGTGCGGAAAGGCTGAGACGGGAGGATGGGGCACCATTGGAGCACTGGCAGGAGTAGGCCCAGAGGGCAGAACGGTGGAGACGGGAGGATGGGGCACCATTGGAGCACTGGCAGGAGTAGGCCCAGGGGTGGATCGGCTGAGACGGGAGGATGGGGCACCATTGGAGCACTGGCAGGAGTAGGCAGAACTGTGTAGGCAGGAGGATGGGGCACCATTGGAGCACTGGCAGGAGTAGGCCAGGGGGCAGAACGGCTGAGACGGGAGGATGGGGCACCATTGGAGCACTGACAGGAGTAGGCCGTGGGGTGGAACGGCTGAGACGGGAGGATGTGGCACACTTGGAACACTGTCCCGGTGGATGCCTGAGGGTATCATTTGGAGGGTTCGCGCGACCAGCACTTGTAAGACTACCCCGAGGGCCCCGAATAGAGAATGAAAGTGCATGACCAGAGTCGGGGACATCTGAGGTTCCAGGAGAAAATTGGAACAAGACTGTATGAATCTACGTGTATGTATCTGACTGAGCTTACAGTTCTCTAAGGGACAGGAGGACCTCAAAATGTGAACTCTCACCCTTGTATTGACCATACCGGTACTATTTTTGTGAGGATGGAGATTACGTGCTTTTTTGGAAAATGAGCAAGTAATAAAGTTAAAAAAAGTTTCAAACAAAAACCTTACATTTGATGAATACTAAACACAACAAATAGCCGCCTGAGGAGTGACGCTGCCCTGGTGTAACTGACACATGAAGCACAGCTGTGCACGAGCATCTAGCGTGCCCACGCTGTAGCTGTCAGTTTCGCGGCGCTGCAGGGGGCTAGGATGGGAAGCCGTTGAGTTCTCGTCAGCGTTCAGAGCTTTGGAATGTACCACAAGCATGTACTTGCTATCACAGCCAGGACAGGACTGAGACCGAAAGCAGCCGTGGAATCTGCCGTAAAATAACATCTCAATGAAACACTACTAAGCAAGCATAGCGAGTGAGCAGAGCTTGCCCTTGTCCAGAGCGCCCTGGACGAAACCACATTTGGCACCCCTCCCATTCGCCCTCTTCAACTGTCTGTTGGAAAAAAATGGGAGGGGTAGGAGGAGGGTAACGGGACAGAAGAGAAAGGAGATTCATAGGAAGAAAGCAGTCAAAATGCATACACTGTCACTAGCAGTCTCCAGAAACGTATTTAAATGCACTTTTTTTTGGAGCCTTGTCATAAGAAGAATGCTGCGGGCAGCTTCCGCGCCCCTCTGAATGTCAGTGCCCTGGGCGTGGGCCCCGCTCGTACGCGCTAAAGGTTGGCCTGGCGAGTGTGCCCGAGCCTGCCTAATTAAATATTGAAAGGATGTACCGAAGGTCTGCGTATTTTACTTCAGGGTCTTCCACAGTGCTGGAATCCCGTAGAACAATTCCTCTGCTTTCAGCCCTTCTGTGCTTTGTCACATGGTTCTGTTTAAAAACGCACAGAGCAGCCCAATGTTCTAACACCATTGACATCAAAATGATCACCTAGTCCATGCTGTTTCACCGTTTACATGTTTCCAATACTAAGTACCAAAAGCAAAGTGTAGGAAAGTGCCCCTTTTGACATGGGTACCCCCCACTTTTTGCCTGGTATGTGGTGCAACTTTGTCTGAAAGTGTACTTACTGAGCTCCTGCTAACCAGGTCCCCAGCACCAATGTTCTTTCCCTAAACTGTACAATTGTTCCACAATTGGCACCCATTTAGGATCCCTGTAAGTCCCTAATGTTATGTGCCCGGGTTAGGCCCATGTAGCGTAGCTGCTTATTTCTTACATTGTTCTCTTTTGCACAATAACATTTCTGCTGTGACCTTTTGCACATATTCGTGTTCGTGACAATGTTGGATTCGTTTCTCTGAAACTACCTTGTTTACACATCTGACCGCATAACATTATCACAATGCCTCGAACACCAAGTACAAGGCCTTTGCACGCATATCTACAAATGCCGTTCCAGCTTCATCCACGGGGCGAAAGGGCTATCTACATATCCATAACATTGCTAATCTATGCATACATCGCAAGGATGCCTTTTATTCATAGGATTAACAGAGGAGGCACTTCAGCTGACACCGAGGGTCCCTGCATGCCGAGACTTCACCACGCAGCAGTCTGACATCTCCGTGAGGGGTATCCAGTTTGTGACCAGGACGGGGTCCTACATTCTCTCCCGCCAGGTAATGTCTTGTTACTTACCGGTAATCTTCATTACCCCGATTAGGGTCCTCCCCGTCCCAGTCCTTACTACGTGAGGAACTCACAAGCAGAGAACCAATAAAAAACGCAGGACACCAGGGATCCATGCAAAGTACAAAACTTTAATCAAGAAATGATCAAGGAACAGCAGCGTTCAAGACGCCAACAGAAAAACTGTCAGCAGAGGCATGTAAAACATCAAGCCGATAATGTCACACAAAAGTGTGATGGGACTGCCAGGTGGCCGCTCTACAAATCTCCTGGATAGAGACCCCCGCTGCCTCAGCCCAGGAAGCAGACTCAAGCCATTCCTTAGTCAGGATATCCTTCAGGACATCATGGAAGGGAAGGTCATCCACCACAGAAGAACTATACTGTGCGTAAAACCCCTCATCACCCAGGGATTTAGGGTCAAAACCAAGCACCTCCCGAATATGGACCAGCATATCAGAAAACACCTTGCCCTGGACGTACTTTCCCTTAGGGGAATTATCCATGTCCTCCTCGTCATCCTTAGCCCTCTTCGCTGCAGGCTCCAGCAGCGCAGGCTGGACTGCAGAATTAATCAAGTCCTGTAAATCAGCCCTAGAAATCTGCAAAACGTCGTCCTCCTGCAGATACTGAACATTATGCTGCTTGGAAACTGCCTTAGCAGGCACAGGTGAAGAAGCCCCTTCACTCATGGCGAAAAAACCGGAGTAAACCAAACAGGAACTCACCACACAACAAAAAGGAAGTGCCCAGCAACCCCCAATAAATACTGCCCCCAATCACCAAGTCTTGTAACGTGAGACTGGATTAATGAAATAAAAAAGGGGCAGCCCCGCAGTCTCCAGCCACAGATCACAAAGAGCATGGCCGCGGGGGCCGGACACTGCAATAGAGCAGCAGCGCCGGAACGACCCGAGGCCAGGACACCAAGAGAGCTCCCCAGCCCAGCACATGAGCGGGGAGCGCCCTGACCCCAGAACAGGAGCGCGGCCGACCGGAGCGGCGTGCAAATTTACCTAAAACGAAAGAAGCACAAGAAATGTCAAAAACTGAAAACTCACGGTACCGCCAAACCAAAGGAAACTGGAATCAGAGACCGGAACCGGGAGCACCAGCGTTCCGACCGCCGTCGGAGCAGGAAAAAAACGGGCATGGCGGTAGGTGGGAGGGGCTTATGTAAACTTTTGATACTGGCGTTGTGATTGGCTGGGTGAAGGCAGGACTTTTCATTGATTTTGAAAAGGTCTTCGACACAGTGGTATGGGGCTCCCTTTAGCTGGTGCTGACACAAGCTGGCTTCGGACCTCGATTTTGTGGCATGGTTTGTGCTCTTTACTCCAACCCCATGGCTCGAGTCCAGATTAATGGGGTCCTTTCCACAACTTTTCCTATAGGACAAGGGACTAGGCAGGGTTGTCCCCTATCCCCACTCCTCTTTGCGTTGGCAGTTTAGCCAGTGGCTCAACTTGTCCCTATAGACGGCCAGTGTATGAGATGAAATTGGGGCAGTGGGCGGTAAGACTGTATAGCTCTATATGCAGGCGATGTCCTTCTATATCTTGCGAACCCCGCCATAAGTGCTCCCCAATGTCTTCAGTGCTGAAATGCTTCTAGGCAGCCTCAGGTCTTAGGATGAATGCTTCTAAGTCTGAACTGGTTCCCCTGGCCCTGTCTAGAGTCTGCTTTGACTGTCCGATGAATATTCCCCTTCGTTGGCTCAGCTTCAAATATTTAGGTATATGGGTTACTTTGCATCTGGAACTCACCTGAACTCTCAATCTCCAGCCTTTAGTCCGGAAGGCCGAAGCTGACATCGCCAGATGGTGATCCCTTCCCTTAAATGCTATGGGGTGTATTGCTCTATACAAGATGATGATGATTCTCCCACGGTACCTATACATCTTTCAGAATTTACCGCTCCACTTGCCTATGACATGATTTTGTGATCTAGATGGGGCAGCGACAACAATTATGTGGCATGGATCTCTACTCCCGTCTTGCCTTCACGCATTGTCAACGAGGTCCCTATGACGGTGGCCTGGGAATGACAAATTTCTATCTTTATTATTTGGCTTCCCATCTTCTTGTTATTCACGACTGGTTTAATGGGGAATGGACAGACCCTGCTTACCGACTGAAGCTGTCCCTGCTAGGTTTTCCTCTCCTACAGGCCGTGCTCTATGGCTCCCCAGCCTCTACCTACATGCCTCAAGTAACTAGAGTGGTATTCTTGGCCTGGAGGGCTGCGCTTCGGCATGTGAAATGGGATGCCAAGCTTACATAGCAGACCCCTCTCTGGCATGGCACCTGGTTGAAAGAGGTGGTAACTCTTCAAGTTTTATGACCTGGGACCTTATTGGCATCACCAATTGGGTGACATCTGGTCTGGGACGCACATACACTCCTTTCAAGTCCCTCAGGACACCTATGCCCTTGCAAATAACCAATTCTATAAATACCTTCAACTCCGGCATGCTCTCTACACTCTTGTCAGTACATCCCTAATTCTACCAGAGTTTAGTCCCCTAGAAGCCAAACTCCTTATGGGAAACCTTGGGCGTGGAGGAATCTCCCAGATCTACTGTAACCTGATAATGCACTCTCCTGGTACGCTACAACACCCCAGGGCCCAGTGGGAGGGTTGGCTAGGTCCCATTTCGACAAGAATTGGCAAGATGCCTTGATGGCCCCCTCAAGAGCTTACTATTTCCTCGCGACTGAGGCTGGTTCAAACATATTATCTTTACTTTGCCTACCTTCTCTGACCCGAATGCATCGGTAGGGCCTTCGCCCTAATCCCTCCTGCCCCGATGTGGAATTAACCTGGCAGATTTTTAGGTTGAGCCTAGCGGCAGCGCGCATGCACTGCTCGCTCTGCGAGGCATGCTGTAGTAGAGTATGCACTGGAAGCCCTGCCTGTTCTTCGCCCATATTTTTAATTGGCTTGCGTCATTGTCCTACATAAACGCTGGCTTCCGATTCATTTTTAGGCTTGTTAGTCCCTCCTTGGTACCGCCTTGTCTGCATATTTTACCTCCCATCGTTTGGAGTTATACTATATGGCTACACAGCCCCAGCACGCAGTGCACTGGTTAGATGAGCAGGATAATTGGGAGAAACAACTATTGGCGGGCACCCATCAGGGAGCCCCTCTGCTGGAGCTTCTCATGCTGGGGTCTGGAGTGTCTGAATCCTTCCCATACATTATCAGACATGTTGCTGCGATCTGGGAAAATGCAGTACAGAAGGTAGTTAAGCGGGCGCCCTATGCTCCAGATGCACCACTATGGAGTGTGCAGCCCTTCAAACAGATAGGGCAAACAATGACAATTAATAAATGGATAGAGGGAGGCTGCCACTTGAAGGGGGACCTATACACCGCTCAACGGTTTATAACAAGGGAAGAGGCAGAGAACACATTTGAGCTTGGCAAAGGGCAATACCTACAATATACGAAAATCTCCGCAGTAGCCCGTGACCTATGGCCGGCATTTCCACAGGAGCCACCCATTACAACAGTCCTGCAGACGATATCCAAGCTGGCGGGAGGGCGTAGACTGGTCTCACACATATATAAAGCGCTTGGTGAGGATGCTCCCACCGATCCCCTTCCAATCCATACTACATGGGACGTTGTAATGGACGAACCCCTAACAGCGATAGAATGAAAGAAAGTGCAAGAGGGGGTCAAACTGATCAGTTCTAACGCCAGGTTCAAACTCATACAATACAACATCATGCATCAAACATACTTGACCCCACGAGTACTACATAAAATATACCCGGAGCGCCCAAGTCATTGTCCTAGATGCAGATCTGCAGATGCCCACTTTGTGCACATGGTATGGGAATGCCCGGAACTCGCAACCTATTGGGGAAAAGTAATAGACAGTTTACAGAACGCCACAGGATGGAAGATGCCACTTAATATTAGAACGGTGATGCTGGGACTCCTCCCCACGCCCAAGAACAAAAAACTCAGCAAAAAAATCTCTTCAATTAGGGTTAGTACTAGCAAAAAGAAGGATAGAAATTAAGTGGCTGAGTCCACATCCCCCCACAGTCGAGAGCTGGGTTAAAGATGTACACGAATGGGCTACAGTGGAACTAATCCGAATGAAAAAGGTCAGGAGAGATGATAAGCTTGAGGAAGGGCCTGGTATCTCATGGCAACAGATATAGTTAAAAAAGATGACCTCCCGATGGGGGAGGCAGATGTAATCCAGTCAGGAATTCAAAGAAAAGAACAGGTAGTAGTGTTCCCTATGAGGGAAATAACTGCACATCCAATAAGTACACGTATTTCAAAGCATCAGTAATTGGCGTGAGATATTTTGTAAGTGTTGCTAAATTGGCAACCAGGTGCTAAATCATCTTCAAACACCTACTACCTAGAGGTGTCAACTGCACATTAAGAATTAACATGCATATAACTAAACACAACAAAGAAGCTACTAACAGCACACCTTTTTGATATGAATATATTAATTATCCAGAAATAGTACTGGTCCTAAGTTAAATCAATTAATAACAAAGTTAATCATGCACAATGAGGACGATGAGGAAAGATCCAATATGATCAAATTAATCCAGTAAGATCATCAGTGGAGATTTCTTTTATCCTTTATTAATGTCCAAAGATTAAAAATTCCCAGCACACGATTAGCCGACACGTGTTTCGTCTGTACTCATTGTGCATGATTAACTTTGTTATTAATTGATTTAACTTAGGACCAGTACTATTTCTGGATAATTAATATATTCATATCAAAAAGGTGTGCTGTTAGTAGCTTCTTTTGTTGTGTTTAGAAACGGTAGATATAGCGGCGCCAAGAGACTCCCCAGTAGCCGAGGATAGTACAGAAACATGAGGCACACAAAAAGTGGTATCCCCTTTTGTTCCCGAAGATGGTACGACATAGCATGACCTTGCAGGGGGGGAGATATGTTAAACGTTAAAGTTCTACATAGTTGAAAATTGGTATATGCACACCTATGCTGTAATTGTCTCGGAGAAGGATCTGAGAACAAGAACATGTGATTTACGAAGTTTGTAACACCGCAAGGCGGCGAAGATTGAGTATGGTAATATATTGCATTTGAATGAAAATGTACTGTTATTATGCAAAATGCCAATAAAAACTTTTTTAAAAAGTTACCTCCCATAACGACTGGACCTTTTACTTAGCTCGTTACACGGTGGCATCCACTATAGGGACACCGCGCTCAGTTTTAAATTTTATTTTTAATTAAACTTTCATGTTGAGCACGGCGTCCGCTTCAGGGACACCACGCTGTTTTTTTAATTTTATTTTTTAACTTTAGCACTGAGCGCGGCGCCCCCATAAGGGACACCGCGCTCTGGTTGTTTATTTTTTTAAAAACTTTTGCACTGAGCGCGGCGCCCGCTTCAGGGACACCGTGCTCTGTTTGTTTATTTTTTTTAACTTTAGCACTGAGCGCAGCACCTGCTTTAGGGACACAGTGCTCTGTTTCAATTTGTTTAAAATTGCAACGGATATAGAATCTTGGACGATGTCTATCCTAATTATGCTGTACTACCTGAAGGTTGATGATCTGTATAACTACTGCATCTTCTTTTTTAACGTGATGCTTGTGTGTCAACTGTTCATCTTTGCCGCTTTATGTGGTTTAATATCAATAGAAATCTATTTATCAAAAAAGATTAGGAGGTGTGCCCACATTGAGCCAGCACCACCCCTAGGGTGGCGCAGCTGATGTGGACCCCACTTTTCAGATTCCTCCATCTTGTTTTTGTCTGGAATTAGCATTCTAGGGTCAGGGCTATGCCCACTTCCCACAGGAAGTGGTCATATAGAAGGTAGTGACAGGCTAAAGGTAGGTAGCCCATTGGCTACTACCTGTCACTTCCCTTAAACGCACCTAAATTGTGTTTTTAGGTGGCACCCTGGAACCCAAGAACTCCGATTCGACGGATCAAGTGAATGACGAAGAAGTGTCACTGCCTGGCGAAAACTGCAGCTGCCCTTTGGACTTCGGCGTGAAACCCTGCCCTTTCTTAGCCCTCTCTCGACAGTCGCAACGGTGATTCATCCTGAGAGATGGAGAACTACCAAAGCCTCGGGTAGTCTGCCAACACTTCAAAATTCACCTATAGTCTCCCTTGGAGTAAAGGAGCTACTCCCCTGCAGTTCGCAGGCACCGGCAAGCAGAGTCTGGTCCACCGCCTTGCAGCTCCCTGGCCCGACCAACTCGCAGACGACCAGGAGAAGTTACTCATACTCTGGAAGGTCAGCTCCATCTTCCTGCAGAGTGTGAAGACACCAGGACCAACCAGAGCCATGCAGCACCAACCACTGGGGTACTGGATGCCCTGCCCCAAACACCAACAGTGAGAGTCCAGTCTGGATCCTCACTGCACCAGAACCAAGCAGCCTTAGAGTGATGTCAGCATCACTGAGACCCACTTCGTGAGTGGCCCAGCTGCCTTAATTTCTCCCATGCCAGCTGTTTGCCCCTGACTGCGAGGTGCATCTTTGCGCATCCAGCTCAGCCGACCAAACCACTCTTCACCGAGCCTCCCGGCCTGGGTCCTGACAAAACGGCTGTGCCCCCTTGCTCCAAGACCCCTTGCGACCTAAGCCCCCATTTGGGAGTCTTCGGACTTGCCTGCAAGTCCCCTTGTGCAGTCTCTTTTCAGGTGCCCCCCCTTCATCGCGGCGCACCAGCTACCAGCCTCACCAGCACCCTGCTCCTGGTAGAACCTGGGCAGTTCCCGGAGAAATGCTGGTAGTACTTTGGATCTCAGCCCACTACAACTCCAAACCTCGAAGGTGAACCCCCTGAAACCGACTGTTATATCTTTATGCATCTTTGACTTTTCCTCCCATAGGATTGCATTGTGCGTAAAAGCGCACAGGTTTGAACGTTTTACTTACCTGTGAATATTGTTATCGAAAACAGTACTTACTTTGAACAAAGTTCTTGGTTTTAAAACCTATATAAAAAGAAGTGTTATTTTTCAGTTCATCCCTCCACAAGAGCAAAGCCTTTTCACACTACCTCTCCTTGTATTCTTCCACAAGTGCTCCTTTCTGTAAACAGGCCTGTAAATTTTGTTCTTGTATTGTCACATTTGCTATAGATTCAAAGACTGAGGTCAAATGCGGGCTCTGTAGTCGGAGGGAGCTTGGTGTTTACTTTTCTTTCTCTGACTTTAAAGTGAGACGATTTATGTGACAATCGTTCTGGATACTGGGGGCAGGAAAGGTTTTTTTTTCCTAGCACACAAGAACATTTAAAAGAACTGTGCAGGTATTTCAGAATATAGCCAAATGAGGAAAGCACAAATGAAGCAGTCTTTTTGTGTTAATTCTGAAGTGTGTTGGAAACAAATATTTTAATATGATCAAATCAATACTTTAGGTGATGCCATTTCCACACATTACCATTTGTGTGCTGTATAGTTTTATTAGTAAAACTGTATGTCTTTGCAAATTTAATGGTCATTTCAATTGAAAATGTGTTGTGTGTAATGGCAATGTGCCAACACAAATGCATACTCTACTCCACTACACTCTACTCTGCACCACTCCACTTAATCTTGCTGTGCATTTACACAAACTCTCACCTCTAAGACAGTGCAGTCTTACTCATTGGATGGCAAGAAGAATTCATTTTAAGGTTCATGCACCCAATGCATAGAGGTGTGTTGCAGGTATGACACTGGTAACATGGCCAGTGTTGCTTTAAATATCTGTGTGTAATCTTGGGCCACAGAGTTGATTGAATAAGTAGTTCATTCGGATGATTTATGTGTCTGTTGCAGAGAATTACATGTGATTTGTAGGTCACAGGTTTTTAGGTCAAGCCTGGGCAGCGCATGCGCTGCTCTGCGAGGCATGCTATATTCAGTAAATGGACTATCGGGGACTTTGCACACGCCCAACTCTTTTGGTTGGCCCGCCTTTCATTGCTTGGTTCCTTCCGAGCAGACATCGGCAATTAATTATTTTGGTTGACCAGCTCTGGCCATCTCTCGACTCCTTGCTGGCACACCGCCCCTACCCGCCCCCCATCATGCGCAAATGCAACGTCCATCCATGGTGTTATGTGGAGGGGGAATATTTAGGCCCTTTTCTACAGGCCACTGGCCTGCTGTTGAAGAACGTCATGGGATCCCAGAGGTAAGATCAAGATTAAACAAGCATTTGCAATGCAATAGGTCTCGCATTACTGAAAGTTTGACCTATTGGCGTTGCAACTAATAATGCAACACCAATAGCGCAAACATTCAGTAAAGCGAGACCTATTGCATTGCAAATGCTTGTTATTTCATGTAATATAGCTCAGTGGGGTAATGCTTTTGTTGCAGATGTCCTCATTTTGTCTACAAATTACACTCGGGTAAAATGGATCAGTGATTTTATGTCCCAATAACAAATCTCTGCATGTGCCCCCCGACACAGTTTATGATGCCTTTCAGGGGGTTTAACTCCCTCTTTAGTCACTTAAGGTTGAACAGTGGGTCAGTTGGAAAGTCATAAATACTGTCAAACATTTTAAATATCTTGTTTGCTGCATAAATGATTACAGATCAGCGTACTTAATATTCTACAAAGCACACATTCTTACCAACAGAGCGCTTTAGTCTCACTTTATCTGTTGGAAACATCTGAAGTAATACCCAGAGTACCCAGGTATGTTGTTCAACTTGGAGACAAGGTTCCTGCTGGTCCCTTGACCTCCAACTGCTCCCAGCCAAACACTCAACTGGAACAAAAGGAATTGGTGCTTTTCATCAAAGTGAACCATGTACTTCTGGACTGCGCCTCCCCTTGCAGGCTGCAGCATCGCACGGCGTTAAAAGCTGAGAGTGCATGAACCCCCTGAGTGTCTCACACACAGCTTTAGGGCACATTCCGGAAGATTGGTGCGATGGCCTGGAGCCTGGTTCCAGCTCAGGAATTGCTGCAGAACTGGAATCCTGCTGGTTCCCCCTTTATTCCTGAATTGCACATCCGTATATAATGGTATTTGAAAAATAAAATTGGCAATTAACAGAGCATACAACATACCCCGCTTAAATGTCTGTGCTGCTAATTAATAACCAACTAGGCAATGCTAATTTTGTTGCCATTGATAGTGACTGGCCGTCTAGGATCGGCCTTGTTGCCTTTGTGCTACCTTGCATACTGAAACAAGGGGGAGACCTGTATACCGAGGAAACTGGGCAATCCGTAGTAAACCGAACAGTAGTTCTTTCGCAGTACATTTAAGAATTATTCAATTGTTTTTGCGCATTATTAGATGCATGCTTCCAAGAAGGAAATATGCTATACCAAAGGAGGTATTTATTTAAAGTTGAGTGCAACCCCCTCACTCTCACTTCAGCGTTCAGTTTTTTTTGCGCTTTCTGTACCTATAATAATGGGTCTTGAATGGAAATTACGTTTTTTTTTTAAATCACATAAGCATGGCGATGAGCGTATTTTTATCCAGCACCTAATCCTAATTTAGGTTAGTCCTCTTTCCATAGCTGCAAAAGTAGGGTATTTAAAATACATCAACATGGCGACCAAGTAGAAAGCCTTTGGAGTACACGGCATCTACTAATGTTCTAGGGCATGTCAGTTCTCCTTGGCGTTTTTACTTTTATTGTTTGACCGGTTAGTTTTTTAAATATAGTTGCATTGATCATAGCGATTATAGTTTACCAAACATGTGGTTTTAGTGGATATGCATGCATTTTCATTCACTTTTTGGGTTGAGCCTAGGCAGGGCGCATGCGCTGTCTTCGAGACATGCTTTATTCACTCTGTGGGCTGCCTTAGACCCTGCCCACAGCTTTTGATTGACTTATGCTATTGTCCTTTAAAAACATTGCTTCTAAGTGGTTAATGTTCCAAGTTTGTCCCACCTTTTTCGCAATTGTTAACTCCCATGGAGTATCGCCACAGGACTTGTCCTTTTCCACTTCTGTGTTTGTATTATGTGTCTTGGGAACTTTTTATTTATTTTGATAAAGCACTTTTTATAAACTAATGTGTTTTGTTAGTCTGTCTCAGCACTGCACCCATTTAACGTACGCCCTGCTATTTATTTCCCAAAAATACATGTTTGTTTGTGAGGGAATTTATTTTTAAATCTTTTACCCACGCTCCATGTCTGTTGCGTTACAGAGGGGCATGGAGAGATTAAGTGATATACTGAGAAATACTTGCGCTGCGCTATTTATTTCCAAAAAATACATGTTGTTTGTGAGAGGATTTATTTTTAATTCGATTACCTGTGCTCCATTTCCGTTCCGTTACAGAGGGACACGGGCAGGTTAAGTGATTTACAGAGAAACACAGGATGTTGAGCCTTCTGCCGAAAAGCAAACTCTGTTTGCCAGCTTTAAGGTTGGCCGCCCTAGCCCTTGCACCACATCCTCTTCCCTCGATAAGATGTAAGATGGCTGGCACTCCTTTGGAACGCAGTATAAGGTATTTCCATTATGTGTTCCAAAGCAGTGCTGGCCATCTTGTTTTCTACTGTTTGCGCTCCCTTTTCCACTACTTTCCTCTGGTTCGCTTTTTTTCCTATTATTTTTCTCTCTATTATCTCTTTTGTTTTTCTTTTATCTTCCTTTTTTGTATACTTTATATTATTTTCATACAACACATTGTACATCAGGATATGTTTCATGTTATGTTACATACGTGTTATGTTACATACATGGTCAGTGGCGGCTGGTGACATTTGAAAGCGGTGAGGCGTAAAATTATTTTCATACTGCACCGTAGCGAGCGAGCCCGAACTCCCCCCGAGAACATTTTTAAAAAGGAGTGGACAAATGGTGCATTTTCAAGCAAATTTGAGAAAGCAGAAAGGTTAATAAAGCAATTGTGAAAGTGCAGTTATTACATTAATAAAGAGATGTCATATAACATAGGTAGCTGCTTATTCAGTATAACCACAGAGCTGCATAACAGACTTCGAGATACAATGCATTTCTGAGTACCTCACAGATGTTTTTTATTTAACAAACAACTAAACAGGTCGCAAACTAGCAGCATTCAACATATTCACTTTTTGTAGATAAAATCAGCACGTCTGTCTTTAAGAGCAGCTAACTTTTCAATAACTTGAACGTTAAAGTCTGGGATTTTTTTAACTAGGTCGCTCTCTATAGAGAGCATTGCTAAAGCATTCAGTCTTTCCTGAATCATTGTGTTCCTCAGGAATGTCTTAATTCTGTTTAAGGTGGAAAAACATCGTTCCGACTCTGCTGTTGTCATAGGAGTGGTAATGACAATTTTTAGTAAAGCCACTGTCTCTGTAAGTGACTTTTCCATATTAAGTTTCTGAATTAAAGCCAGCAAAGAAATGGCACCAGTGGCCTTCCGGTATACACTCATTCCGTACAGTACAATCAACTCAGTTTTCAGGTCCTCTTTGTTGAGCATAGGATAAGCTTCCACAGCATCATTCAGAGCTTGCTCAGGGAAGGATTGATCATATTTTGCAAAGTGTTCACTTTGCAATCATGCGGCACTCACCAAATGTTTTGTGAAAGAAAAACGTTCTTGTGCATGCACAATTATAATGTCACATATCTCCTTTGCAATTCGCACCAGACTGCTGATGTTTTTCCTGCGGTTTGAAAAAGTAGAATCCTCTGGCAGTTTGCTGTCTAAATTGTCAACCCCATCTCTCACTTTGCTCATGTTGGTGACAAACATACTGGTATCTCTTTGTAAGAGACAGTATCTATGGCTCGTGCTTGTAACTGGTTGTATAATATGTCGACAAAAAACATTGTGTCATGAAATAAAAACAGAAAGAACTGAAACTCTCTGTCTTGTAGTGTTCTAGCAAAGCCACGGGCTTCATTCTGACTTTTGTAATCAAAGTCTTCATTGGCTTCTATGGCGTCAAAACATTTCTCAAGGTCCTCCCTATGTTTATATATTAGGTTGACTGTACGTATGTTAAAATCTGAAAGAGACACGTTAGTGACAGATTCCTTACCTTAGAATATCCCCAGGCGTCAGGCTGGATCCGGAAAGTTTTTTGCGTAGCAGTACCCTTGCGCGTCGGTAGGCGGCGTCGTGCGGCTCCGCGTCCGTCGTCGGCGTCGTGATCGCCGGGATGACGTCGCGGGCAGTACTAGGCGCCGCCCCTGCGCGCTGACGTCAGTTCTTCTTTTTCCGCGCCAGTAAGCGCAGATCCGGGAAGAGCAGTGCCCTAGTCACTTTTTGACTATCTTTTTTGGTGAATTTTTTCACTGTTTCTTCAACGAGTCTTCACGACTCCTAAGGTCCGGTAAGTCGAAGCACAAGAAGTCTAAGCGGCGTCATCGCTCTAAGACTTCGCCTCGCCGGTCTCGCGACTCGGCTGAGGTCCCTGTCGGCACCGTCCCCGCCCCCGCGGCCCCGGACGTGCCTGTCGAGTTACCCCCGCAGTACCCGCCCTACCCGGGCTCGGGGGCGACTCAGGCCGATATACAGGAATTCCTGTCGGCCATGGCCCGCCTCTTCGGGCCTCAAGGTCCCTCCGGTGCGCCTCCGGGCCCCGCGGGCCCTGATTGGGTTGCTCCGGCGTCGCCGTCGACTCCGGTCCCGGCGTCGCCTGTCCCACCAGCCTTCGTCCCGGCCTCGGCTCCGGTCCCGGCCTCGACCCCGGCTCCGGTGGGGCCGCAACCCCCATCGACGCCGGTTGACCTAACCACGCCTCCGCCCGGCGTCCCGGTGCCGTTTCCGACGCCGTCCGGGGCTCCGGGCGGCGTCGTTCCCCGGTTCTCTCCGGGTCCGGACATGGTGCCGGAGCAGGCGTCGCCCGACGCCGATGAGACCTTGGGTCCCTGATGTCCCTCCTCCTCCATATTTTCAACCTGAGGAGGACCAGGAGAGCTGGGAGGGGTCTGACGACCCTCTCACACAACAGTGCGAGTTTGACCCGGACTGGGTTGAGGAACTTGGGGATGCCAGTGGTCTGGATACCTCCCTGACTCTGGCATGCTGTCTCCTCCCGTGGCAACGGAGGAGGGGGCTAATTTTGCAACGGTGTTGCGTAGAGCTGCTGGAGCCTTGAATCTCCAGTTGCCTACAGTGGTCGTCAGGTCTAACATCCTGACTGAAGTGCTTCAGCCGGCGGCCTCCTCTTCGGAGACTGTGCTACCGTTCAACGAGGCACTGACTGACGTTCTTTTGGGTGCCTGGTCCAAACCCACCACAGGGGCTCCTGTGGATAGGAACGTGGCCCGACGCCATCGCCCTGCTCCGGGCGACCCCCTGTTTCTCTCCCAACACCCCACCCCTGAGAGCTTGGTTGTCCAAGCCTCTGCCCCCAAACCGCCTTCCCTACCGCCCCTCCGGATAGGGAATCCAAGCGCCTGGATCACTTTGGGAAGAAGGCTTTCTCTTCCTCCAGTGCTGGCTTGCGGTCTGTTATTACCGCTTGCCTCTTGGGCCGATACACCCACTCCCTGTGGGATTCGGTGGCAACTGTTTTGCCGCAGTGTTCTGAGGAGGTCCAGACACTGCTTACCCGCGCCATTGCGGAAGGGCGTGATGCGGCTAAATATACCATCCGCTGTGGCCTTGATACCGCCGACTCGCTGGGCAGATCGCTTGCAACGACGGTGGCGCTGCGTCGCCACGCCTGGCTGAGAACCACTGGTTTTCGGGAGATGTCCAGAATACACTCATGGACATGCCCTTTGATGGTGTCGGTCTTTTTGGTTCGAAGGCAGACCATGCGCTGGAGCGTTTCAAGGACTCTCGGGCTACTGCTAAGTCCCTGGGCCTTGCTGTTGTGCGCCCTCCGCTCACGTCTGCTTTTCGCCCCTTTCGTGGCCACGGAAGGGCGCCCAGTCACGTCCGCAGCCCGGCCAGCGGCCCGCGCAGCAAGCGCCTTCGCGTGGCCGAGGGCGTGGATACCGCCGTGGCGGTTCGGGCAACCAGCGTGCGGGTCAGGCCACCACCTCCAACCCGTCCGCGGCCTCCAAGCCCTCCTAGTCCCTCCTTTCCAGGTGCACAGTACGCCAGTCGAGGCAGGGTCCGCCATCACCTTCACCTCTGGCGTCCCATCACCTCGGACAGGTGGGTCTTGGACATTGTCCGAAGGGGCTACTCCCTCCCCTTCGAGACCACCCCCAGCCATGCCACCTCAATTCCACCGCATGTCAGGGGATCACTTGGCGCTTCTACAGAAGGAAGTCACGGCCCTCTTGGCCAAGAGGGCCATCGAGCATGTTCCGACCCCAGAAGTAGGGCGTGGTTGCTACTCCCACTACTTTCTGGTGCCCAAAAGGACAAGGAGGACATGCGTCCTATCTTGGACCTCCGGAACGTCAATCGCTTCCTCCGGAAGGAGAAGTTCAAGATGCTCACCCTAGCTCAGGTCTTGACTGCCCTCGACCCCGGAGACTGGTTGGTAGCGTTGGACTTGCGGGACGCCTATTTCCACATCCCCGTCCTGCCGGCCCACCGGCGTTACCTTCGGTTCACGGTAGGCCTCGAGCATTTTCAGTTCACCGTGCTCCCCTTTGGCCTTACCAGTGCCCCTCGGGTGTTCACGAAAGTGATGGCGGTGGTCGCAGCTCATCTGCGCCGGGCAGGGGTTTCAGTCTTCCCCTACCTCGACGACTGGCTGCTGAAGGCGGGCTCGTCCCAGGCAGTCGTCTCCCACCTCCAGACTACGGCCGAACTCCTGCACTCGCTGGGGTTCTCCATCAATGTGCCAAAGTCGCATCTGATTCCTTCTCCACAGCTCCTTTTCATCGGAGCAGTTCTGGACACGACGCAGTTTCGGGCCTATCCTCCCGAACGGCGAGTCCGGGATATTCAGGCTATGATTCCGATCTTTCAGCCTTTATCCTGGGTTTCGGTACGGATGACCCTGAGGCTGCTGGGCCTCATGGCCTCCTGCATCCTGCTGGTCACTCATGCCAGATGGCATATGCGGGCTCTGCAGTGGGACCTGAAGTTCCAGTGGGCGCAGCACCAGGGCGACCTGTCCGATCACGTCCAGATCTCGGAGGGGACTGCAAAACAGTTGCAGTGGTGGCTCTCGAACCGGCAATGGGTCATGGGCAGATCCCTCTCCCTTCCCCAGCCAGAGCACACAGTTGTGACGGACGCGTCCCTTCTGGGATGGGGCGGTCACATGGGAGAGAGCGGAGATCAGAGGCCTCTGGTCTCCGGGCGGAGTCCCGGCTCCATATCAACCTTCTGGAGCTCCGGGCGATCCGACTGGCACTCAAGGCATTCCTTCCCTCTGTCAAAGGGAAGGTAGTGCAGGTGTTCACAGACAACACCACCGCCATGTGGTACTGCAACAAACAAGGCGGGGTGGGGTCGTGGACCCTTTGTCAGGAGGCTCTGCGCCTCTGGATATGGCTGGAACATCAGGGCATGTTCCTGGTGGTTCAACACCTGGCAGGTTCCCTGAACGCCAGGGCGGACGAACTCAGCCGCAGGTGCATGATGGATCACGAATGGCGTCTTCACTCGGAAGTGGCGCAAGGACTCTTTCTACAGTGGGGAGAGCCTTGGTTAGATCTATTCGCCACCGAAGAGAACGCGCAATGTCATCAGTTCTGCGCGTTGGAATTTCCAAGCGGCACTCGCTCGGCGACGCTTTCGTCACGAGTGGAGTTGCGGTCTATTGTACGCCTTTCCGCCTATACCACTTCTACCCAGAGTGTTGAAGAAGATTCGGCACGACCGGGCCCAAGTCATTCTTGTGGCTCCGGACTGGGCTCGAAGAGTTTGGTATCCCGAGCTACTCAATATGAGCGTAGATCCCCGATCCGTCTGCCTCTTCGGGAGGATCTTCTGTCGCAGCAGCAGGGGACGGTCCTCCACCCGAACCTGTCCAGTCTACACCTGCTTGCGTGGAGATTGAGCGGCGGCAGTTGATTCCTTTCGACTTGCCTCCCGAAGTTTGTGATGTGATTCTGGCAGCCAGGCGTCCCTCCACTAAGGTGGTATACGCCTGCAGGTGGAACAAATTTGTGGCATGGTGCACAGCAAAGGCTGTGAATCCCCTTTCTGCCCCTCTTTCTGAGGTCCTTCTGTTCCTTCTCTCTCTGGCCCAACAGGGTTCTGCCCTGGGTACCATCAAGGGTTATCTTTGTGCTATCTCGGCCTTCCTCAGGCTCCCTGATCAGCCCTCCCTTTTCAAGTCCCCTGTTGTTAACAGGTTCTTAAAAGGCATTACTCACCTCTTCCCTCCTGTTCCGTTTGTGATGCCTCAGTGGGACTTGAACTTGGTTCTTACCTTTTTAATGTGCGCTCCCTTTGAGCCTCCTACATAACTGTCCTCTTCGTCTTCTGACTCTGAAGACAGCCTTTCTGGTGGCCATCACCTCCGCTCGGCGGGTGAGTGAGCTCCAGGCTCTATCTTGCAAACCTCCCTTTCTGTCTGTTCATCCAGACAAGGTTGTTCTTCGGACGCGTCCGTCCTTCTTGCCAAAGGTGGTTACTGCTTTCCACATTGGGCAGACCATCACTTTGCCCACCTTCTTTCCGCCTCCGCATCCTTCCAGAGAGGAAGAGAGGCTCCACCGTCTGGACCCAAAACGTGCGCTCTCTTTCTATATTGACCGCACAAAACACTTCCGGGTGGATGACCAGCTCTTTGTTGGCTACGTGGGCGCCAAAAGGTCGGGCGGTGCACAAGAGGACCATCTCCCGCTGGGTTACCTTGTGCATCAAGACCTGCTATTCTTTGGCTAAGAAGGAGCCTCCTGTTGGGCTGCGTGCCCATTCCACCAGGGCAACGGCTGCTACCACGGCCTTGGGCCGCGGTGTTCCGCTGCCGGTTATCTGTCAGGCAGCTACGTGGGCCTCGCTGCACACGTTTACAAAGCATTACTGCCTTGACAGTCAGGTCCGGAGGGACGGCTTCTTTGGCCGTTCTGTCCTCCAGGACTTCCTTGTCTGATCTTTGTTCGCAGACCCACCACCGGGGTTGGTATTGCTGGGGTATCTATTCTAAGGTAAGGAATCTGTCACTAACGTGTCTCTTTCAGATGCACAAGTTACTAACTTGTGTAACGATATATCTGTAAGAGACAGTAGTTAGTGACAGATTCCTACCGCCCACCCATCCTCCCCGTTCTGCGAACTGATTTCTAGGGTTAAGGACATCCCTTTCAGGGCCCTAGTATTTTTCAGACACCTATGTCAGCTTCTTGCATGGCTCTGCGTTCCTGGCGCGGAAAGTCGTGTACAGAACTGACGTCAGCGCGCAGGGGCGGCGCCTAAGTACTGCCCGCGACGTCATCCCGGCGATCACGACGCCCGACGACGGACGCGGAGCCGCACGACGCCGCCTACCAACGCGCAAGGGTACTGCTACGCAAAAAACTTTCCGGATCCAGCCTGACGCCTGGGGATATTCTAAGGTAAGGAATCTGTCACTAACTACTGTCTCTTACAGATATATCGTTACACAAGTTAGTAACTTGTGCGTTCCAACGAGTTGAGGATCCCCTTGGAAGCCTTTTGTCCACAATCTCCTGAAGTGCTTCCGTTCTTTTGGGGAAACGTGAGAAGAATGCTGCCATGCCTCCTACATCCTGAAAGAAAATTTGTGTCTCGGAGATCTTTGATACTGCCTGTTGCATAATAAGATTAAGTTGGTGGGCGTAACAGTGCACATAATGAGCATTAGGGTACACATTTCTAATTCTTTTCTGTACTCCACCAAGGCTTCCACTCATTACGGACGCACCATCATAGCTTTGTGCGATAATTTTTTTTTTTGATGCAGCTCTGGAAAAATGAAGTTCAGTTGACGCAGTATAGCTGAAGTAATGGTTTCTGCACTAGAGTCTCTTAAATGTGTGAAACCATAGAACCTCTCCACAACTTTACTGTCTTTGTCAAGGTACCGAAAGACTAATACGGACTGTGTTTTTGTGGCCACATCAGTGGTGTCATCAGCCTGAATAGCCACAAAGTCTGTGTTTTGCACCTCTTGGACAATATGGCTCCTCATAATTTCTAGCATACACTCAAGGAGTTCATTTTGTATCGTTTTAGAGGTGCCCTTAAAGACTGTAGCACTTGCTAAATGTGCTTCCATTTCCTTGTCTATGGTTGCTATTAAATCCACAAGGCCTCTGAATATTCCAGGATTTGAGGAACTTTCAGATTCATCATGGCCTTGCAATGCCAGTTCGAAAGCCCCACAGAAACGAATGCAATCAATTATTTTTGATAGTATGTGTCTATTCCTATCAACTGCTTCATTGTGTTTCTGTATTGTTTTGCGGTATGCATCGTTTATGTGGTGCTCAATCGGTGTGTCTCCCAACATTCCCAGTCTCGTCAGGTTTTCCATATGGTTTCTTGTGTGTGCATGCTTCTTTATTTTGTCAGACAAATGCTTCAAGTCTATTACTCCTTGTTTTCTCCAAGACATGTCACCACCAAACAGCAAGCAAGGGAAGCAGAACAGAGAATTTTTTGACGCGCACCCTGTAAGCCAATCAGCTTTTGTGTGCCAGGTTTTTGAGAATGTACGTTTGTAAGTTTTTCCTCTGTCCTGGGAAGTTTGTTGTTGTTTTAGGTCAGGCCGATCAGGTCCTAATTGCTTTATATTTAGTTTCTCTTCACGTGTCCCTCCAAAGAATCGCCTTGCAATTAGCTGTTCTACTGTATTCATGTCGATGCTGGCCTTACCAATATTAAAGAAACCTGTCAATAATCAAAGTACAACGTATAAGGTTTGGTGCAATAATATCAAATTTCAGTATAAATACATATATCTTGTGCATTATCGCAATATATCTGCAACAGCTCCCCTTTGCACAACATGACTGCTATAAATACAGCCTTACTGCCTGCTGCCTCTGTGTGCCATACTGGTTGCTGAAGGCACTGAAACAGACACTGCTTGAGGGCCTTTAACAAGGCAAGGGATAGATAGTGCCTTTAACAACCGTTATTGCCCAAAGCACAGGGCTAAGGCTATTAGTAAATTCCATCCACTGAGGGTACAATGTTCAAAATGTGCACCCACCCCAACCACCATGTAGAGTGACCACATACATAGCCCTAACTCCAATCTAAAAAAAAAATAGCATCAGTTTTCTTACCTTTAACACTGGTGTTTGCTGGGTTGTAGCCGGGGTGAAAGAGCAGCAAAGGAGGTTGGAGCCTCTTGTTCTTCGCCCAAAAATTGCCCAAAAATTAGGTAATGGTTGTCAACTTGTCAGGCTTTACCAGGTGCTGAAAATAAAAATACAACAATTTATTTTTGAAACATTAGGATAATCAAACAAACACTGGGGGGGAACATAACGCTCTAATTTTTACCTTGCAGTTTGCATGCAGCTCTTAGATGACAGTTAATAGCTCACTGTTGTATGTTAGGATTTTAACTTACAAACTGCAAGTAACAAAAGGATCTCTCTGACAAAAGCAGTGACTCACTGACCTATTTACATCATGTGCATTTTGTGATCCGCATCAGGTACATGTTCTTTGCAGCAGGCACATTAACCTTCTGCGCTACCTTTCCATGAGTCAAAACTTCCACTAGACAAAACTCTGATCTCTCTCTAGGAAAAACATTAACCATCAGCGTTATCATGACATTTTTATTGTTTCTGAAAATTGCTAGAGGCCAGGAAGGTGGTACCGAGTGCTTTTAGAACCATAATATACTTGCATCTCCATTCAAATTACACACTAGACAAGAGAGCAATATGCTGCCTAAATAAAAAGTACCAACATCCTGGAAAAAGCAAAGTAAAGCATGTGAAATGTAAGCAGGAAGAACATGGTTACCAATCCACCCATCAATCAGTCATTGCAGTACCCCACGATTGGTGCACTTCCCCACCCGGGAAAACAATGCTGTTCCAAAAAAGACAAAAAAACAAAAGTACCAGTGGCCACTCAAAAACCAGGCCTCGCCTTCGCGCAGAATGGGGAAAGAGCGCATTAGCATCGCTGCCAGGGGCGGTTATGAGGCACGGTGGTTTCGTTTCCCCACCCCAGCATACCGAGCTCGTGGCATGACCCACTGAATGCTTTCTCGGTGACGGACAAAGTCCCCGAACTTCTGTTCTGCGCTGTGACACTTCTTGTGAGGGAGGGCAGGGATTCAGTGACTGAACCAGAAATGGTACCTAGCGCGGCTTGCGGAGTAACATGTATGCAAAAGAACGGTTAAATATTTTCTCTTTAGTGTAATTATTTAAAACATTATATGCACCGAATCTAGCCACTGGGAGGCAGCGTCCTGCATAAAAGTAAACTGCGTGGTGGGTGTAATGTGTGCATTATATAAAGGTATAAAGTCAGCGACTAAGTTGAGGGTGTGTTTTTTGTAGCGCTGACTCAAGGAAAGAGCATTTGGAGCTATATAAGACAAAATACGTGATTCTTTCATTAACAACTTCACAAAACTATTTTTATTTATTACCATGACTGTGTATGGATTACTAGTGCAATTTTTGAAGCTCTCTACTGAAAATCTTTAATAAATAAAGTTAAAAAACAAGAAATGGCTTGAAACTTCTAGTCAGGAAAACTCTGTCATGAGTCAGTTGGGCACCAACCTCTACTCGGCAATTGCAACTTCTTGGGGGGGTAGCTTGGAACATTCCCAGTAGCCATGTCAGAGCCACCAGTCACCCAGATGCCATTTCCTCCCACTGTCGCACAACACCGTGACTGGCGCTGGATCAGTACGAAGTGTTAGGGAAGGATGAGAGGAGATTATGCAAGGCCCATTGAATTTAACTTTGGCAAATTGGCATGAAATGCACACTTACGTCTACTCTATCAACGATGATCAGGATCCGATCTTTTGGTGACGCAAATCCACAACCAACCAAGGCTGAGCCGAGCCATGAGCAGTAGTAGGCAGTTCACGAGGTGTGTCGTGTCTGTGACTCGTGTTGTGTGTGTGGCGCGCGCGGTCTGCTGCGACGACGTCACGGAACGAAATGGCCAATCACTGTCTGCATGGCTTCACATAAGCCACAGTGATTGGCCATACGTTCTCACCAAGTGCCACCCCCGCGCGGCACCCAATGCCTATTAAGCCTCAGACTCTGAGGCATAATAGGCATTGGGTGGCTCAGACTGCGCGGTGAACGTGTGCCTCTCAGCCAATCCAGACGTTGCTCCAGCAGCGCCAGGATTGGCTTGAGCAGGGATACTCCCCGCCCATTAGGAGACCGGGGGCTGCGGCATGAAGCAACCCTCGCTCTCCTAAGGGGAAGGCTAGTGCGCATGTTCGGGCTGGTCGTAAAAATGACCAGCCCAAAACCGAACATGCGCACTACTAGTGTCTAGTGCGCTGTCAGTCAAACTCAAACCCTGAGTGCTGCCGCAGCCCACGGCCCCACCCCCTTCAGCGAGCGTCCTGATTGGAATAAGGCAGCGTCAGAACAGTAGAACGAAGAGAATTTGTTATTTGTACAGTAATTTATTTAAACGATGAATGGGGCCGTGGCATTAGTGGGGCAACGCCCCAGTGCCCCAATGGACGCACTGCCACTGTACATTGTATGTTTTAGATCTTTCTGATGTTCTGTTACAGTATAAGTTGCTGTGCTATGCTAAGATATGCTTTATTGCCCTACATTTTGATTCATGTTAATTCCCCTTACGTTACACAATGTTACTGAATTCGAAGTGCTACATTCCCGCCTCTAAGTGGTATCCTTCCGATCAGATCCCGAGGAGCAGGGAGCAATCGGTGTATGAATAGGTGCACATTTTCCTCGAAGATGAGGAAGATGAGGTAGTTAAAGTTCATGTGGCTAATCGCAGGGTCTGCAGAAGAGCAGCAGGACAATCCTTTCAAGGGGCATCGAATCCCACCCAGGGCCCATGACTGGCAGGAGGATTGGCAGGTGCGCAGTGCCAGGACTAGACTCATCATGCCAATGAGCTGTGAAACGATGGAGCCATGCCCTGTAGGACTGGATTACAACCCTAATAACTAATTTTTATATAGCGCATGTTACAGCAGAATTTTGATTTTGTGGAGCTGTACATTACCCCTGGTACTTCTCGCCCTCCGACAGGGTTGGAAAGCGTGTCTGCAGTTAACAAACTTATCACTGCAGCAAGCTGGTATCCCGCTGAGCTATTATGTCAGGCTTTGTATATGTTTCCTTCCGGTTGCGCATGGCTCTCCGCAACAAGTGAGTGAGCTATCTTCCAATGGCCATCCTCTCTGGGCTCATGCCTGTCTTTTGTCTCTTTCCCTGGTTTGTTTCTGCCTCTTCATCTTTCGCTGGCTCATTTCTCTCTCACGTTATCTCATATCTTCTAATCCCCCCCCCCCTCCATTTCTTCCAGCCTTCCACCCCTTAAATCGGAGACTCATTCGCCCAGCTTGAGACCTTTTCAGGCAGTCTTTCCTTCTGCTCCTGTGCTGCCGTCATGACCACTGAGCCCAGGGGTAGCAACAATGTGCTAGATATCCTAAGGGTGAAAAAGTAGTAGCAATGGTTGCCTCCGGCTATTCTTAACCACTGTTTTAAACAAATAAAATGAAGTGCAGGTTCTCGCCAAACTGAGTGGGGTGGAGTAAATGGATGGGTGAAAGGCGTGACTAAAAGGTGGGCATTTAAGGCAATCCAATAAGAGAGACAAAGTGATCTTCGAAAATAGCAGGGCACACAGCCATATTCTTGTCACCACAGGTGCCATCTCAAATAGGAGACGGCATTTGCGTCTTTAAACCTGAATTAAGTTTTCTGTGCAAATGTATTTTAAATACTCACGCGTCCTGTGAGAAGCAAAGGGTTGTCTACAATGTCATACATTCACTATGAGTTTTCCAGATTTTTCATAAATGAATAGTTTTTAAAGACGCATTTTGAGACCTAAACATTTCCTCTTAATAATCCAAATACTGTGTCTCGTCTAGATTTGAAGTGAAATTAGCAGAATTGGTTGAGAATGAGGGCCTACTTTTGACAAAAGAAAGAACGGATATAGCAGTGATCAGTTATGCTATGTAGTTTTAAGATAAAAAGTGATACTAAGTGACGGGACGAAAAGAAAAGCTAGTGTAATAGTAAATGTATTTATGTAGCGCTTACGACCCCTGGTGAGGCATTGAAACGTTTTTTTGGCGAGTAGGGCACTAGTCCAGGACCCAATTGGGGTTAGTAGTTAATAACGGGTTAGTACATTTTTTGTTTGTTTTTCTTGATCATTAGTTGTGTTCTGTGTGTGCTCTTGCTATCCACAAATGGAAAGGTGTGGATCGCAGATCTACGATACATTGAATTTAAACGTGACTTTCCTGCTTGGCCACTTTGTGTGAGCTTGAACTTGCTTCATCTCACTTACCTGTCACAAATGTGAGTGAGCAAATTGGTTCAATGCTGGCATTGAGTTATACTTTAATTTTAAATACTCTTGTATAAACGACATGATTTCCACGCACCTGCATTCCCACAATAAGGCAAGACATACATTACAATAGTAGAGGCGGACCAACTCTCATGCGGCGGATTAAAACAGCTTCTTGAACCTAAATGAAGTAGGAACATGTATAGTTTTGCACATTGAAGAGGAGGTGATATCATTGCGCAATTATATTCGAGGCGTTTATTCGCCATTATGCAGACAACATCAAGCGATGCTCCTTTTAAATATTATTTACATGTCTAATGCTCTGTGGACAGTCCGGTAGCCTTATAGCAGTCAGTGTAAACCAACGATTCACCCTATGATTACATTCCCGATATTTTGTGTAGTTTGCCAACCCTATGGCAGTCAAGAGAAACTAACGATTCACACTGTGATTGCTTTAAGTCATGTGGTTTTAGTCACTAACCCACACAGAGAGTACTCTTGTGCATTATATATTTTTTGTTTTTGTTTGTTTTGTTTTGTCAGTTAGTCAAAATCTTTATTCCGCTATATACTAGCCATAAAAGAAAGCATCATAAAAGCGATTCATAAAATAAAATACAAACAAATGATAAATCCATAGCAATAGCAGTTACAAGTAACCCGATGTCAATCTCTTGTAGCAGTTTCATCACTGAGTGCTATAATTCCAGAACATAACCACATTTCAGTCAGGTTAATAGTAAACGTTGAGAGGACATCTATATACAAAGTCCATATAAATGTTCGCTTCAATTTCCAGAATTAAGCAATATTGTATTATATTTCAACATAAAAGAGTCTTAAGTCCCAGGCCTGATAATATGATCAATACAAGGCAATCATTTTCCAACAATATTCCGATGCCGAACGGCCGTGGAAATGTACTTGTAGACCATTAAGCAAATTAATTCATCATTTAAAAGTTGTAAATAATGTAACGCAGCCCGACACTTTCGAATGTTTAAAAATCGTAAAAGTGGTTTTAAAAAGGCACATCTTGATTTAGTATAAAGTTTACAAAAAAACATAAAATGCAAAGTGCTCTGAACTGACTTTGAGTCACATGGACACAGATCCAAGTTAGCATCACAGTGCGCATCACGTGGGTATGAGACCGGTAAATGAGAAATGCCCATCCTGAACCTTATCAAATAAAACATTTTAGCATGACTGAAATAGAAGGAGAGGTATGGCGCAATACATGGGGAGCAGACTAACAAAGAGTGGTCAACAACCCTTTTTTTTCCCCTCTCCAGGTTGTCTCTAGCCAGATACAAATGGGTAAAAAATTCTTTTTTCAGCCTGGCTCTCGGTATTTTGGCTATATTTCCAGGACTTTTAAGGCAGTCTAACAATCCCAATTTCTCAAGCTGGTCATTGATATAAATAATCCAGGGGATTTTTTAAAAACAATATAATTTTAAACAGTCTAAGATGAGAGCGCGATTCAGGGCTGCTTCTTCTTTTGCCCAGATGTTATACCATAGCAATAAAGGAGCTAGTTGTATGCGAAAGGACAACTGGGTCACACCAAGTTCACTATGGCAAATAGTGGCAGCAGTACTTTTAGGGACTGTCAAAAGTCGTTTCATGAACGTGTTCTCTGCCCTCTGTAGGCCCTTGATATTGCTGGAGCCCCAAACTCCAGCGCCATACAGAGTGACCCACGTGCGGGCTTTATAAATATCAATAATTGCTTTAATAGGCCTAGAGCCTAACTTTTTGGTGAATCTGAAGATAGCCTCCACATTTTGATTAAAGCCCCTGATCCCAGCCTCAACTAGATGGCGCCAAGAACTTTTTTGATCGAACAAAATCCCTAAATAGGAAAAGGTCGGCACATAAGACAATTTTTCATTTGTTATGTAACATGTCTTTAGAACCTTGGGAGATTTGCCCACCACCATGATATGTGATTTCGCTACATTGGTTTTTAAACCAAGGTCATTCATGAAATTTTCTTTTGTTATATAAACGCTTCACTGAGATGTAACAGAGTTCACACACTTTCATCTGAGTGTCAAGTAAGGAGAGTTTACATGCTTTCACAACCTTTAGCATTTGTGAGATGTAGTGTTTTTCTACAATGTTTATCGGATTCGCAGTACCACATGAACACTGAATAGTTTTCAGCAACTCATTAACATTATATTGATTATTTAACTGGAGTTTGAATTCACTGAGTTCATTGTACCTCGGCTGAGGGCACAAAGTATAGTTAACGTGTCAAACACACAAGTGAATCTTATTGTGACCATGATTACTGCAGTAGGCGGTTTAGATTAATTGTTTTAGGATACATATGATATTGGTTACAGTTGGATCAGATTTTTGAACAGGAGCACTTCCTCGCAGCTTTCCTCCATCTAGTCGCCTCCAATTTCAGCTATTTAGCCGATGAGAATGGCCATGCGTGCCCAAGGGAGCTCTGTGGACAAGAGGCTGCGTGAGCAGTGGTCAGCTTCCGAACCCACCCTCTGCATTGTTTGTTCATGCAAAGCTTGATACTGAAGGAGGTTGAGATGTAACATATTTAAAACCTAGTGCAAGGCTCCATAAACATAAATGTGTTTTCTGTGATAGCAATAAACAACAGATTATTATTTTCGCTGGGTGATATTTACAATCTACAGTTTACTACTAATAGATGGCAACATTTTGAAGCAGAAAGAAAGGCATTTTTGAAAACTTAAATTGTGGGAATGACCGGGTTATTAACAGGATAAAGTGCTGCATGGCTAAACACTTATAAGGTCCAAAAGGTGAGACCTATTGGCTATGCCAATGCTTGTTTTCTTTTTAAACACATCCCGATTTCCTTCAAGGAAAATGGACTGTATTTAAAAAAGGAAAGATTGCTTTATTAAAAAGCAATCAGAGACATGGTAGTCTGCTGACCTCAGCAGGCCAGCATCCCTGTGATGGCTGCGATTCCTAATGGCTCACAAATTGCGACCTCCTCATTAAGATTCATGAGATAGGTCGATTTGCGACCTACTAGAAATTGCAATTTGGGAATGAAGCCTTCCATACGTTAGAAATACTGATTTCCTAATTGCTCTGAATCAGGAAATCTGCATTCCTAATGTTAGTACCTCTGGCCCTTAGCGTTCGGACTAAATGACATTAGTGGCGTGTTCCTACAGCTTACCCTGTTTAGAGGTATAATGCATAAAGCAAACCTCACAGTTTTGAGAATTCCTAGGAGCAAGCAAATGGGATGGCATAATAGGAAGTGATGTCACGTAAAAATTTGCGTTCTTAACAACACGAGACGTTACATAAGTAAAATGATGACAGAATCAAAATACATGTAAAATAAATCAAATTACGCCAAACGTCACTTACATATATTCACGGCTTACAGTGAAGTAGTAGAACAACATTCCGACTTGGTTGTACACGTTTGAGCCAAAACCATAATTCAGTTTTTAACTGTGCTTTTCCGAGTGAATGTCATTGTGTTTTTATGATGTACTTAACTTCTGAAAGCCATCCGCAGCTGTGGTTGGGCGCGTCACGTGGCTAATGCCCCATCTGTTGTGGCAGCGCATGCCCTGCTGCGCGTGGCCTCCAAGCAGGACTGATTGGGCAGCGCTCGCTGTGCATGGACCTTGGCTGTGTGCATTGAAGTTCTGTACAGCCCCCAGCAGCGCCACCGGCACCCAACCCCACTGCGCACGGCCTTCGAATGTGGAACTGGTGGGTGGCCAGGCCCTGCACCGAACCCTTTCTGAGCACAACCCTTGGATGTGCACAGCGGCAGTTTACACAGGGCCTGGCCTGCAGCCGTGCCCTGTGCTCAACATGTTGTGGCTACACATGCCTTGCTGCACACAGCTTTTCCCTGCACACATTTGTCATTCTTCAGGAGACATCAGTGCGGTATGTAGAACTGTTCAGGTTAGCAAACCGGATGGATACATGACCATTAATTAGGTTTCCTTTTTAAATGATAGTTTTAATGCTGCAAAAGTAGACGAAATGCCTTCCTGTAGACCGGCATAGTTCCTACTTATTTAGTTTAGTTTTAAAAAGAATCTTTTCTCTTGTAAAGTAAAAGTGCTCTGGGAACTTTCTCTAAGGCCTGTGAGACTCAAGGGCGCATAGGCAATTCTTGTGACGAGTTTTGCATCCTTCCTTGGAAACGGGAACCAGGTGCTACTGCAAGCACAGTGAATTATCAAGTACTTCCTTTTTAAAAAGCTCTGACTTCTAGAGAGTAGCAAATTTAGACAATACAGCATTACCATTGCAGGATAATGTGGGGTTGAATGACTCGTTCAGACAGCATACGTCTCACTCGAAATTTATAAAATGTCCAAGCAGAGTTCTTTTGTGAAAAGAAGTGATTTATTCTAATATTAATTAAATAAATATGCTCAGTAACATTAAGAAGTTGTATGTAACTTGCCTGAGCACAGTAGTCGTTATAATTCTTATGTCTCATCAGACTAGTCGGGGACATGCAGGGATATTGGGTTAGAATCATAGTAATCATTAAGCTAGTTGAAGTTTTTTTTTTTTTTAAAGATTCAGATCTTTAAAGAGGTCCATTCGTCATTAACCAAATTAAATGCACTTCAATACAAGTTTAAAAAACATTTAAGATACGTTAAATTTTAAACCAGTAATTTTATTTTCCGGGTAGAATAGCAATTGACAAGCTGTAGTCACAGAACATGCATTACATTTAAAAAAAACTAATGCTTTGACAATTGATGATGAGAAAAGTGCAGTGCCAAACAAAAAGACATTGCTAGGAACTTGCATATAATTATTGCATAAATCACAGATTCTTTCCTTAACTAGTAAGATATGCCATCTGCCCAATAGACACTTCGGAGGTATTATATTCATCTTAATAATAAGAAATTTTTTCGAATACCATGGTCAAGATTACAGATTAAATTAATTTCTGGTCTTTTTTTAAAGTGCATGAAGCTATAATTGGGTCATACCGCCCCTTCTGTTTTTTAACCAAAAACCGATGTCCAGCCTTGGACTAAGTTTTCCTAAGCTGTTTTATCAGACATTTTAGCTATAACATAGACAAACCAGCAAAAACATCCTGCTATATCTAAAACAGTTTCAATACATAATTAAATTGCTATAAAATACACATTTTTCCTTATTCAAATTTCTAAACACATTAATTCCTTAATGAATTCTCAATGCTATTGAGTAGGCGATGACCCTATAGTAACACTGCAGCAAGAGCATGTACAAAGGAACTAATTAGACCAAATTCTAATCTAATAGCTCAAATTGCAGTAAGTGACGTCAGGTCACACAGCTTTCTCAAGATTTAACCTCAATCTTATTCATAAAACCTCATTTAGTTACATCAACATCAACAGAAGCACGAAGTCGATTAAGAGGAACATTCAACCAAAAAATCAATAACAAATGGCCGCAATGCCTACAACCTAAAGCATTAAAAAAACATCCTTAGTCCATTAGCGTGTGATATTGCCTTCCTAGAGATATTTTCAATATGTTCCTTCTCATTTACATTGCCTGAAAAGATTTTCTCCAAATAAGGCTAAGTTTTCACAACTTCTAGATTTTCATTGCTCTTGCTCCATTTAAAAATGATTTTCTTTCGGAATCTATTGCCCTTGAAAATTCGGACTTGATATATTAATCTTTGGAAAATGGATATCAGCAAACTGTTGCAGACACATCCGGCAATTAAGTAGGCTCTTGGGGGATTGATCTAAAGCAACAATGTCATCTGAACATTTTAAACAAGACAGCAGTCTGGCCCCCTATTCTCAGCGGATCCCCATTAAGTCCATCAAGGGCCGGGGACAAAACATGAATATATGGTAATAACAGGCAGCCCTGTTTAAGCCCATTATTGGTGGTAATTCCAATCTCCTCCTAGAAGTACATGACACCAGGTTGAAGAGTGTAAGGCAATAATTAAACACAAAAGGTTCTAAGGAATGCCTAGCCTAAATAGTTTCCTCCAAAGAGTGTGTCTGTCAACACGGTCAACCGCCATGGAGGAGTCTATGAAGACAGCATAAAGTAGGTTGTCCACGGATGGTTATATATGTTTCCAGAATCCATTGTAGCATAGCAATATTATCTGCAGTACAAAAGTCCTCCCTATAGTCTTCCTTTTCCTCAGCCACCCAACACTTGAGGTGTTTCAGAATACTTTTAGCAAATAACTTACTGACTAATAAGACAATCTTCCTATAACTGTTTGTCAAATTATGGGGTCCCTTTTTATGCAGAGGAACAATGATGCTGTGGAATTACATTATTGTCGTGATAGCAGCGATGGAAGACGGGAGTTTAAAAAAATTGACTGAAGGGCTGTTTCCGTCTTTAGTACAAATATTGGGATCTCATCTGAACTCATTGCACCTGATGATTTTGCGTCCAATATATACAACCTTCAATTTGTTTTGCCATGGGGGGTCCATATGTGAAATTAGAGGCTATTGGGGAATACTCAGATGGACCAAATATGTCAGAGACAGCAGAGTTTGCTGTATAAGGCTTAGTAATATATTTAACCCAATTCCCATTATTAATTGGAATTGCACACTTTTCGTTTTATTGCCACAGTAATCCACAATAAGCCTGTATTATTGTTTTGTGTCTTTTGAAATAGCAGCTTCCCTTAAATCAACCCAATCACTGCCACATTCAACTTTTTCAAAAGTAGCTTTTAATCTTCTCTTTTAGGATACTGATTAGCTTTCCTCTTTTACAGAAAAAACAAAAACTGTCTTCTGATTAACCTATTTATTTACCAGTTCAAAGTATAATCAGGGCCACTGGAATTATGCGGCAGGGTTGGGTAAATTATGCTTAAAAAAAGTCAAATTATATGGCATAATGTGGCACGTTTTGTAATATTACTTAATTATTTTGTCATTTTTAAACTTGACAACACTGTACGGGGATTGATTGCACCTCCTTAGTATCAGTTTAACACCCAAGTATAGCTTTAAGCAACAGGAAGGTGATCAGTCCAGCATTGAAAAGGGCGTTTCACTGCACAGTCACACATGTTGTTGCATTTATATTAACTTTTGAACCATTCGAGGTAAAAAAAAAAAAAAAAAAATTCTTGTTAAACTCTGCAGATTATGCAGCAGATGATGGATTATGTGGCAAATTCGGCAGATCTATAATAATGCGAAAATGGCTGCGGCTGCACAATTGTATAATTCCAGTGGCCCTGAGTATAATCAATTTGGATACAGTTCCTCGGGGGATAAACTTTTATGGCAGACTAAATTTTTCCAAAATTATCTTGTATCTATGTACAGATCATATTTTAAAAGAGTTTCATGATCCAATGCTTGCCTATCCGAGGTAACTATAAACAACATTTCTTTGAGTTTAGCAATTTTGTGACCCAATCAAATAATGTAGAAGGGGTGGACCCCTATTAGAAATGTGAGTGTGCTTTGCAGGAATATCATTATTGATTCTCCCGGTTACAATCAAGCATCCATGTTTCCTCAAAAGGTGTAAAAGGATATGTCTGAACCCCTTTCAGAAGGCCATGGGGCAAGCAGGAGATACTCGTCCCAACCATAAGAGGCCTTTTACTCCTGAAGTGTCTGGGTCCAACCTACTATGGATCCCGAGCAACTGGGCCAAGCACTCCTTCAGCACTTAACTCTCAGTGGTAGCACAAGTCAAGCAGTTGAAGGCTTCTGGGGTGTGGGGGATGTAGATACAGGGGGGTGAACTAAGGCTCACAACTCAAAGTACGTTCAATAGCAGCGATAAATGATTGTACAGTCATATACTGTCTTTTGTGACCAAAATTGTATTTATATGCAAACGTAACGTATGGCATACACACAGCTCCCTAAGGTCAGGGCTCTAGTATTAATAGGCGGACCCCTGAGTGCTACTTACCTCTCACTAGTGGAAGTGTTTATTCCCCATTCACTATAGGTGACATTCAGGTTAGGCCCCATTAGCAGTCCGAATCTCTGGAGTCCTACTCCGACTGTTATAGAAAATTCAAAAGTGTTCCAACGACAAAACCCTATTCGGCAGACAAGTTCCCCCGGAGGCCCCTTGAGCAGTTTTACCAGCACAAGCACGGATTGCACGACCGGAGTCTCCGAAAACATCTCACTCGCAAATGCAGAAGCTGCAGCAGCTACATTCAATAAGTATTACTTGCAGCTCTGCAGGGCAGCGGCTGGTTGACCTCTGCGTTCGTCCAGTGAATTGGTAAATCCTTTGATCCTTACCACAGGTGGGGAAAAGGGGTTGCTCCGGTTCTAATCCTCTGTCGGGACTGGGCCCACATGGGTCACCACTACGGCCTCGCCTCACAACGTCCTTTCTTGTGGCCCCAGCTGGCATACAGGGTCACCCACACAGGCTATGCGCCGATCAACACAGTAGTAATCTTCACGACAGCCCCATCTGCAATATAGAGTCTTGCGACTTTCCTCTGCACATGGCTACGGCCTGATCGGCACAGCAGTAATCTTCACGGAAGCCCAGCCTGGCAGAGGGGGGGGGGGGGGGGGTCACTGACTTCACTCTGCACACGGGCTATGGCCCCACCTGATATTCATGGTTATCGACTTTCCTCTGTACAAGGCTACGGCCCAATCGGCACAGCAGTATTTTTCATGGGGGCCCCACCTGGCAGATGGGGTCACGGACTTCACTCCACACATGGGCTAGGGCAGGATCGGCTCAGCAGTGAGTCTGACCACGACTACCTTTACGGCTCGCCACTTTGGCATACGAGGGCGCTGACTTGAACCTGCACATGGCCGCCACACCAATAGGGTTCTCGCTCATCTCCTCACACCTCATGACAGGGATCCACTCACCAGGATTTCCCACTGGACTGCTCTCCCTCCAAGCGCTTTCCCCTTCCTCACAGGGCACACGGTTCTTGGCAAGCAGGCAGGCACAGGTACTCCAGGCTCAAGAGGCAGGTGGTCTTGGAACTCCCTGGATGAGGGCCCATCACCCCGCTGGGAGACGGAAGGTCTTAGTCTTCACCCCTGGTGACAGGCAGAAATATTCTTCTCCTCGCACCATTGACAATTTTTGGGGCCTCGTACTCCCCTTCTTACAGTCCATTTCCAGACACCAAATGTGTTTTAGGGTCTGAGCCTTTGACGTTTGTGTTAGGGGTCCGCTTCCGTTTGAAGTGCCCTCTCCTCTGCCCTTCCTTTCCTGCAGAAAGCTTTCAGTCACAGCAGGAGCAACTTCAAATATGATAGTCCCACAACTTGGGCCAGGAGAGTGACTAGAGCTTCACACCTGGATGCCAGCCACAGTGATATGTGCGTCAAATGGTTACCCTAGACCCTCGGCCCTACCCTTTAGGATTCTATTATCAGCCCCATCTCCTTCCTTAGATGTGCACAGGCCTCTTTCTAGTGGCCTCTCCCTGAATCAAACAGTACCCTTAGAAGTGTATTGAGGAGCCTGGCTCTCTTTCCTCCAGTGTGTGCCCCACCCAGCTCACAGGAAATGCAGCAATCTACAAAACAGTCTGGGGGATTCCTCTAACTTCTCATGCTCCTCCAAATGGTCCTGGATCTCCCAAAATGGAACCTAGAATATTCCATGTATTGTACCATTCCCAGGCACTCATGCTCCTAGCACATGCAGACAACACACGCACTGCATAGTGCCCGTGCTAACTTGATGTAGGCCAAGGGTGAGTTAAGCACACTGAAGCAGAACTTTACAAGAGCAAGTCTGTAGGCCTCACTCCAGTGACACAGCTAAAAAGGCTTGTTCACTTCTACTGCTCACTACATGGTATGCTGTCATCACCACGCTTGTGCTTCCTAACTCCTGCAAAAGTAGTCGCCTTACACCACTAGGAGGGCAGTGCCTAGGGTGCTCCTCCCGGTCCAACAAAACTGCAATCTGGGAGAGAGGCCTATGTCATGGCGCCCATGCATGATTCCTGTTCGCCCATGACAACAAAAACCAGCACCGGTGATCAAGACATTGTTGCAACTGGGGCACTCTGGGCAGGGGTACACAGCCATCACTATGCAAGCAACTTTTCTGTTCCAACAAGATTAATCCCACTTTATCAGTTTTTGAATTAGTTGTCAAAATCACTAAGGGAATTTTTAAGGCTGCTTCCCTGTCTATGCCTGAGAAAACTCTTAACACATGATGAGACTCTTTTATGTTTAAATCACCCTCCTGGACTATATGTTGGCATTTCTTTGTTTCAAAAATCTGAAATATTAATACAAATAACTGTTTAATCAGAGGAGAATATGATGCACCTGGAGGAACCTATGCATTCACCAAAAGATACAATTCATCTGGCTACTGGCCATTGTTTCTGGTAATCTTTACGCACTGTACTAAATTTGACGAATGAACAAAATATCTATAAGTCCATATATGATTCATGCTCAATAAAATTGTTCTTCTCCCACTTGCATGTCCCCTCCTAATGGGTTTAACTGGGCAGCTAAAAACAGCAATTATGCAACTAAAAGTCTGAAGTTAGCCAGGTTTCCTGGATACCTACAATATCCGCTTTAAGACTATTTAATGAATCCACTTATTTAAAATCGTGAGAACAGTGAGCCATATTCCAGGAGATAACTCTTTAACCCCATTGTTAATTTTATTGGGAAAACCTGTACCCCAGAGGGCTATTGTAATGAAGTACACCTGCTAGCCAGTTCCAATGCCTATCATCCCCAGCATTACTGGGCAACATCCTAGCTTTTTTCTCTTGATTTAATATAGACACCCATCTTCCCCCCTCTTCTACTGATGCTACTGTACTTTTTGCCCTTTCATCTTATTATCTTTACAAAAATCCTGGGCCAGACCACTATCCAAATATTCATCAGCATTAGGATATTATGCCCAACAACCTGTTTTGCCTTTAACCGGAAGGCAGCGAGAATCAGCTGCCTCATGTGTTGCTTCCTCAGTGGCCCCTCCAAGCATGCTCATGGTTATCTTGTTACTGGTTGGCATCAATGTTCCCTCTCATTTTGTTTCTCCACATGTGGTAGTGAATGATCTCTGTGCACCACAGCCAAAGCTGCGTGCCCCAAAGACATGCATCAAATCACTTTGCAAGTAAGTGCAACGCATAAGCTATCAAATGCTAAAATGAGAGCTTTTGATTCACATTGCCATCTCAGTGACAAATGCAAACCTCATTACAGTCACTTGACAGCCACTCTGACAACTCTAATGGTCTCTACACTCAAACAGTGGAATATTTACTGTCCATTACTGTAAAAATCTTAGAAGAAAGGTTTAACCACATTACGCCCCTAACTTCAGTACATCCCACATTGGTGGAAGATTTCTCTGTCCAGAAATGAAAGCTTGGGTACATCCTCCTGACACAAATAAACTACTTCCAGGCAGTTTTGAGCCTGTCCAGCAATAGAGCCAACTCCAGTCTATGGTTGTAGTGTTCACCTACAGCAACAATATCAGGAGAACTGTAGTACTGAAAGTATCATTTTGGGACTTCTGACAATCCCACTAGTCCCCAACATATAAAGATAATCAACAACCATCTAGAACCCCAAGTGCAATAAAACCTGACTACATCTTATAACCTGCACCTGCCAGATCGGGTTAGGAAGCAAAGGGACATATATGCACACTGAGATCCTATTTTTCTTTCACAGTCACTTTCACGCTTAAGCGCTACTAAAAGGTAACTGCAACATGACTGCAGCATACATTCAAATTCATGCACAACACTAAACACACTAGACATAGGCAACACTATAAACTAACACCAATTATACATCACTACAAAGTTATTCAATTACCCAGAAAGTGCTTTAAGGACCTCATGACGGTTATGAAGCACTTTACAAATACTGCAATACAATACTATATAATACTTAGAGTACTTATAGAACTAGTACCCTACTCTGTTAAAGTCAAACCCTTTGCTATACTGGAGGCATCAGTGCGGTCACTGAATTCTCCCAATTTAGTGAGATCACTTCAAATTAGGATGCATTTATAAGGACTATAGTGGGGGTAGGGAATTCAACATTTATGACTGCACTGCATAAGTATACACAACTTCGGACAATAAACATGAGTGAAAACCGTGGATGGCACAACAAGGTCCAACTTCAGCCATTGAGTGATGTTGCTTTTGCGTTATGTCCTAAATGAAGACATGAGTATGCAAAAAGAATAAGTCTGTTAATTTAGTTAGAATTAAATTGTGTCATGTCGTCAGACACCAATGGTAAGCTAAAGTATTAACCATGGATTCGGCAAGTAACCAGCGACTTGGCCCAACCCCCTGGGGTGTTCCACGTAAATATAATTTCAAATATATTGTGCAACCATGATAATATGGAATAATACTGAGCCCCAAAATATTGAAAAGGTGAGACTATACGTGTAAGTATAAGTTTACTTAACTGCAACTGTACTGCACTTGACGATATATATATATATATATATATATATATATATATATATATATATATATATATATATTGATGTTGGCACATGCCAACCAGCACCAAATCACCAGTGGTGCTCGTAAAGTGTGCTCACGCAACAGTGCTAAAATCCATTTCTCTCCACCATGGATTCAAACGGAGCACGGCACTCCATGACAGCTCACAACGCAATTTCATTTATTTTAGCAGAGGTACATGTAAAACTGCACGACAGCGCATTTCAGCAAATGTCACCTTGTTCATATTTACTTTCAATATATACAACAGGTAAAGCAAAAAGACATCAACAACCAACTAGCCCAGGTTCGTACTAATTCAGTACCATCTTAAAGTGTACAAATTAATTTCAAAACAGACATGGCGTGATGATAATGTCTGAACAAATACCTGGATCGAGAATATTTAATCACATATTTCATTTTATCACTACTCTTAATCAAATTATTCCATTGCGACAAATAACTTTTAATACAAGTCTGTAGTTTGTATCCACGTATATAGATCACATTCTGAAACCCTTGGTGGTGAATTTTCCCTCTTATATCAAGGACACAGCGAAAGTTTTGAAAATAATTTTTGATATGATGTGGGAGGATGATATGCTAATGATAAGCCTTGATGTATCATCATTATACACAAGTATTCACCACAAAAATGGTATGAGGGCAGTCAAACTTTTTTCTGGGAGTAAGACCGATTAAGCTTTTTAGTCACAATGAAATGCTAATGAAAATGATAGATTGGTGTCTCTCAAGAAATATCTTTCTGTTTGATGTTGAATTGTTTCAGCATCAGAGGGGAACAGCGATGCGTACCTGCTTTGCCCCCAGTTATGCTAATTTGTATATGAAGCAGGTACTTAATGGAACTGAGTTGGAAAAATGGTCTACTAACATTCTATTATGGGTCAGATATATTGATGACCTTCTTACACTATGGAAAGGAGATGCGGTAACAACTGGAGGTTTTGTGGCTAAGATTAATAGCAACAACTTTAATCTGATATTTAGGGACCAAATGAGTCGAACACAGTTAGACTTCCTTGATGTGAGGATAGTGGTACAAGATTCAAAATTAACGACAACAGTGTATAGAAAACCAACAGCTGAAATTACATGATACGAGTTTTCACCCTCAGGCATTAAAAGATAGCATTCCCTATGGTAAACTGATGCGAGCCAGAAGAATGTGTAGTGCCCAAGAACATTTTGACGGCACACAGGCTGAGATGTTAACCAGATTGAAGGCAAAAGGCTATTCAGATAGCATTTTAATTTCAGAAAAGAATAGAATAGCCAGCTGCGAGAGGGAAGATGTCCTCATTAAGATGCAAACTGAAAAAAAGGGTGAAGGACAGGAAGTTAGATTTATAACATCTTATCATGATCAACATGACAAATTGAGGAATGCTTTAAATAAGCATTGGCACCTCATCAGGAATGATCCAGTCGTAGGCAATGAGGTGAAAGGAGACAACAGATTATATTCAAGAAGGCTTCATCTATAAGAGAAACATTAGTCAAGAGTTAAGTAAAGATGAAGAAGGAACAGTGGTTAAAAACGAGCAATGGTTTTAAGAAATGTGGAAAGTGCAAGGGCCGTGCAAATGGGATGAACATTACTGAGATTGTCACACCTTTCAAAAAGAGGAGTAAGATAAAAGCTGCACTCAATTGTAAAACAGAATTTGCGGTGTAGGTTTTGTTCTGCCCTTGCCCCTAAGACCTTTGTGGGTAGCCCCATATTGCCGGTACATAAGGGAGATCTTCAACATCTTAGGGCAATAAAAAAACAGAGATGCTAATTAGTCAGTAGCTTGCCATTTCTAACAATTCCGTGAAGGGGACCACAGGAGGCTCCAATACAGTGTGATTGATAGTATACCAAGGAAAACAAGAAGGGAAGACAGAGAAAAGTAACTTAAAAGGTTGGAGTCCAGATATATTTTAGAAATGGACTCCAAGGAGCCCTATGGTTTAAATGTAGATGCAGAAATGCATATCCTCCTTTAAACTTCCTTTGACTGAGGTTGTGATGCTTTTGACTGGCAAATACTTTGAAGGGTTTTAAGTTTTGTTTTTTGTTTACATATCTTTTCAGAAATACAACCTGTGAGAAATAAATGAAGAATTTAGGCAGGATGACAAATATTGGCTGACTGAAAAATACGTGGATGGCAGAGACCGTGCTTGGATAAGTTTGGATTGCACTTTTTAAATACAACATGCCCACTTGGGCCCTACAAAGTGAACGCACAGTTAAAGTCAGGATTTGCGTGAAAAAAACTTTGAGTTAATGTGTTACTTATTGCATCTGTAAAGTGTGATAAAGATTTGTGAAAAATGAATTAAAGGTGGAGAAGGTTTTGATTTATGTATATGTTTTGGTATTATTATTAGAAGTTCTATCTGCTTTGAAATGTATTTGTTGCCCACTTGGGCCCTATAGAGCAAACTACAGACAGGTATTCATTGTTAAGTTATTACTTGCAACAGAATAATTCGATAAAGTAGTGGTAAATTGAAATATGTGATGAGATATTCTCGATCTGAGTATTTGCTCAGACATTATTATCATGCAACGTCTGTTAATTTGTACACTTTAAGAGGGTGCTGAATTGGTACGAACCCGGTCTAGTCCATTGTTGATGTCTATTTGGCCTACCTGTTGTAAAATATATTCAAAGTAAATGTGGCTGTCGGCGTCGTAAACAAGGCAATTTTTGCCGAAACCCGTTGACGTGCAGTTTTCAATGTACCTCTGCTAAAATAACGAAAATTGCAATGTGAGCTGTCGTGGAGTGCTGTGCTCTGTTTGAATCCAAGGTGGAGAGAAATGTATATATGTGTGTATATATATATATATATATATGTATATATATATATATATGTCTTCAAGATATTCAGATGTGAAGTTAAGAATAGTAAGTTTATAGTTACCAATGTGCACTTTTAGTCTCGATATTCCAGTGTTCGATATTTTGCTTGTGATATTATGGTGTTATGCTTGCACAACAGTTTTGAAATTATATTTTGCCATACAAACAGCTCATATTATTTTCGGGCATGCCATCAGATGCACCCACACTCCAATTGTGGTCTTGTGGACAAGTTTGAATGTGTGGCATGGCTTTTAACACTGACCTCCCCATCGTTATTTGTACTCCTTTCTTTGCTCCCATTTTCATCTAAGTTTGGAGCACTTAGAATCAGACTAAATGAATACCGGACTCTAACATGCATGAAATCTTACACTGGTGAGAAAACAGTACTCTGTTGTAGCTTCTATCATCTTACTTTATCCAACCTTCTCTGTGTTTGAAGAACAATCACTGCTGATTCTTATTTGTAGTGCTGCTTGCACTAAAACCAATAGTGATGGGTGTCTGCATCCTTAGTGGGCACTCCCGAGAATTTCTCAGTAAACATATACTACAATGATTGCCAGAAAATGGCTTCCTGTGAGTTTCTGCATCATGTGTTTGTATGGTCTCAAAACTCTATAATTTACATTTTCCAGATAGTGCAATTCTGGATAAGGGATCGCCAGAAGACTCTTTTAAAACAGTAGCAATGGTGTGGTTTTCAGAGCAATAACATTGATTCATCATGTGGAGCTATTGTACAGTGCACCAAAGCATGAAGTGACATAATTAACACTAAACAGAAAAACTTTAATAAATAAAAATAATCCACAACAACCATTTGTACAGTGGTGTTCCTTTACCTTAAACACAGCATGTTCTTGATGTTTGACAATCTGTATCTGTACCTTACAGTCTGCACGGTATCACATCACTTTAAAGCTGCAGCACGGCACCATGAGCTACTATACAAATGCATTCAAGAAAAACATGCAAATTCAGCATTCCTGCCTCCCAGAACCGATGAAAGAAGTACCAACATCTTGCTCAATAACAATCTCTATCATTGATCAAGAAGAAGACAATCATGTTTGTGGTATCCACTATGCAGTTGTGAAACATTTTCAATGTACTGACTAAAGGCCACAAAGGATAGTTTTGACAGGATGGCGTATCGGAAAGGCCATTAGTCAGTCACATACAAGGTGTGCCTCATAATGTGTCTGACCTGTGACTAATGCATCCCAACCATAACTCCTGGCCTTCCGAAAGGCACCACACGATCACAAGGTACATCGGAGCATCCCGCAGCAGAGAGCATGGGTATAGGGATTTTTGGAGCATTCTTCCCCTCACTGAAGAAACCCCTTCCCCGCAGGCTTCTGAATTCTCTGGCTCTGGGCTAAACCACATGTTTAGACACACTGTCTCTCTTCGGCGAACCATGGTAGGTAGTTATTAAATAGGTGAGAGAAAGAAATACTCATTTTATTGCTGAACTGCCAATGTGGATCCAGTATCACCAAATAATGTGATTCTATCAGTACTGCAAGGTAGGGGGATCTCGGTTCTGGCAGCTATTTCTGGGCTGAATCTGGGATCTGGCCGACAAAGGGAAACATGCTGAAATTGTCCTGATTTCATTTTTCTAACACCTTGACACATTCAGCAGTGCCTGCACGTTGTCAGGCGGCGAGGGAGCGTTATGATTTTAGTTTTCAACTGGGCCCGAAATAAAGGCCTGATTTGAAGGGCCATCCACCCTCCTTTTGTTCATTTATCATTCTGGCTTGGAGTCATCTGAAGCCTAACACCTAGACACCACTAAAATGGATGGAAACAAAGGTGCACAACTTGTTATCACTTCACAAATACATACGAGAAACTATTCGAGGCAGGTTTTAAATTTAACTCCCTTTATAAGAGAAATGCTTGCACTGTAAGAATGCAGGATTTATTTGTCTGTATGAGTAATTATACACTATTTATTTAAATGGCACTTACTAGTGTTTACATTTAATTATTTTCTGGTGCTACTCATCACAGTCTTGGAGATCAGAGCGCTTTACATCACATACAGAGGCACAATAGATCATACAAGTGTGTAAACAATGTACAGGAAATGTTACCTAAGAGAATAAGGGTTATGAGGTGGGTGAATAACACAGCATCCATACTTGTAAACATTATATATTTTGAGTGAATGTCTGTACAAACAAGACTTTATTAATTCCTAAAGGAACCCTACTTTGCAATCTTAGAATAACGGATTGCGAAAAAACAATAAGGATCTAAATCCATGACTTACAGTTTCCATACAGCTCCTTGATGCCGATAAATAGATCACTGTACTTTATCAGAAGGCTTGCAACTTATGAACTGTAAGTAAGAAAATGATCTGTGTCAAAAGCAGCAGCCCATTTACCTCTCAATTTGAAATGCCAAATTGTGATATGCATGTTAAACGACATGCAGGCACATTAACGCTCTATGCTATTTTGAGTCAAAATTGGGACTGGACAAAACACAGTACTCTCCCAGAACTGTGATAACAACTAGATGTAACTTACCGCTATTACAATGCCTTCCAAATTGCTGGGGCACAATGATCTCTGCAGCAGGTGTCTTAACCCTGTCAAATATTTTAAAATGCAGCCTCTTTGTGACCAGTTACGCAAGCTAGAACAGATTTATGGTCACGAGTCCTTGTTGCTAATTTCTTTGCAGCAGATTAAAAAACAAATCTATGAGTCGACTTACAGACTGTTTTTCAAGCATTGCCCATCGTGACTTCACCCCCTTGCCTCTGCCACATTTTGATTCCTGATGTATAGGTTCTTGTAGTGGTTCTGTTACCAATTCTAGCAATTGATTGTATGCAAATATTTTATTTCACTGAGCCGCCATTTTCTGCATTATCACATATGAAAGCACCTTCAAATTCCTGATTTTGTATGTGAGCTGCACAAAATCCTCGTGTTTTGATTTAATAGACTATACTGTTTCTCAATGTATATTAAGGGACTAAGCTACATACTGGATGCACAAGAAAACTGACTTGCCTCTTGATTTGTTGTCAGAGCGAGAGGTCTGAATGTGTCTAAGTTCATTTTAAAAACCTATCACTCTTAATAAACATCTCTCGGTGCAGTGAGGTAACCTGATGTACTAAGGTAAATTGTTAAAGAAACACACTTTCTTAAATGTTGAAAAGCCTTCATCATATTTCTTCGTGGTGTTTGTTGCATGATTTACATTTACCTTGAACATTTTCAAGCTGGCTCTTACAGTGAAGTGAGACCATAAACTTGTCTTTGTTCTACTTCATAATTTTTTGGCTCATGCACCTCTTATTGTTGGCAGAGCCATTTTGTCTCAGATGGCAGCCCACCCGCCCCCTGCATCTTCGTCACCTCTAGGCTAATGGCACAACTTGCTCCAATTACAGGGCAGGACTTATCTAGCCCCCTTCCCAGCTGATTTCCTTTATTTTCCTTGAGGTGCCATCCAACAACAGACTTGATGCCTTTCACACGCGCGCATTTTTAAAAGACGTGCATTTAGACACAAATGCTCTTTAATGGTTTCTGGAGCAACCTGCGTGCTCCATAAAAGACTCTAGGTGCTTGGTCTCCCTGCCAAATTCGTATGCGGGTGGACCATAGTTTGACAATGGCGGAGACTTTTCTGTCCCCATTGTGGCCAAACTTCGCCGACGTAGTAAGGGCCATCAGAGAACTGGCTATATGTCCACCCACCCAATTTAAATGGGTGAACATCTAGTTGTTTTTTTACTGCCCATCACCACCAGGCAAACCCTGGCAGTAAGGCACAATAAAAAACTATAAATGCCCCCCCTTGCCATAGGGATGAAAAATGAAAACCCACTTTGGGGTTTTGTTTTTGGAAACAAATAAAGTTTTGAAACTTTACCTTACATCTCTGTCCTGTTGGATGGAACTGGATGGCAAAGTTCCAATACATTCACAAGAACTAGGGGTGGGCGTAACTGGCCTAATTCACTCTAGCATTATTACTGCAAAATTACTTGTAATTATGTATAATTGTGTGACAAGAGTAATCCAGCATTTAGCACTATTTACTTAGTGCAAAACGCACCCTTGCATTCAAAATGGGCCAGAAAAAGCATTTTGCACTAAGAAAATAACACTAAATGCTACAGAACATGAACAGTAGCCAGCAGATGCTCTCTCTTAGTTTGTTGTTCCTGTGCTCCTGCGGTAGGATTGTTGGCCCAAATTACTCTTAGGTACTCTACCTGGCGTAATCGCATAATTTTGGAATTTCCCATCACAAGAGCAATGCGTAATTACTGAAATTACTCCGGCGTAAAAAAAAATTCACCTAGGCCTAACAAAAACCACCTTGACAGCAGTTCTTGTGAATGGTAAAATTGTCCGCCGGGCTGACGCACATTTCTAAATTTGGTAGACGAGTATTCCATTAATAATGTACTCTGTTGCCCTGAAGGAGTACAATCCGTCTGCAAAGTTATAAATCAGCCTGTTAGTCCAAGGCTATTAATAAAACCTGCACATGACAAGATTTCCAAGTTAATAACCTTGTAGGGTTATTAAAAATGTATCATTACAGAAAGCAAAAGTAGTTAGTTAATAAATAAAGTGAATTAGCAAGCAGACTAATGTAAGGTCCATCTCCAGATAAAAGCCGAAAAAGTCACTGCTCTGTAGCTAAAAGTAAAACGAAGAAGGTGTAATGAACAAAAAGTTGGCTGTCCCCCCAAAAAACAAATCTTTTATAATGTTTCAGGAACAGAAGGCACACACATTTTATGACAAGACATTATGTTGGAGGATTGGATTAGAAATGTTTCATTCATGACAACCAATAAATCTGTTTGTTTGAAAGGCACCCCAGAAACTCCTACTTCATAAGGCATTTTATTGGTCAAAGCTGTACATAATTAATTAAGGAAATAAAATCATGTGATCGTTGAATTTCTGAGAAAGAAAGACACATGCAAAGATTGTACACCTAAAATAAACATGCACTTTTCTGCAGCATTTCATGAATAATTGTCAATCCAGACTGATGCAGCCTAGTTACGGTAACTGAAGCATGACTAAATTAATAATATTCTAGCAAATTAAAACTCGCCTACATGTGTTTGATGTATTTCTGACATGATTCATATGAAAGACTGTGTGTGCAATTTATTATTTATATGTGTGATTTTGTGTGTATTTTGTCTCATGTCTCTGCATTTCCTATATGTGTTGTTATGGTGTAAGAAAACATCTGTCTTTTCTTCCCTTTATATTAGGATCAGCAAGTACTCCTCCTCCCCTGTGATAGGCTGGAGACTTGCTGCTTCGCTGCTGTGCAATCCATGTAATGCCATATTCCTCTGTTTTCATTCAGGTGAATTATGGCAGCGGTTGCTGTAGTGGACTGTTCCTTCCTGGTTGCTCTCGTTGGATCTTTCCCATCCTTACTGCAGGTGCTACTTTGGGGCCTTCTTAGGTCTCGCCTAAGACAGTGCATGTGCTTTTTCTTGCATGACATATTTCTCCCTAACAATGGGCTTAGAGACCGACCATTGATTACCATTAGTTAGATTTACTGTCACTCTCATTTGCTATTGGTCAGCTGCTGTAGGCTTTTTTCCTCTTTGTGTGTTTGTCCCACCCTGGATAATGGACACATTACTTGTGTCCTTCCACTGCCAATTTATTTTAGGTGTTGCCCCTGAAACCCGCCCTCTCTCTATTGTCCATGTTGACCCACCACTCACCTTCCTTCCGTTGTCTGTGTTGCCCCCCACCTGCCATAACAAAAAAATAAGTGCTGTGATGCGATCAGCACTGGCTGCATCATAGCATTTCTCCCACACCCTCCATTGTCCGTGTTGGCCCCCCAGATGCACCCCTACCTTTGTGTTTCCTTCCGCCCCCTCCTCCCTCGATTAAAAAACAAAAACAAAAGCACAAACATGACCCGTGCCGGCCGTGTCATGGTGCTTTTTTTTTTTTTTTTTACTTCAAGCCTGCTGCACAGCAGTTGTGCTTATGTACAATATGGCTAAAAACATTGACAAAGCCAATACCTAGCATATGTGAGACCAATTGCTTTTGCCAATGCTTGTATTTTCCTTCAAATCTTAGAGGTCCTGGCTCTGCTACCACATGCTATTTTTTTATTTGTCTAATTGGAAATGGCAGTCCTTAATGCAGCAGCCACATTTCGTACGTAAGTTTAAATTTTGTTGTTTTTATTTCTCAGCTTTGTTTTAGCTGTTATTGATTTCACCGTATCTGTTTCTGGTCGAGAAGCCCACTGTATACAAAAGGAGCAGTTGGGCTCTTAATACCTTTCATTTGGCCTCTCGTTTTACTCTGGTCATTGGCGCTCAGGTTTCCTAGAAACCATGGGGAAGGTCAGCCCTACAAATGATGGTGCATTTAAGGTCACTGTGTGTACAGCTGCTCAATGGATACATGCAATGGGTGCACCACTGGCATTGCAAAGGCAAATCCGCTTCTACCTGTCCCTGCTTTGACTGTGCCCATCAATAAAACCCCTAGTTGTTTTACTACTCTGATTTTTTATACATGTAAATCACTCCTGCATCTATGAGATGCTCCCAAGCGCACTCACTATGCCCTCCATGTCAGCACCCCTTAAAGCAATGCAACTTGACCAAAACTGCCTGGCATTTCAGTTACTTTTGCATGCACTATATTTGTAGTGGTAATTGCTTCTGTTTTTTTTTTTATCTAACTAAAGGACCCGCCTTCTGTACCTTTTACCATACTAAAGGGCCACCCCGGAGGTGGAAATTATTTCTGACTTCATTGAAGATTTCTATGGTTGAGAACTAGGATTACAGGTAAGTAACGTTTTCTTCTCAAAATAGAATCTTCTTGATAGTCCTAAACACTTGAAGTGATTAATAAAACGATCCTGTGAAATGCAGCGAGAAGGTTTAAGGTTGGTGAACATGTTGTACAAGTAGGAGTACACAAACCAGACAAGTTCCTGTAAACAGCCTGACCACTAAGCTATCTCCACTGTAGTGTGGGTCCAGGGCTAGGGAATGCTGCTTTGTGAATGTATGAACGGATCTCCATAAAGCCACCATTCAGATATCAGAAACTGAAATATTTATTAATAAGGCAGGTAGGGTGCGTTACATCTTGTAGCGATAGCTCGCTTTCTGAAAACTTAGTGATAAATGATACAATCCATCTGAAAATGGTCTGTGTAAAAGCAGGCACTTCAGTCCTAATGGCACTGTAGTCTACAAAGAGAGTTTTAGATTTTCTAATTACTTTTGTCAAATTAAAACCCAAGGTCGCCCCTCAAATCTACAGCATGTAGAGATCTTTCCACTCTATAATTAGGATTTTTAAACAACACAGGCGAATAAATAGTCTGGCTGACAAGAAAACATCTTTTGGAGGAAAAGAAGGATGAGTCCTTATAACTCCTCTATTGAACTAGAAAAACGTGTAGCATTCTTTCGAATACTAGGCTAGGATTTTGCTGATTATAAAAGCTGAGGCAGTTTTCCAGGACAAATATTGTGGTAAAGCTATGTACATAGTTTCAAACGGAAGGGCCCAATAATATTGCAAGTACCACATTAAGTTCCCAAGGAGAGGATGGTCTTCTGACTTGGAGAAACACTTTGTTATGTCTTCTAAGAAATCCTTTACCACATTACACACTCCTTGACAAGGGAAATCTGAGAAGGATTTTTTGTAGGCTGTAATGTTTTCAAGGTGTACCTTGATGGAAGAGACGCAGACCTGATTTTGGAAGATGAAGCAGATATCAGTTCAGTTCATAATCTTTATTTCGATCACCAAGATCATACAAGAACATTCGCTTAAATACATAAAACATTTTATACAGCACCAATTTTATCCATAAAACTAAGCATATGTACATATATACATTAATGATTATCGACTGATCCAAGATCAATATAATTTAATGAAAGAGTTTTATAAAATCAATTAAACCGGGTCTTTGCTCTATTAAAAATTCTGAAGTTTGAAACATATCTGATTAAAAAATATCATATTTTGGTCCAACAGATTAACAGATATTAGGGTGTGATTTGTCCAATGTGGCACACGGGGAGCTGCATGGTATAGTTCTTACAAGTCATGGGCTATCAATAGCAAGTATGCGCATTGCTGTCCAAGTTATCTATGTGTATCCATTGCTGCCACACGTAATCATAAAAGACGACTGGAGTGGTGTTAAACGTTACCGACCAGGCAATAATAACCCAACTGGTTGTACGCCAGCCTGTTCACTTTGTTCGCTGCAGATATTGCAATGCTGCCTCTACTTGGCATGAAGTTGGAATAGATTCTTCTGAACACAATGGGGTCGATTCCGATTCGGGCTGGAAATTTCACCGACCGAGCCGGACCCGGAGAGATTTCCGACCGAATCGGACCCGTGCAGTCCGACCGAACGAGTACGATGCGTCCGTATGTTATCGGACTCGAGTCGGTCGGACTCCCATTGATGTCAATGGGAGCCGGTCGTACAACGCGTACGCGGGCTCCCATTGACTCAATGGGTGCGAGTCGGACAAGGGCGCCCCTACAGCGGGTACGCGGCGAAGCGATTCGCGCCGTACACGCATAGGTAGGGGGACCCATGGGTCCCCCCTGTGTGCGACTCGCGCGGCTACGCGTACAGGGGGTCCGACACGGACCCCCAAAGTACGGCTCCGACAGCTCTTACGAGCCGGAGTGCGCGGCTCGGTCGGACTGCTCGCGGCGCGCATCGTACTTACCCGGCCGGGAAACGTCTCCATTGCGCGGTGCGAGTCGAGTCCGAGCGAGTCGGTCGGAGCGGTTCGAGCCGGGAGCGAGTCGGTCGGAGCGGTCGGGACGCCCGGACGAGTCGGTCGGCGATTTCGCATCGTACTCGCTCGGCCGGACCCGCGTACGGTTCGGTCGGGAAACAGGGCTCCGAATCGGATCCGGTAAAGCCGAATCCGATTCGGAGCACTACCGGCCGAGATCGGAATCGGCCCCAATGTATGCAGACCATTTGAATGAATAGGATTTTGTGGTAGATGGTCATGTCACTACACTCAGAATATCCATCCAATCCATCCAATCATGTTTGATAAAATCAGAGGAGTTAGCAGAAAAGTGTAGATCAATTCCACCAAACAATTGATAAAAAGAGCATTGCTCATTGCCCCTGATTTGCGGTATCTGTATTCAAAGTCTGAGTTTTTCTTTTTTTATGACTTAGTGAACAGGTCTGTTTTTCAGAAACCCTAATTGCAGAAGACGTTGTGAAAAGTGTCCTCGCCTGTGACTCACTCAGTGTCTATAACTCACTCAAGCTTTTCTCTGAACGTTTTGCTTAAAAGATCTCCTTGAACACTGTCAACACCTGGAAGGGGAACTTCTTTTATTTCCTGTAATGAGCAACCTCAATGTTGATGAAGCCTCCAGGGAGAATTATTGCTATTGGGCACCCTTCCGTGTTTACTAAATATAGAGTAATGGTACTACCTGTTTGGAACAGAATTTGTTGGTAGAGGTGGTAGAAAGTACTGCCATCATTTTCAATAAGGTTAATGCAGTATTCCCTTTCACTCTTGCCCCCTTCCTGTCAGAGAAGCATTCATGAGAATTGTCTGCATAGTGAGATCCTAGTGAAGCAATTGTCTGTCCCTTTACCATTCTAAAGACACTAACATGGGAGAGATTAAAGAATGGCATATGCAAATAAACATATTTTTCCTATTGCCCTTCAACTCAATCTACTGCTCCTCTCTGCATTCTTGAAGAAGTCTCGTGTGAAGTCTTGAATTTGGTGCTATGGAAATGCACAATGTTAGGGAGTCCTGAAGAGATGAGCTTTGACTTGCTGTGTCGGGCAAGGGATTTTTCTCTGCAGATCACACTTTATTAAACTGCAGAAAATCCTTCCCCTGAATGAAACCCTTATCCTATGTGTGTGTATCTAGAGTTGTACCTAAGTAGCTTAGATCCTCTACTGGTGGTTGGGTGCACTTTGGAGAGTTGATTTAGAGCCATAGAGGTTGTTGAAGAGATGTTTTGTTTGAAAATTGATTCAAGCTTTCTGGAAAGTCCTGGCTTTGACCATTCAGTCATCTAATTAAGGGTAGAAAAGCATTTGTTTTTATGGGCGAGCCACCACCACCACCATACATTCAGACGATGTTGAGGGACTGACTTGAGGCGAAATGGGAGCACATGGTACTGGTAATTATTTGTTTCTGTAATAATTTTCGGAATCTTTTCAATCCTTTTTCGCTACATGGATGTCAAAATAGCATCTTCAAAGTCAAAGAAACACATCCAGTTGAAGTTGAGGATAAAACTGGTGTAGACCGCATTCTTGTGTCCTTCGTCCTTACCCTTTTGATTGCAATCTTCACGTCTAGAGTGTGTCTTCATTCCTTGGCTTTTCTTTTTCAGTGGTACCGGTTCTACTGTCTGCTTCTGCAGAAATATGTAGGTTTCTGCTAGGCAAAGATCTTGTTGTTATTGGGCAACATTTTGAGGGAAACTGCAGGCATCTGCATGTTGTCCCATTTTCACAATATTCAGCACCCATCTGCCTTTGATTATGTTTTCCCACTCTTCATGATGATTTTTCATACCTCTTCCCACCTGAATGGAATAGAGAGGAGAACTTTCTGTGCAGCATCTGTGATTTGCACAACCCTATAAGGACACGGTTGAATGGCTACTGCGGAAACGAAACACAGTGCTTTGTCTAACCTACCTTTCAGAATGAATGACTACACCTATCGTCAATGGCTACATAAACATGAAAGTCAAACACACTGTCAAGATGGAATGCTGATACTGCACGTTCACCTTTGAACCATTACTCTACCAAAACATTGTACTGAAATATTGAATGAATATTCCAATATGTTGCTACGAGCGTGTGCGGTGCATGCACTACTACTAAACAAAATCACTTACCTATTCTGCTCAAGGAGAACAATGTAACTATGGTCTCTTCTGGCTCACTCACGGTAGATGCTCAGTATAGACAGTACTGTGACTGGCAGTTACGACACAAACAGTAATACATTTCATCGATGAATGAGCTATCCCAAAAGGCTGCACTGGCAACCAAGACCATGCTGCTCTGATCACTGGAAATTCAAAAATGTAATTGTGTTGATAAAGTCTTCAAACTTTTTAGTGCCTGCTCAAATGAACCCAAGTCCCTCTTGCATGTATAAGCATGTTCTTAGTGAGGTCACTTCACTAATGGTTTTCTAAAGATATGTTATGCAAAATGAAGAAGTCTATGGGCCTTCCGCCATTTGTGCAGGTCAGATGCAAAGAGGACCATTGGTCTACCCATCTCTTCATGAGTATGCAGTAGTGGGGGAGTGTCAAGTCCCAGCATAATCACTGGCTCATCCTGTGTGACTGAAGCTACTGGAGTCAATAGCCTTGCCTCCCTGCACCATGGAGGTCACCCATAGGAGGTGCCCTTACGACACCCGTGGAAGAATATCTCATCACTAATATGGCTTTGTTATCCACATAAGTTGGAAGGTGCCCTGAGCTTAGTCTGCACTTTAAGAAAATAAGTCCATTCTCATTTTCAGTCATTGTTACAGCCAGAAAATCCTTTTTGGCTGAAAATGTAAGCCATGCTATCCCCTGGCTGTACCCATATTTCGCACCCCTTCTGGTGTGATTACTACTAGTCTTGCTTAGCCTTTGCCCTGACTGTAAAAGTAACTAGTTGACGCCATGACAGGATTTTCCTTTCTTGTTTGTAAAAGCCCATCTTTTGGAAGCCTTTGCTACATGCTATTATATTTATATGTAGAGCGATTGGTTGGCGATGGGATGGCTCAACCCAGTAAAATCAGAAAAGAGGACGGAGAGAGTCATCGCAACCCTTCCGTCACAGTTTTACCTGATAGTTTATTTCTAGTTATAAGCACAGCCTGAAATAGGTTATCCTGGTTATTGATAAAATGCTTTACATGAATGATAAATATTTGTCAATTTGAGTGTACAACGACTTCAGAATCACAAGTCATCACTGTACATTTGCAATTCTTTTCTGACTTAAGGTCTGAGCCCACCTGGGGGCATATTTACAAGCCCCTAGTGCCACCGGAGTGACACTTTTTTTTTGACGCTCTGGTGGCGCTGTGTGCTGGCCCATATTGACAAGGCCACGCAAAGCTACTTTGCGTGGCTTTACACAGCCTTGTAAATAGGGCCCTATTCTGCATTAAAGGGGCGTGTCATGGGTGTTGCTGTGGGTGTTCCCATGCAACACCCATGGCTTTTTGACACTGCCCCAGATTTACAGGGATTGGTAAATCGGAGGGCAGTGCCAAAAACTAACACCTTTCAAGGGGAGGTGTTAAAGTGACGCAACGAAGAGAAATACTTTTATTTCTTCTTGTTTTTTGCCCTTTCTATGTGTGCTGCATTCTGCAGCACACATAGAAGGATCAGAATGCCATTAATGATTGTTTTTGTGCAGGAAGGTGTCCCTTACTGCACAAACACAATCATCCTTGCAGTGCAAGCACCCTGGTACTATGGTGCCAGGGTGTCTGCATTGGCGCACGGCTGTTCTAGTGCCAGTGCAGGGGAGAGCACAGAGGTGCGCCGTATTCCTGTAAATATGGCACATCCCTGCGTTTTTTAAATGACGCAGCTCGGCGCAGCAAAATAGCTTGTGGCACCCCACTGCGCGATTTTATTGTAAATATCCCCCTTCGTTTGGGAGCCACCAGCAACAGCTTGGTCAGAAATTACTTCAAAGACTTTAGGTAGAGTTATGGTTAAATTTTTAAATACCACATGATTCTGTTTTTTAAATATATCTTTATTCAGCAATATTACATTTCACCATACGTCTCCCACAAACTACGTTCAAGGCCAGTGTGGCAAACTTGGTTGAGACAAAACATACTTTTTGACATCATAATTGTACTCATGTTGTAAAGCCTCTAATATATGAAACCCACTTCGACCCTCCACACTCCCGAAAGAAGGGGCGCCTAGCTGGATGACTGAAGTGGCGTTGAATCATTTGGGCGTACACTAACAAAAATGGATAAGTGGGAGAGAGGCGAAGATTACAAGAATTCCAAAGACCATCTGGGACATGTCAGCATTGAAGGCTCCGGATTCGGACCCACCCGCCATCATCCACACAGAAAGCTGGTTGGAGGGGCTCATTGAAGGCAGCAGTGAAGGTGTAGAGGTGGCTGACCGATTCTGACACATGATAAAAGGACAGGACACCTGAATCATAGTCCAGGTAGATGCCAAACCTGTTTGGGAATATTTCACATTCTAGGTCATCAGCCTTGGAGTTGTGGTATGCTGTGAGTCCTTCCATATTCCAGTCCAGGCACCAAGACTTGTCATTATAGCCAATGCCGGAACGGGGTCCAACTCTCTCAATGCTAGGATAAGCCACCCCAATGGCCCAGATCCCTGTGGAGCTGGTCTCCACTTCCCAGTAGTGTTGCCCAGATGAGAAGGCAACAGAGCCCAACACCTGAAAGCATTCTTTGAAAACCTCAGACTGCAGGCTCAACGCTGGTGTTCGGGAGTGTGAAACTGTTTTCAGATCTTGAGAGACCACCATGCCCGTCTTTAACCCAATGGTGCCCACATCCAAGATTATATCTGATGAACCCCTTAAATAAATCCCCCTCTTCTGTTTCAGCTTAGGGATCATTTCAATAAAGCTGTTCAGCACTGACTGCAAGGTCACCAAGATCGTACGTTCACCTTGGTTTTTGGTCGCCGTGTCCTTTTCCTCCTCACTGGCTGCGCTTGTGCCACACTCATCACTTTCCTCCTCACTTTCATCAGGATCATTCTCATCTACATACAGGAGTTTGCATTCTTCCAGCAATGTGAGTGGGTCAGTGTGGCTACACAGTTCCTTCAGGTGATGCATCTTCTCTGCAATGACTGATCTTTTGTTCTCCTGCTCCTGGATGTGATGTGAGATTTGGAGAAATGTATTTGTTTCAAGGGCTGTCATCTTTGATTGAAACTCCTTTTCCTTGGCATCCAGCAACACCCGGATGTCTGAAAATAGAGTGCTGGTGTTTGTTTTGACGCAGGTCATCATTTCGCTGAAGTACCCCTTGTGTTCTAGCAGCCCGTCTACTTTGTGCCCTGTTGTCTCACTTTGCATGGTCAGTTTCTGTAGTGCATGCTCCAGCTCCTCTTTCCATTTCTCTGAGGCTTCGGACAGTAGCTGGACCCGGTGGTCCTTGTGTTTCTGGACCACACAGCAGGTTACGCAGAGGTAGGAGTCATCATCAGCACAGTAGCACTTAAAGAGCTCCTTGTGTGTAGAACACTTCCTGCTCTCCAGGGGTGTGGTGGGCTCTGTCAGGAAGTGACTGGCCCTTTCGTTGTGCTTCTGAAGGTGGCTCTCACACAGAAACATTTCACACTGCAAGCAGAGCTTCTCAGCTTGGGTAGGGGGGCCGAGGCAGTAGGTACAGAAGACTGAGCTTTTTTCCATCTTTGCCTGGTTAGAAAGGTAACACTTGACCACATTGTTCAACGTCCAGTTGCTTTTCAGCTTTGGTCTCTTGAGGTACATCTCTCGACAGTACGGGCAAGCAAAGACCCCACCCTCAGTCTGCCCATCCCACATTTTCCGAATGCATCCTCTACAGAAGTTGTGCCCACATCGCAAGCTCACGGGGTCTTGGTACAGGCCCAGGCAGATGGAGCACTTTAACTCCTCTCCAAGGTCAGACGTTGCCATCCTAGATCACGCGATCTCTGAAAAACAAGAAAAGTGAAGGTCTATTAGACTGTCGAGCTTAATTTACCAGGCACTGCAATGCACAGTCACCTAATTTACGAGATTATACTCTAGATCCTTGAGAAGGTTAAAGAAATTTGAAGTGGTTGGTATTTCTCCCTCCTTGCTATCAGAAACTCTCCCTTCGTTCTCTCTCACACTCACACTTGTTAAAATGTTAAATTTTTAAACTGTGGTTTTCAAAATTTTTTGTGAGTCCCCTTCGCATGTAGAAAACAGCAAATCAAAATCAAAGTAAATATTGTGTGCAAGTCAATACTGAATTTATTTCCTTGTAACTATAGTTGGCTAGCCAGGAATCTTCCCCCATATTCATAACCTTAAAATCCTTCCACGCCATCAGAATTGACCTAGAAAACACCACAACCTTTTTTTTATTTGGAATTACTGGAGCAGATCTCCTACATTACACTTTTCCCCAGAAAGATACAAAGTGAGAAACTAAAAGAAAAAGAACCCCGAAGAGTGATCTTCCCTTCTAAACTTGTTTGTACAATGACTGGGGTCTACTTTGGAGTAGAAAGATGACACTATAGCAGATATTGGTTCTTTTTTTCTTTTTCAGAAATTTAGCTCCCTCAGAAATCTCAAATAAGGAGAGGATGGATGGGTTGGTTATGATTCTGCGGAGGACCCATCAATTGAGAATTGCGGTTACAGGGATGTACCTTTCCTGCTCCACCAGAGATCCTCCCCAGAATCCTAACTTTAATATTTAATCCGTAGCGGTGCCAGACTTAGGAGGGGGGTTTTGGAGGGTTATGTGAGGCAAAAAGACTCCCGGAGGGAATCACCTTTCCTAGCATCCAAATCCAAGCAACAGTGAGCGCAAATGGTATGTCCAGACCCTTAGTTACAGCCCAGTGGATCTGAAGAACAGGTTTTTGGGATTGTTGTTTTTTTTTTATTTTATTGAATTGTTTGCCATGCTACCATGACATGGAGTAATGATCAGCTTTGAGCATTTTCACCAAAAGTGCTCCTGCAATATTGGAGAGTAGCGCTTGCAAAGAAAAGTTCTGGCCAACCTAACGGGGGCTCCACCTCCCCCACCCCGAAGTTTAATGGCTTGCCAGAAAAGGTCCATATTACGTCCTTTGTCCTTTCAATGTAGTACTACAAATTACCTCTCATTTATCAAGTATGGAGAATAAGTTCTGCAGGTGTTTCAATAAATGCTGGTTTAGGAAATAGTCTGATTTATGTGAAAATATGACACCACCATCTTTAGAAAAGAGTGATTTCTAAGAACCAATTTGCGACAATGAAAGGTAGTGAAAGGCTCCTCCACCAGAAGTCTCTGGCAGAGGTGGTGGCAACCAAAAGTATCCCCTTACACTCATGCACAGGTTCAAAGAGTGACTAGTGCTAGTTTGGACAAAATGACATTTCATTTCCCATACAGAGACAGGTTTAAAAAACCAGAGAAAAACTCTTTTCAACCCCTCTAGAAAAATCAGAAAGTAAAATAATGCTAAAGAAAGATTTGTGCCTTGGAGATTTTCTATGTGCAGTAATTGCTTAGAGGTGAACCCTGATAAGTTCGACTTCGCCAAATGCAAAAGGTAAAGGAGCCACTGCATCTCTAGTGGAGGGGTGATGCTGATGGAAGATATACTATATGTAAAACCTTCTCTATTTCTTCTTCGCCCAAATGCCCGTGTTGATGGGCAATGAGCTTCCTGGGGATGTTCACACATTCCTCAAGCAAATTCAAACATCCTTACTGCAGGATTTGAGAAGTCTTCTAACTGCGAGAGCTCGGGTAGTGGTGGTAAACCCTTCCATCGCACCTGGCAACAAATCCTGCCCGCAGGGTAATACGATTACTGATGTAACTAACATGCGTAGAGGTCCTGGGTAACACATTTGCCGCTCCTAGTTGAGTACAATGAAGATCACTGTGGATCCTGGACCACCTTCCTCAGAGATGTTGGTATTCATAGAATCAGAAGAAGAGTATACAGTTCCATGTTAGATGCTTTGAATTTACATGTTGGTCTTTCTTCATCAGGTTGAATACATAGATGGAGGCCCTGATGGTACAAATGTAAGTGAGATGGAATCAAGGACTTTGGCAGTTTGTGTTTAACAGAAATGTTTGTAGTGGTTTCAATGGTGCTGGGAGGTGTTAAATAATGTCTTTAAAGCTTTTGAGCTGATCAGTTTCTTATAGATGTTATCCATACGTCTCAGATCGATCCAAACTAAAACGTCCTTTCTCGAAAAGCTAACCAACTGGACGTCCTCATTTATTCTGAACATGAATCGTACCAAAATTGAATTCCTACTCCTCTTCTTCACTGACTCTCTATCACCAGTTGAAAAATGGGCGCTTGATTCTCTTCACCCCCTGGGTAGTTTTCCACCCTTGGTCCCTCATACAAAATCACTTCACTTTATCTTTGACTAAAGCATCAATCTAAATGACATCTTTATCAAACAGACTTAATCTGCATCCTACCAACTCCATCTACTCGGAAAGTTCAAACCCATAATCATGTACACAGATTTAAAAATGGCAGCACAGGTGCTTATACTCAAACATCTTAATGGAAGAAATGTAGGCCTGGCAGGTCTTCCCAAATCTTCCACTATATCTCTTAGAGTGGTCCTGCATAGAGACACTCGATTGGGTTGCAGTAGCCGAAAAACTCAGATCACACCACTCCCATCTTTTTTAAAGTAATTTTTATTAGCATTATGAAAGCAGTGACATTGTTTAGGATACAATATGCATATTTGTTACACAATATTTATGGTGCGTACTAGCACTCGCTGTACAGAGCTTCAGTATTGCCTTTTTATCATTAGAACTATCCAATACAGAAACATTAACATAGGAAGTATGCAGCTGGAAAGAAGGATACCAGCTTAAACTATATATGTTTATCTCACAGTACTTCATAGGGATCAATAGACTTCACTCTATGATGCAAACTCGACTGCTACCACATGGCTTCAGTGTCAGGACTGGATCACGGTCAGACTACTGTTTAAGGTTCTCTTTATGCTTCTAGTGATAAATTGCGAACAAGAGTATTACATTAGATTGCTCGTTGTGCTAGCTGTTAAACCTACTAGCAGTTCATTTCATTGTTGCGCTATAGGAATTCCTTAGTGCTCTACTTTCTTCCCTGTGAAGCAGCTTACTTTCGACTTCCGCTCAGAGGGCTACTGATCTTGTCCATTTAGTGATCGGCAAAAGAGCTGTATCGTCCCTCGAGATAGTGATAGTTCTCCTGCCATATCAGTCTCAATGCTTAGTAAAGCTTTCTAGCCCATTATCTTTATAAGCATATGCATGATCTCAGCCCAGTGTTTTTCAAGGGCAGGGCAGCTCCACATCATGTGAAAGAAATCAGCTACAGGTTCATGGCATCACGAGTACTGAGATGACGCACCAGTATCCTGCTAATCTTAATTGAGGCAAAATAAGCCCTATGCAAGATATTACAATGTATGTTCTTAACTCTCACATTTTCGAGAAAACTTGTTAGGATACCAAATTATTTTCTCTCATTTATTATGTTAAATGAACAAGTTATTTATCTTCGGTAATGCCTTATCTGGTAGAGACTATATCTAGCCGCAGATTCCTTACCTTAGAATTATCCACAAGCGTCAGACTAGATCTGGACATTTTTAGTGAGCAGTACCCCTATGCACCAGTAGGTGATGCTGTTTGGCTCATCTTGGCGTCGTCCACGTCATAAGTAACATCTGCGATACCACCCCAGCATGCTGACGTCAGTTCTAATCTTTGCGCGCCAATCAGCTCAGATCCGTAGAGCGCTGCCCCGCCGTTAATTTTTGACTGACCTTTTCTCGACTTTTGTTGAAGCCTTTGTTAAGAGATCTTCTCCTGGTGTGGCAGGGATGTCCACTAGGAAGGCCGACTTCAAGCCCTGCAGGACCTGTCAGACAGATGTCTGTGACAAACCCACATCTTGTTTTCCCCTGGTGCCTGGAACGCAACCCAACCAAGACATGATGACTTGTGCCGATTGCCGCGCCATGCACCCCAAGGCCTTGAGGGAGCAGTCCCTCAAGCTCCTTACAGCTTGACGTGCGACACCATGACGGTCTCGATCCCGGTCAAGATCAAGGTCCCAGGATCAGTCGCCGAGCCCAAGTTCCTCATCGCACTCTAGGTTGTCTTGGAGTTCGGGTAAGTACCATAAGAAAAAGAAGAACAAGAAGTCGAAGAGGTCTTCAACTTCATCCCGTCCATCATGTTCTTCAGACGGGACGAGGGAGCATCATCATTCAAGGCCTGGCTATGCTGTTGAGCCTGTGCCTGGGCCGGCTCCATGCCTCCCCGAGTTTACGGGAGCCTGTCCAACCCTCCTGCCCAACTTCGAGAGTTTTATGAGGCCATGCACCTCATATTTGGGCAGGCTGTCGCCGTCAGCATGCCTCCAGGCCCGTGGCTTCAGGAGAGGCTCTAACTGGTTCTCGCCTGCGGGTCTCAGCATCAGTTGGGCCTCTTGGATCCACAGATGTATCCGGACTGGGCACGGTCATACCATCTCAGCCTTTTCAAGCGCCAATCCAAATGCTGATACTCCTAGCTGTGCCAGCGCCCTCCAGTGGCACCATCCCAAGTCTAATCTCCGCCTCTGACACTGAGCCCCAGAGTGTCAGTTGACTGGAGCCATGCCTTCCAGGATGGAGCTTGAGCCCTGTTCTTATGGGCTAGGACTTGGGGAGGATTGGGAAGAGTCGTTGGACCCTGAAGAATACCAGCCACTAGATCCCAACATGGACTGGTATGAGAACTTGGCGGAGGCCAGTGGACTGGACACTTCCACAGATACTGCCATGATTTTTCCCCTTACCATGGTCCTAGACCTTAGTTACCCCTCAGTGGCAGTCAAGACTAATGTCTTGACATAGGTGCTTCAGCCGGGAGTGACCCCCACAGAACCGCTTCTCCAATTTAATGAAGCCCTCAAAGACGTCCTGCTTTGAACAGGACAATTGCCCCCTGCCATTGCCCCTCCCCAGGGGACCCCCAGTTCCTCACGCTACACCCTAGCCCAGAGAGATTTGTCATCCTACCCTCTACTTCCTGTGAAAATCCTGGCATGTCCTCTACCACCCCAGCTGATGGGGAATCCAAGAGACTGGACACCTTAGGCAAGAAGATGCTTTTTTCCACCTGCCTGGCATTGCGGGCTGTGAACACTGCATGCCTTTTCCGCCTTCACTCCCATGCTCTATGGGATTCGGTTGCGCAGGGTCTGCCCATGGTTCCTGAGGAGGCCTGGGTCATACATTCCCAAGCTGTTGCTGACGAGAGAGATGTAGCTGAGTTCACGATCAGATGTGGACTAGTTACCACCTATTGGCTAGGAAGAGTGGTTTCATTGAAGGTGGCCTTACGCCGCCACGCCTTGTGAAGAACAACTGGCTTTCAAGGAGTTTCCAATCATCGCTTATGGATATGCCCTTTGAGGGCTCCTGTCTCTTTGGAGACAAGGCAGACTCAGCACTTGAGTGCTTCAAGGGTAGCAGAGCTATGGTCAGGTCCTTGGACCTTTCCATGGCCTCTTCCCAAACTCGGACCACATTTCACTCCTTTCGTAGCCACAGAAGGGGCTTCCAAATGCGTCCTTACCCACCCAGCTGCCAGTGCGCGCAAGCTTCCCAGCTTCTGCATGGCTGAGGACGCACTACCCACACACCCCGTGGGTAGGGTAGCCAGAGGTCAGGCCAGTCCACCCCCGCCAGCCGTAGCCGCCAAACCCATTATGTTACTCTCTTACCATTATGGACAACCAGTTGGAGGCAAGATAAGCCATTCACTGCACCACTGGAAGTCTATAACATCAGACCGAAGGGTTCTCCAAATTGTCCGAAGGGGATACTCCCTCCACTTCGTGACTACCCCACCACCCATGCCACCTGCTTGCGACAGGCTGACAGAGGTCCATCTTACCTTGCTCCGCCTGTAAGTGATGGCTCTCTTGGTCAAGGGGGCCATAGAGAGGGTTCTGACACCAGAAGTGGGGCATGGTTGTTATTCTCGCTATTTTCTGGTGCCCAAGAAGGACGGAGGCCTTTGTCCTATCCTAAACCTGCACCCTCTTAATTTCTTCCTCAGGAAGGAGAAGTTCAAGATGCTCATGCTCACGTTCTATCAAGTCCTGTCTGCCCTGGTCCCGGGAGACTGGGTGGTGGTGTTGGACTTGCAGGATGCATACTTCATATCCCTATCCTGCCTGCCCACAGGTGCTATCTGAGGTTCACAGTGTGCCACAAGCACTTTCAGTTCGCTGTGCTTATTTTTGGCAAGCGCCCCTCAGGTGTTCACCAAGGTGATGATGGTGATTGCAGCTCATCTGCGGAGATCAGGATGGCTAGTCTTCTCCTATCTCGACGACTGGCTGTTGAAGGCAGGCTCGCCCTAGGCTGTCATCTCCCACCTCCAGACTGCAGTGGACCTCCTGCATTCTTTGGGGTTCACTATCAACGTGCCAAAGTCCCACCTGGCTCCCTCTCACACGCTCCCTTTCATCGGAGCTGTTCTGGACATGGTGCACTTTCGGGCCTATCCTCCCGAACGGCTAGTCCGGGATATTCAGGCTATGGTAGTGATGTCTTAGCCTCTATCATGGATTTCGGTGAGACTGACTCTAAGGCTGCTGGGACTCATGGCCTCCTTCATCCTGCTTGTGACACATGCCCGCTGGCATATGCAGGCTCTGCAGTGGGACCTGAAGTTCCAGTCGACGCAGCATCAGGGAATCTCTCTGACATGGTCCAGATATCGGCGAGAACTGCAAAAGATCTGCCGTGGTAGTTAACAAGCCACGTTTGGGTAAGTGGCAAACCTTTCTCCCTTCCCCAACCAGATCTCACAGTGGTGACAGATGCATCACTCCTGGGATGGGGCGGCCATCTGGGAGAGGTTGAGATCAAATGCCTCTGGTCTCCGGCAGAATCTGGACTCCACGTCAACCTTCTGGAGCTCTGGGCGATCCGGTTAGCATTGAAAGCCTTTCTACCCTCCATCAAGGGAAAGCTAGTGCAGGTGTTCATGGACAACACCACCGTCATGAAGTACTGCAAAAAACAGGGCGGGTGGAGTCGTGGGCCCTTTGTCAAGATGCCATGCGTCTTTGGACATGACTGGAACGTCTGGGCATATCCCTGGTGTTTCATCACCTGCCGCGCTTTCTGAATGCCAGGGCGGACAAACTCAGCCGCAGATACCTAGTGGATCACGAATAGCTTCTCCATCTGGAGGTGGTGCAAGGTCTCTTTCAGCAGTTGGGGAGAGTCTTGGTTAGATCTGTTCACCACTGCCGAGATTGAGCAATGTCAGCAGATCTGCGTGCTGGAGTTTCCAAGGCAGCTCTCGCTCAGAGATGCTTTTCATCTCAAGTGGAGCTCAGGTCTCCTATACACCTTTCCGCCCATACCACTCCTGTCCAGAGTTCTCAAGATGATCAGGAATGACCGGGCCCAAGTCATCCTTGTGGTTCCGGACTGGGCTCGGAGAGTTTGGTATCCCAATCTGTTGAGCATGGCTATCGGTTTTCCGATCAGTCTGCCCCTTCAGGAGGGTCTTCTGTCACAGTAGCAGGGGAGGGTTCTGCACCTGAACCTGTCAACACTCCACCTACTTGTGTGGAGATTGAGCGACATCAATTGACAGCTTTGACCTTTTGCCCTAAGTCTGCAATGTTATCTTGGCACCCAGGCGTCCCTCCACCAAGATGGTATACGCCTGCGGGGCAATTTTGTGGCATGGTGTGCTGAGAAACAGGTTGATCCTATTTTTGCCTCCCTCTCTCAGGTCCTTCTCTTTATCCTTTCCCTTGCCCAGCAGGGTTCTGCGCTGGGAACCTTAAAGGGCTACCTTTCTGCTATATCAGCCTTTCTGCAGTTGCCTGACCCTCCATCCCTCTTTAAATCCCCTATTTTACATAGGTTCTTGAAAGATTTGCAACATATGTTTCCTCCTTCACCCTTCATCATGCCTCAATCAATCAATCAATCACGGCATTTATAGAGCGCGCTACTCACCCGGGAGGGTCTCAAGGCGCTGGGGGAGGGGGTAAGTTACTGCTCGAACAGCCAGGTCTTGAGCTGCTTCCTGAAGGAGAGATGGTCCTGGGTTCGCCGAAGGTGAGTGGGGAGGGAGTTCCAGGTCTTGGCTGCCAGGTAGGAGAAGGATCTTCCTCCGGCGGTGGTTCTGCGGATGCGTGGTACGGTGGCGAGGGCGTGGCTGGTTGATCGTAGCTGGCGTGTGGGCGTGTAGAAGGTCATGCGGTCGTTGAGGTACTTTGGGCCCAGGTCGTGGAGGGCCTTGTGTGCGTGGGTGAGGAGTCTGAACGTTATTCTCTTGCTGACGGGGAGCCAGTGCAGGTCTCTCAGGTGTCCGGTGATGTGGCTGTGTCGGGGGATGTCCAGGACGAGTCGTGCGGAGGCGTTCTGGATGCGCTGGAGTCTTTTTGAAGTTTGGCTGTGGTTCCGGCGTAGAGGGTGTTCCCATAGTCCAGTCGGCTGGTGACGAGTGCCTGGGTGACGGTCTTCCTGGTTTCAGTGGGGATCCATCTGAAGATCTTGCGGAGCATGCGCAGGGTGTTGAAGCATGAAGATGAGACGGCGTTGACTTGTCTGGTCATCGACAGGGAGGAGTCCAGGATGAAGCCCAGGTTGCGTGCGTGGTCCGTTGGCTTGGGCGCGGTGCCCAGGGCCGGGGGCCACCAGGAGTCGTCCCAGGCGGAGGGTGATGAGCCCAGGATGAGGACTTCCGTCTTGTCTGAGTTCAGTTTAAGGCGGCTGTTCCTCATCCAGTCGGCGACGTCTCTCATCCCGTCGTGTAGGTTGGCTCTGGCGGTGGTGGGGTCGTTGGTGAGGGAGAGGATCAGCTGGGTGTCGTCGGCGTAGGAGATGATGTTGAGGTTGTGTCGGCGTGCGATGGCTGCGAGGGGGCTCATGTAGACGTTGAAGAGGGTTGGGCTGAGTGAGGATCCCTGTGGAACGCCGCAGATGACTTCGGTGGCTTCGGATCTGAACGGGGGAGGCGGACTCTCTGGGTTCTTCCGGCGAGGAACGAGATGATCCATTCCAGTGCTTTCTCTCGGATTCCGATGTTGCTGAGGCGCTTCACTAGGATGCGGTGGCAGACGGTGTCGAACGCCGCGGAGAGGTCCAAGAGGATGAGGGCAGCTGTTTCCCGTTGTCGGTTAGGGTTCTGATGTCGTCGGTGGCTGCGATAAGGGCGGTCTCGGTGCTGTGGTTGGCCCGAAACCCGGACTGCGAGGGGTCGAGGATCCATTCGTCTCGAGGAAGGCGGCAAGCTGTCTGTTGACGGTCTTCTCGATGACTTTGGCCGGAAACGGAAGGAGCGAGATGGGACGGTAGTTCTTAAGGTCGGTGGGGTCCGCCGTTGGTTTCTTCAGGAGGGCGGTAAGCTCGGCGTGCTTCCAGCTCTCCGGGAAGGTGGCGGTGTGGAAGGAGGAGTTGATGATGTCCCGGAGATGGGGTGCGATGGTGGCGTCGGCTTTGTTGAAGACGTGGTGTGGGCAGGGGTCGGTTGGTGATCCGGAGTGGATGGAGTTCATCGTGCGGGTGGTGTCTTCGGTGCTGATCGGGGTCCAGTTGCAGAGGGTGGTGGTGGCGGGCGTTGGTTCGGCGGTAGGGTGCGTTGTTTGTGCGTCGAAGCTGTTATGTATGTCGGTGATCTTGCGGTGGAAGAACGCGGAGAGTGAGTTGCAGAGGTCTTGCGAGGGGGTGATGTCGTTGTTTCCGGCGCTGGGGTTGGAGAACTCTTTGACGATGCTGAAAAGTTCCTTGCTGTCATGGGCGTTGTTGTCCAGTCGTTCTTTGAGTGCCGACTTCTTGGTGGCACGGATCAGCTGGTGGTGTTTGCGGGTGGCGTGCTTGAGGGCGGTCCTGTTGTCTGTGGTCTGGTCGAGTCGCCAGGTTTTCTCGAGAGTGCGGCAGTTCTTCTTGGATTCCTTGAGTTCGTTGGTGAACCAAGGGGTTTTCTTGCTTCCGGGTCTGCTGGGAGGGTTTCTTAGTGGTGCGAGGTCGTCGGCGCAGGCGGTCAGCCACTTGGCGAGGTTGCTGGCTGCTTCGTTTGGGTCCGTTGTGTTGGTGGGTGTGTTCTGGCTGAGGGAGGCGGTGAGCTGCTCGGCGGTGATCTTGCTCCAGCTCCGGCGGGGAGCCTGTTGCGGGTGGTGGTGGGTCGTAGTCTTTCTGAAGCTGAAGTGGACGCAGCTGTGGTCGGTCCAGTGGAGTCCGGTGGCGTGGCTGAAGGAGATGTGCTTGCTGGACGAGAAGACGGGGTCAAGCGTGTGGCCGGCGTAGTGGGTGGGCGTGTTCACCAGTTGCTTGAGTCCGAGGTTGGCGAGGTTGTCCAGCAGGGCGGTGGTGTTTCTGCCGTTGTTGTTCTCCAGGTGGAAGTTGAGGTCCCCTAGGAGGATGTAGTCGGCGGAGGGCATGGCGTGCGGGCTGATGAAGTCTGCGATGTCTTCGCTGAATAGTGTGCGTGGTCCCGGGGGTCTGTAGATGAGGGTTCCTCGGAGGGTGGTCTTGGGGTCAGTGTGTATCTGGAAGTGTAGGTGTTCGGCGGCGGTGAAGGTCTCGTCGGAGTTAGTCGAGATGCGGATGGTGTTCTTGTGTACGATGGCGATGCCTCCTCCCGTCTGGTTGACGCGGTCCCTCCGGGTGATCTTGTATCCGTCCGGGGATGGCTATGGCGATGTCGGGCGCTGAGGAGGCGTTCATCCAGGTTTCGGTGAGGAAGGCGATGTCCGGTGCTGTTGCGTCGAGCAGGTCCCAGAGTTCCACGGCGTGCCTGTGGACGGAGCGGGTGTTCAGCAGGATGCATTTCAGGTGGTTGCTGCTGGTGCTCGACTTGGCGGAGGTGGTGCACGTCCGGGGGCAGGTGAATCGGCAGGTTTGGCAGGTGAAGGGTCCGTGGGTGCGTCTCGGTGAGGCTCGGTAGCAGGCAGGGTTCCGGCCGGCATTGAGTGCGGTGAGTGTGCCGGCGTCGTAGGTCCGTCGAGTGGTGATGCATCGGTGGGATCCAGGGGTTCTGGCGCTGGGCGCGGTCCAGTCGCGGACGGGCGCAGACGGGCTTGCCTTAGGCGCGCCCTCGGCGCGCCAGCGGCGCGGCCGCGCAGCGGCCGCCATTTATGGGGAGGTGGGAGGGAGGAGCAGCTGGGAGGCGGGAGGCAGGGGCAGCGAATGGGCGGTCAGGGGGGGGGGCCGCAGGGGACGCAGCGGCGGGAATGGCGAGAGGCAGCGGGGGCACAGAAAGGAAAACAGGGGAGAAAGCAGACAAAATCACGGGCACAGCGGAAATGGGGCAGCGAGGGGTACAAAAAGGAAAACAGGGGAGAGAGCGGACAAAATCACGGGCACAGCGGCAATGGGGCAGCGAGGGGTACAAAAAGGAAAACAGGGGAGAGAGCGGACAAAATCACGGGCACAGCGGCAATGGGGCAGCGAGGGGTACAAAAAGGAAAACAGGGGAGAGAGCGAGTTAGACCTTAATCTAGTACTGATGTTCCTGATGTACGCCCCTTTTGAGCCCTTGCACAATTGTCCTTTCAGGCTCCTTACTATAAAGACAGCCTTCCTGGTGGCAATAACATCTGACCAGAGGGTCAGTGAGCTTCAGGCTTTGGCATTCAAGCCGCCATACTTGAACATCTACCCAGACAAGCTGGTTCTACGAACTAGAGCTTCCTTTATCCAGGGCCCTGACTACTTTTTGTGCTCCGCCACATCCATCTAAGGAAGAGGAGCGACTCCATAGACTGGATGTTCTACCTCGACCGCATGAGAGAGTTCCGGAAGGATGACCAACTCACTGTGGGGTATGTCGGAGCGAAGAAGGGAAAGGGCTTGCAGAAGCGGACCATCTCCCAATGGATCGTGCTCTGCATTAAGATCTGCTACGCATTGGCCAAGAAGCAACCCCCTGAGGGTTTGCACTCTCATTTCAACAGAGCTAAAGCTACGACCACTGCGTTAGCATGCAGAGTTTCCTCCTGGATATCTGTCAGGCAGCATTATGGGCTTCTTTACACACATTCATGAAGCATTACTGTCTGGACGGTCAAGTTCATCGGGACGGTCATCTTGCTCGTTCGGTCCTGCAGGACTGTCTAGTGTGAATTACTTTCGCAGACCCACCTCCAGGGAGCTATTGCTTGAGTATCTATTCTAAGGTACAGAATCTGCGACTAGAAGTCTCTATCAGATGAACAAGTTACTTACCTTCGGTAACACCTTATCTGATAGAAATTCTATCTAGCTGCAGATTCTTTACTGATTCACCCATCCTCCCCACTCTGCAAACTGAATTCTAAGGACAGGGCTGTTCCCCTTTCAGGGCCCTAGTTTTCCACATCAGTGGTCAGTGTTCTTCGTGGCTCCGCATGGAAAGTCACGAAAAGAAACTGCGTAGGGGTTCTGCTCACAAAACATTTCCGGATCCAGTCTGACGCCTGGGGATAATTCTAAGGTAAGGAATCTGCGGCTAGATAGAGTCTCTTTCAGATAAGGCATTACCGAAGGTAAATAACTTGTTCATTTAACATAAGGTAAGGAATCTGCGGCTAGAGGTTTTTATCAGATGCTCCATTTATATATGCCTCTTGGATCTGAGCAAGTCCAGTGAGGTCCAAGTGTGTTTCAAATGAGCACCGTAGAGCCAACTAACTAGTTTCCTCCCATTATCCATAGTGAGGAGGGACTGAGGTGGTTTGTGTGTTTCTACCTTCTGCTGTGCTCCTAGCCACCTGCCTACGCAAAGCTTAGATTATTTTTCCAAATGATAAGAATCACCCTATCTGAAGTTCGGAACCTAATAAGGGCACCTTCTTGGAATAAGCCGTCCACCATTTCCTAATTCTGTCCAATGGCAAGGATCTTTGTTGTGTGGGAAGACCTACGAGAGGTATGGCCAGTACGTATGGGGTCACCTTCTTTGTAAAGCTGCGGCTTCTTTTCAGGCATGACAGTGCCACGCTTACTACTCCCAGGAGGCCAAAAGGTGTACTCGAGTTAGGGAAGAAAATCATATGTAAGGTCCCATTATTAAGCTGAGACTGCATTAACCCAGTTTCCGAGACTGAATGGCCAGCCAACAATCAGGTAGCCCACTGCAGCTGAGCACCTAAATATAATTCAAAATCTAGTGACCCAGACCTCCCTGTTCCACATGTAATTATAATTTGGTTAAAGCCACTCAATGTCTCTTAGTTATATGCCAAGTCGCTCAGCGGCTGATTTCCTTGGTAGGAGTAGGAACAGATTGACAAAGTAATAAAGTAGCCAGGGCAATACAATAATTTTTGTTAACTCCATGCATCCTATAACTGATAGGGGTGGAAAAGACCAGAATTTGATTCATGGCTTTAGAAATCTCACCAAATCCCTGGGTTAACGTCAATTATATCAGGTTTAGTATGAAAAATATAAAATTTTGTCAAATGTCAAAACATGTTGGGCCGCTATTATATGCAACTTTCTCATAGGTCAGTCTCCCCTGGATGGAGAAAAGGGTTCATGGGAAATAAGCAGGATTTGGACAAATTAATTCTCAGGCCTGACAGATATGCTCCTCACAAAGCGAAACAACGATTGTTGCCAGTTAACAGGATCTCCCATTCCATTCCTTCCTACCTCAGACTAACTGCCAATGGTTCAATTGCCAGAGCAAATAACAGAGGCGACAGGGGACATCCTTGGCACGCCCCTCACCATCTCCATATGCAGTTTATATACTTGGCCGCATTTCGATTCTAGCCGTAGTACCAGTGTAAAGCACCTTGCATCCATTGTCTCATGTGTCTTCGCAGACCAATTTTATTTAAAATTCTTTCAGCGTGTCCGGCCAATCAAGGGTGTCAAAGGCTTTTTGCGCTTCCATTGTAAGACAGCGGCTGGTGGCCAGCGGTGAGGAGCAGACTCAAGTATTCCAAACAGCCTTCTAATGCTTAACAACGAGCTGTGGCCAGGGAGGAACCCATTTTGGTCTGTGTATATCAGTTTTGAGAGTTCAGTAAGCAATCTAGATACTAAAATCTTGCTTAGGATTTTGTAATTTCCATTTAAGATAGATAAAGGCCTATTAGAAACCATATCCTGTGGATCATGCTCTGCTTGGGGCATTGAAATTATAATGGTTTTGCTACTACTGGGGGAGGCTTCTATCCTTAAACGCAGTTGGATATACTTTGATCAGTTTAGAGATTAACTGGGCTGCAAATGCTTAATAAAATTGTGTGGGGATCTCATTTGAGCCTGGAATATTACCAGCTGCTCCATGAGGGCACCTCTGACTTCTTGTTTAGTGACAGAGGCTTCTATTTCTCAGACAGCTCTGCGGTCAATCTATTAAGCGTTACTTTTTCCAGAAAAGTATATTTTGAGCTCGATCCCTGGGCCTTCTTGATTGGTATACAATTTCCTGTAATAATTCAAGAAGGCTTTGTTAATCTCACCCGGTGTACACACCAAATTCCCCTGTTGCTCTCTCATTGATATGATTAAGCTCTCGCTGTTCTGACCCGCCCAACTTACAGTTCGAGCAGTCCTCAACAGTAACAGTTCCCAGTAACACAGGGTACCAGTAACTTGTCACTTTCTCAGCTGCTTCTAATAAAACCCTCAACCACCCAGTCCAAGCCAAAACAAACGATTGAGTGCCTCTTCTCAGCGGTAAGCAATTTAGGGTTATTGGCTGGGAGTGTGATCCGATGAATGCATATTCTGAGCTCTTGCAGCCACTCTTATCTTCACTCTTAGGATTTGGATGTGCCATGTGTGTTACATCTAGGACATTCTTGTAACTCCAGCAATTCCCAGCTAGAGGCATCAACACAATGTAGTGATGTTGGAGCGAAACTATTAGCACCCATCAGACATTGGCAATCGTACTGTTGACAGTGCTCTATGTAAGTCAGTACGCAGGTCACTCTGACACCCACACCCGGCGTCTCTGAATTTACAACAGGTATCTAAATGCATCCAATTGTCTGTGTATTCTGACCCTTTTGAGCTAAGTCAGGTCATCTGCTGTCTGTGGGGTGACTGCTGATGTCCCATCAGTGTCCATGTCTGATGAGGATTCCACCTCTTATGTCACACACTCCATGCTTACGGGTAAAAACAACCGGTATATGCCCCTCAAGGCAGCCGTTGTCGCTATGGCTTCTTAGCTCCATGCAAGAAACCCTAGAGGGCTGCAGTCAGGTGACGTATCATTACCGGACCTCTCGACACTTCCTCTAGTAGCTTTAATATCCTCAGCCTAGTCCCATGCTTATTCAGGCGCCGTAAAGAAGTGTCAACACTAGTTGGCTACTGACCCAGCGCTGCTAATATAAATTCTTCTCCTCCGGATATGACATCCAGGTGAAATCACTCACATTCACTATACCATATGACGGTGGGGCCCATAACACCGCATATCACACACTCAGTCGTACCCTGGATCTCACCTACCTTCGCAAAGGAGAAGAACGAGTTGCTGGAGGAACGGAATATCTTATTAGATTTGACAGATTATTACCTTAAACATTCTATATATTCAGTTTTAATCCTGTCGGCTCTAAAACATCAAGATACTCCGCTCTTTGGTCGATGGACCAACTAGTAGAATAAGTTGATGGTGATCGAGACCAGCTCAATCATTTAAAACCTTCAACAAATATCAATTTTTATAAATGAACTAAAGAACCACAGACTCAATTTTAATTAGAAGTAAAATTTTATCTAAGTTCAAATTCTGCATGAGTGAAATTCTTAGTTTATTAATCACTTTAATACATTCCTTTACATTTATATAGGAAATTCAATAAAGAAAACGAAATTATGCATTACCTATTTAGATGCAGATAAGAATGGTTCACCAAAGGAAATGAACCGTAAAATCACAGAATGGACTCCCAAACTGACTGACTGTCCCTCTAGATGGCCTCCTCGACGGGACCTCCCATACAGATTTCCCGCAACGGTCTCGTTCCTTCCCCAGTCAGGTTCGAAGTCAATGGTTGTATCAGCATTGGCATTGGCAATAATAGCGGCATCGACTAATATCCAGCAGCAGCAGCAGGCTAAACCAGCATCATCAATAGCAAACACCAACAGCAACCCACAGCAACCAACCACCCCTCCCATAAGAGCAGTCCTCCTTATACCCTACTTCTGGCTTACTACACAAAAAGTTGCAATGTTTGGGGGCAGGAATCACGCTAATTGGTCCATTTGAGGGCGGCGAGAATTGTCTCATCGCCTTCCTTGTTCAAACTGGTTTTGAGGATGGTGAAGAGTTCATGGTTTCCCATATTCTTTGGGTAAAAGCAGTCCAGATTTATTATGTATAATGTTGCAACAATGATGGTCACAATTTGCTCTGTCCTTTGTCTCTCAATACTGAACTCTCCTCCTTTCTCACGGATACGAGCTAAGTCTTTCTTGGCACTCTCTTCACAATAGGTCATGGTGACCTTGACATTTCTCACTCCGGGTACAAGCCGCACCCACGTGGTTTAGCTTCATCATTTCTTTCGCTTGGAGGCCATCTTTGATTTCTGGTATGACCTCATCTATGTCGGCAGCCATTTTCGCAGCCTGGCCTAGCAGGCCCAAACGAACTATCATAAAAACAAACACAATCGTAATTAAAATAAGGAAAAATAAGCCTTTCTGTTTACCACCCGTCATTCTAAGAACCCGTGTTAGGTGTTACCTAGCCAAAGCGACATTTAAAGCCATTTTACTTACCATCCATGTTCTTTGCCACAATACAATTTACATTACACAGTACAAATCATGCGATTTTACTCTGATTAGTACGCAAATCACGTTCTTAATATTAGAATACTTCACAATCGTAAATAAATTAGATTTTCGCACAAATAGGGCAATTACCATTTATGTAAATGTTTATTAAGGTGCGTTTTGTTGGTTAATTCATCAAACAATTAGTATCATTAGTTTATTATTCTTATCAAGGGGGTTCCGAAATTTATTTCGTTTGCCTTGCTCCATCAACTCCCCCTTTTGGTGATTTTTAATATCACCACAAAACCCTTGTCATACCATTTTTAGATAAATGTTTCTTGTCCATTTGTCTTTTTGTTAGTTCATACAACTGTGTCCTCCTCATCTTCTCTTTTTGATCTTTTATATATGTTTTCTTTTAGTTCTTCTAATTCTATTTCTCCCATTTCTGGTTCTCTTTCTTTATTTTTCTCATTTTATTCTATCTTGTGCTTTTCTCCTCTTGATGCACATATATGCTAATTTTGCTGACAACATTACCATTATTACCACTGTTACTGATATTAGTATTTTCCCAATAAGGGAACCACCTATTTCTGTAAACCATTTCTGTATTGAGGAAAAACTCTTACCAAGTTTCTCCCAGGCACCTTCAACCTCCAGTGGAGCAATTTCTTTGTGCAAATCAGTAATATTCTTTATATACTTCTGTATATTTTCACTTTTATCTGGAATGTAAGTGCAACAATGTTGGACCTTCAACATTCCACAGACTCCACCCTCTTTTGCCAAAAGAATGTCAAGGGCAAGTCGATTTTGCATTACCATAGCTCTCATGGCAACCATTTCGGTATTTACCATCAAGAACCCTCCAGCAGTATTCATTGATAAACGATCTACTACTGTGGACAATTTCCGAATCTTAAATGCATTCAAAGATATACCCACTGCTGGTATCAATGCTCCAAAAATGTCACCTACTATTTCTGAAAAACTTTCCCTCCTTCTACGTGTTAATGTTTTACCTATCTCATGTATTCCTTTTTCTCCTCTCTCCACATGAAAAATCTTTGGAAAGACCAGACCTAAATAACATGACCCATACCAGTGGTCCGGCAACCTATAATAAGCTCTGTTTCCACATATGTAATAGATCCCTGGAAATATTGGATCTTTTCCTCCTTTGAATCCCCATCCTCCTAAAATTTTATATGTATCTCGGCATTCACTGGAACCTACAAAATAATTATCATACATAGTCTTATTTCTACTAATACACAACTTTCCCTGTTGGGGCCAATCCAAAGTCATAGCTGCATTTGTCTCTCCTTTATCATGATTTTTCTCTTCAAACGCCCAAAGTGGTGTTTTTGTCTTTTCTTCTACTATCTTTCTTTGAAACTTAACTCTTCTGTTTTCTACCATCTCCAAGAAAACCTTTTCTTCTTTCTTTAATTCACAGGTAAGATTGTGTCTAATTACATACTCTAATGTTAACTTTTCATTTTCTAAGAAAAATTCACCAAACACTTTTGCTTCCTTCACCTTATTTAGTTCAGGAATTATAGGAACTTTCGCAAAAACAGTGTTTATGTCAGTATAATAACATTCTAATTTACCTGTTTTATAAAATAAACTAGCTAAAGCACTACATGTTATCCCATATGTCAAAGGAAGGTGATGATAGGTCACACCTTCTGTGACAGACGTAGGTAATTGCATACAGACATAACAATCTCTTACATCCATTGTATCTACATACTCATACAATAGTTTTGTGAAGATATTCTTGGAGAAGTCAGTTATAGACTTATCCTTATGTAGATCAGTACTATCTATTAATGCTGCAGTGTTTTGTGTTTTAGCTTCTTTATCCTTTTTCGTGTTATTCCCCATTACGGATGCTTCTTCTACAACTAACCTCAATGAAATGGTTATTGCTAAAATAAGCCAAATAAACATTATCAATCCTGTACAACAGAAACACATTCTCCGCCATCTGCGTAAGAAATCACATCTAGATCTTCTATTCTCAATATCTACCATTTTGTACTATTACCTAGCTATTTATAAATATTTATACAGAGAATGTGTCACCACACCTCAGAATGACTTCTCAGCCACTCTACCCTTTTTCCTGTGTCACGTTTTGGTCTTTCTTCAGCTCCTTTCAGAACTCTTTCTTGTCTCGTTCAGGTTTTGTGTCCAGTCCGGTTTCTTTCCTTATCTTTTCAGGTTTGTTGCACTTCACTTCCACCCATTTGTGTGCAGCTTTCGTCTGGGCTCTCGTGAGTGTTATCCTCTTCTTTAATGTCAGTCAAAGCGATGTATAGCCACTCAGGTGACTTATATTTCAAATTTGGTCTTTTCACTCTTTGTGTTTTCTGTGATTGTTTTCCACTCTGTTTTCCTTGTCCTTTTTGACTTGTTATTTCATTTACTTGTTCCGCCTCATTTCTGTTCAAATTTATTATCTTATATCTCAGTCTTTTAACTTCGTGGGGCCAATTGTCTCCTTTTCTTGGCCTTTTTGACTCACTTTCCTTTTCTTCTCGTTCAGCTCTCCAAGTTCTTTTCCTTGGTCCTAGTCTTTGCTTTCTTTCTTCTTCACTTTCTTCTGATTCCGTTTCAGACCTTACTTCACTTCCTCTAACTTTGAACTTTATGATTTCTGTTTCGTTCTCTGAATCTGAACCTTCTTGTATCTCTTCTGTTGGGACGTATTATTCTACCCCTCCTCGATTGTCTTCCGGATTTATATTAATCTTTCTGTCTGGATCTAAATTTCCCTGTGTTTCTTTTAAATCGTTGATCTGTCCCTATTACTCCTCGGGATTCTTCCCTTCCGCTATCTCTCTATCTGTATCTAAGTCTCCCTCAGTTAGTTCAACTATTTCTGGAGGAATTCTTCCATAACTTGTACTTGGTTGTTCGCTATCACTGTCTCTTGGTTCAGTTTCTTCGCTTATAATGTCTGTTCTTATCTTTCTCTTTTGTCTTTCATCAATTTCAGGTTGGTCTGTTTCAGATGCTGAACTGGTATCTGATATTTCCAGATGTCGACTTACAGGTCGAGCTTCAAAATCTGGATCTTCAATTGGTTCAGGTTCTTCTTCAGTTGTAAAACTTGTACCTTGTTCTTCCAGATGTCGACTTTCAGGTCGAGCTTCAAGATCTGGAATTCTGCTTATTTCAGGTTCTGCTTCGGATGCTGAGCTGGTATCAGATATCTCCAGATGTCGACTTACAGGTCGAGCTTCAGGATCTGGAACTCTGATAGTGTGACTGGCATGCACCCAGTTTTTCACTCCTGCACATTTGACAGCAGTTGTTGTCACCAGGATCACTTGACGTGGCTTATCCCAGCGAGGAACCAAACAGTTTCTTCTTCTGTGGACCTTTATGCGGACCCAGTCTCCTGGATTCAAATCATGAGCAGGTTTTCTTTCAAGAGTGGTCGCATCCGGTCCACCCTGATGAAACACAGAATGTACCACATCAGCCAATCCTTTGCAATAGTCCAATATGAGATCATCAGTTATAGTCAGCAGTCTGTTGACATGTGCTTGTCTCATTGCTCGTCCCATGATTATTTCATGAGGACTTAGACCTGTTTTTCTGTCAGGTATGCTTCTGATAGTCATTAGTACCAATGGTAGGGCATCAGGCCATTTGAGTCCTGTGGCTTGACACATTTTCCCTAACCTATTCTTTATTGTTCCATTTACCTGTTCTACCACTCCAGAAGCCTCTGGTCTGTAAGCACAGTGCAATTTCTGTTGTATGTCAAGAGCTTCACATATCAGTTGGATCAGTTCATTTTGGAAATGTGTTCCTCCATCTGTTTCAATCGTTACTGGAAAACCATATCTCGGAATGAATTCTCTCAGTAGGAGCTTAGCTACAGTAACTCCATCATTCCTTCTTGTCGGATAGGCTTCCACCCAACGAGAAAACAAACAAACGACCACAAGAACATACTTCAGTCTATTGCTTGGAGGCATTTCAATAAAATCTAGTTGCATTCTAGTAAAAGGACCTCCTTCACGTCCTATTGTTCCTAGACTCACTACTGTTTTCCTTCCTGGATTTATCTGTTGGCATGTAAGACATCTTTGACAGAGACTTTCAGCTATAGCTCTGAATTTTGGGTTGTACCAAGTCTGTCTGAAAAGCCTAATCATGGCATCCCTACCAATATGAGCTTGTCCATGGTACATCCGTGCCATGTTAGAGATCATGCTATCAGGCATAACTGGTCTTTCATCTCTGTAAACCCAAACGTCATCTTCTTCTCTTTTCCTGCAACCTGCTTTTATCCAACCATCTTTCTCCTCTTCGTTTGCTTCTTCCTGTAATTGTCTTACTTCATCCCATGTTTCGACAATGTTAGTAAACAGCAATGGACATGAAACATTTTCTTTTTCTCTCCTTCTGTTTAACGAGACTATATTTCTGGCACAGTATTGGGCTATTTCGTCCGCATACTTATTTCCCATAGCAATATAGTCTGTCCCATTTTTATGTGCAGCACACTTCACCACTGCAATCTGTTTAGGCAGCTGTATCGCCTCAAGCAATTTCTTCACAAACTCACCGTTCCTAATTGGAGTTCCTGCAGACGTCAAGAAACCTCTCTGGGACCAGATCTGTCCAAAATCTTGGACCACTCCAAAGCCATACAGGCTATCCGTGATCACCGTAATTCGGACATTCTTTCCCAGTTTGCACGCTTGAATCAGAGCAATCAGCTCAGCTACTTGGGCTGAACGTATCCCTCTCAAACAAGATGCTTCCATTATGGTTGCCACTGTACACACAGCATACGCGGCACTCAATACTCCTTCATTCGTCCTCAGACATGATCCGTCCACAAACATCACATAATCTGATTCTTTCAAAGGCTCATCCTTAATATCCGGTCGAGGCTTTGTGCAGAATTTAAGCACGTCCAAACATTGATGATCGACTTCATCCTTAACTCCTGCATTTTCTTCGTCTGGCAGTGAAGTTGAAGGATTCACACTTGTGCATCTATCAATTGTTACATTGTCTGCACTCAAAATCACCTTTTCATACCTAGTCAGCTGACTATGTGTCATGAATTGGGTTTTGGTTCTGGTCAGAAGAATTTCAACAGAATGTGGAACATATACTCTTAATGGATATCCCATTACAATGCCTTCACTCTGTTCCAGACTCACACAAGTAGCAGCTACTGCTTTCAGACAACCAGGCAACACCTTTGCTACTGGGTCTAAAACAGCTGAAAAATAAGCAATGGGTTGGGTCTTTTCATTTTTCCATGCCTTTGCACTAGAACTGAAAATGCACATCCATCTCTCTCACTACAATACAGCTCAAATTCTTTTTCATAATCAGGCATTCCCAGCGCCGGTGCTTCACACAGCTTCGTTTTTAGTTTTTTGAAAACTTTCATTTCTTCCTCATTCAACTCAAATGGATCTTTTACATCTCTTTTTGTCAATCGCTGCAAAGGTTTTGCAATCAATGAAAATCCACTTATCCACTGTCGACAATATCCAACCATTCCAAGGAACATTCTCACCTCTCTCTGTGTCATTGGAGCTCTCATTCCTCGAATAATCTTTATTCTTTCTGTTGTTACTTTTCGCAATCCCTTTTTCAATCTTATGACCTAGGTATTGTACTTCCTGTTGACAAAATTGCAATTTTGACGGAGACACTTTGTGCCCTCCTTCTGCCAAGTGATTCAATAAAGCAATTGTGTCGGTAACACATGCTTCTTTGGTCCTTGATGCCACTAACAGGTCATCAATATATTGGACCATCACAGATTTTTCAGGCATTTTTAAATCTTCCAATGATTTCTTTAGAATCTGATTAAAGATTGAGGGACTTTCTGTATACCCTTGAGGAATTCGGCACCATGCCAAAATACGCTCTCCGAACCGGAACGCAAATAATGGCTGGCTGTCTGGATGTAATGGAATAGAGAAAAATGCATGGCACAAATCAATAACTGTGTACCATTCTGCATCATGTGGAATCTGATACAGTATCACAGCGGGTTTGGCACAATTGAACAACAAGGGATAACGATTTTATTTATTTTCCTCAAGTCCTGCACTATCCTATATGTTCCATTCGGCTTTTTCAAACCCATTATAGGTGAATTACATGGGCTACTCATTATTTCTTTCAAAATTCCCTGTTCAATCATTTTGTTAACTACGGGTGTTATTCCTTCAATAATTTCTGGCGTTAATTTGTATTGTGGAGTATTTGGGAAATTTGTCCCTTCTCTTACAGTGATTTTTACAGGGTCTACTCCTCTCATTAACCCAATGTCTTCGCCTGTGAAATCCCATACATCAGATCTGACTGTCTCTTTTAATTCAATTGGGATTTTCTCCACGTCAAACACAGGAAACATATCATTTACTCCTGGTTCTAATTCTGCCATTGTCATTTTATACAGAACATCTTCATCTGGTGTCTGAAATGCAATACCATCCGGGGTACAATAGATGGTGCAGTTCATTTTACAAAGCAGATCGCGTCCTAGCAAGTTTACAGGACTGCAATCACACACCACAAACCGATGCATTTCACTGAATGGTCCAACTTTCACCTCTACTGGTTTGGTAAGAGGCGCTTTAATCTGCTGGTTTGAAACACCCACAACTTGGATATATTCTCCTGAGAGAGGAAGGTTTGGAATTTCTACTGATCTAACAGTAGAACGGGTAGCTCCAGTGTCCACAAGGAATGTAACATTTATACCATTCACTTCTTCATCCACAAATGGACCTGACTGATCTACCTCTAGAGTTGCGACAAGCACGCACTCTTCCTCCTCTCTTAGGCACCGTCATAAACTTTCATCCGATTCATTTCCATCCTGCCGTAACCAATACTGCGATATTGCAGCTGCGCGCGGCAATTGTGTTACCTGCTCTCCTCCGTAGAATCCTGTTTCTGCACTGTATCTCTGGGGGTTTACACTCTTGGGAAGAGGTGGTTGTGGCACCTGACTCTGTTGAGTAACTACCTGCGGTTGCTGCAGCTGTTGGTAACTCACCTCATTCTGCACCTGTGGATTCAATGATTGATTTTCCATATTAGCTTTTGGAGGAAATTTACACTCGTTTCTCCAATGCCCTAATTTTCCGCAATTGTGACAGGGCCATTTCTTTTTGGCCTCTTCTATACTCATTTGACCTTTTCCTTTACCTATATTTGGTTTGGATTTAGTCTGTCCTGCCTCACCAGTCTGATGATTCATTTGAGCTTCTTGTTTTTCTGCAACCTTTACTTGTGCCCACATCGCCTTTTCTTTTAATTTACGTTGTCTACACTCAATGTCATCACTACAGTATTTAGCATACCTTAGTACTTCATCTACAGTGCTATTTTGCCAGCACAACATGTGTTGCTTAATCATTTCACTTATCTCTGGTTTCAATCCATAGACAAATCTATATACAAAATGACTCATGTCCTTTTCACTCAAAGTCTCATAACCACTATACTGCTTGAAAACCAATAATAGCCTTTCATAGTATGCATGTACAGATTCTTTACTCTCCTGTGTTGTTCTATCAGTCTTCACCCAATCTGTTTCTTTTGGTGGGATTTTATTTTTCAAAAACGTGATAACCTGGTCATACTTTCTCATCACTTCTGGACCTGGCGCTCCAGTTTTTGCATCTCTAGGATATTCTTCTGTTGGCCAATCAATCGTAATCTTACATTCTGTCCATAAATCTGCTGGTACTACAATATCAAACAATCCATCTAGATCTACCCACAACACCTTAGAAACCTTTACAAATCTTTCCACTTGTCTATACCATTCAACAGGTTTCTCTCTCAATTTTGGAAAATCATTCGCAAATGACAATATATCTTGTCTAGACCATGGGACATGCACATAACTTCCTCCTGGAGTTTCTCTCATTGGACATTCCATCACTATTGGTTCCTTTTCTTTCACCGTAAAAGCCAAAGATGCTTTGTCTGTCATTCCCTCTTTTCTCTTCATCCACCTGCTCCTCCATCTGTCCACATTTCCCCATTTTCTCAATAACACAATCAGTTCATTTATCTGTGTTAATCGTCCTGATGTGTTCAGATTTTCTATATCCTTTTCCAAATTGTAATCCTAGTTCACTCGCTGTCTCTTCCAACTTTTCATGCAAATTTCTAGCTCTCCAAGTAATGCTTTTACATAAAAACATAATCTCTTCGTCCTGATATGATTTCAATTTTTCTGTACCAATAGTCCCTAAAATCAATTCCTTGATGTCTATCTTTAATCTGAATACATCCAACGGTTGTGGTTCTGCATCTTTCTTCTGCAAATTCCTCATCCACTCATTTAATTCTTCTGGAGTCGGACCTACAGGGGTACTATTTATTTCTATCCAATTTGTGCTTCTCTCTGGGGTCTCAGTTGCTGACTCAGTTCCCATAGGAATCCTTCTTATCTCACTCTCATTTACCGTCAAGTTAGTAGGTGGACTCGATCTATATGAGTTAACCAAATCTCTTGTCTCTCTTGTTTCTGTAATTATCCGTTCTCTCATTCTTTGCATATTCGAGTTCATTGGGATGGTCAAGGAATGCTCATCTATTCTTTGGTTTTCAAATACAGGTATTACTGGTCCTATTGTCACTGGCACAGTCACGGCTTCCATGTTCATTGTTAATTCCCTTATTTTCTCAGTCAATTCTCTTGTGGTTCTTGCTAATTCAGCTGTATTACCACTGTCAGTCTTTTCATTCTGTGGAATCTCTGATTTTTCATTTAACCTATTTATTTCATAACTTCGTTCAGGGCTTTGATTCCTCCCAGTTTCCATTGGCGGTGCATTTGGCGTCACCACCGCAGAATTCTGTTGATATGGAGGGGGTTTTCTGTTTAAAATATCTTCCAGCAATTCATCTTCTGTCTCACTACCTCCATACCCATACCTTTCTGTTGCTACGTGCTTCTTTTTCTCGGTACACTTTCTCCCTGTAACTTCCTCAACTGTTATAGCTGGAAACAAACCATCCGTCATGTTAGCATATCTCCATCGTCTCATCCTATCTTCATGATTCACTCCCCAAACTCTTCCGTGAACTAAACTATAATTCTTTGCACCTCTGTGTCTTTCTCTTTCATACATCTCATCTTCCCATTCACCTAACGCTTCAAACTGTGTCGGCCTAGGTCTTGGCTCAAGTTTCATCATATTCTCTCTCAAATTCCGAAGTACAGCTGTGCTAAATGAACCGTTTTCTGGAAATGCCAATACTCCATCATTCTGAGTATATTTTGTCCAATTCTCCAACCAAATGCAAGTATGATAACCATATTTCAACATCATGTGAGAAGCTGGCGTTTTCGGCGGAGGAATTACTTGTCCTTCCCTAGTCACTACCTTTTTGTCCTTCTTGAAAAAGTTCTTAATTTTCGCCATCCATGACGGTTTCTCTCTACAGTACTCATAATAAGCCATATTTCACGATTCTTTCTTTTCGACAAACTCACAACTCTGTTCTGTTTACTGTGTGCTATTCGGACCTATCCCAGCGCGTCTCACACCAACGCACCAATCCGAGAGCTTCTACGTCACTCTCAACTGGCCAATACCAGCGCGTCTTAGTCAACGTCAGTTCTACTCCTGACCCCTCCTTTACAAAATTTATCGGCAGCTTTTTCTGGACTAAATCTTATTAGTTACAACATAAAACACATTTCTATTGTCTGTTTTCGCTAAACAAAAGAGATAGCTTACTCTATCTTGCAAGAGTACTGTTTCGTTCGATAAGTGTAGCACTTCCCTCTACATTACCCTTCTTTCAAGCATTGGGTAAACCCATTTCTCTGGGGATAAAACACATGTGGAGACTACACTGCTCCTGAGAATTAAGGCCAGAGTTTCACAAGAAAACCGGTTGCTATTTCACTCACACACGTTTTATACATGAAATGTCCCTATCATAACACAATCCTGTGTTATCACCAATTTGAAAAAGTCAGACAATGCACAATTCCATGTGACTTCTCTTGCCACACGTGCCCACTTCCTACTTCCCGGAAGCTTCAAAATTTCGGCTTACACGTAACATAATACAATTCGACATAAAGGGTTAGACATAAATGATCAATAATCACCAAACTAATCTATAGTAACCATCCTCTGCTACCAAGAAATCTGATCCAGCGCGGCTAATATAAATTCTTCTCCTCCGGATATGACATCCAGGTGAAATCACTCACATTCACTATACCATATGACGGTGGGGCCCATAACACCGCATATCACACACTCAGTCGTACCCTGGATCTCACCTACCTTCGCAAAGGAGAAGAACGAGTTGCTGGAGGAACGGAATATCTTATTAGATTTGACAGATTATTACCTTAAACATTCTATATATTCAGTTTTAATCCTGTCGGCTCTAAAACATCAAGATACTCCGCTCTTTGGTCGATGGACCAACTAGTAGAATAAGTTGATGGTGATCGAGACCAGCTCAATCATTTAAAACCTTCAGCAAATATCAATTTTTATAAATGAACTAAAGAACCACAGACTCAATTTTAATTAGAAGTAAAATTTTATCTAAGTTCAAATTCTGCATGAGTGAAATTCTTAGTTTATTAATCACTTTAATACATTCCTTTACATTTATATATACGAAATTCAATAAAGAAAACGAAATTATGCATTACCTATTTAGATGCAGATAAGAATGGTTCACCAAAGGAAATGAACCGTAAAATCACAGAATGGACTCCCAAACTGACTGACTGTCCCTCTAGATGGCCTCCTCGACGGGACCTCCCATACAGATTTCCTGCAACGGTCTCGTTCCTTCCCCAGTCAGGTTCGAAGTCAATGGTTGTATCAGCATTGGCATTGGCAATAATAGCGGCATCAACTAATATCCAGCAGCAGCAGCAGGCTAAACCAGCATCATCAATAGCAACCCACAGCAAACAGCCTAACCGCAACAATGCAACCATGACCACCCCTCCCATAAGGAGCAGTCCTCCTTATACCCTACTTCTGGCTTACTACACAAAAAGTTGCAATGTTTGGGGGCAGGAATCACGCTAATTGGTCCATTTGAGTGGTGGCGAGAATTGTCTCATCGCCTTCCTTGTTCAAACTGGTTTCGAGGATGGTTAAGAGTTCATGGTTTCCCATATTCTTTGGGTAAAAGCAGTCCAGATTTATTATGTATAATGTTGCAACAATGATGGTCACAATTTGCTCTGTCCTTTGTCTCTCAATACTGAACTCTCCTCCTTTCTCACGGATACGAGCTAAGTCTTTCTTGGCACTCTCTTCACAATAGGTCATGGCAACCTTGACATTTCTCACTCCGGGTACAAGCCGCACCCACGTGGTTTAGCTTCATCATTTCTTTTCGCTTGGAGGCCATCTTTGATTTCTGGTATGACCTCATCTATGTCGGCAGCCATTTTCACAGCCTGGCCTAGCAGGCCCAAACGAACTATCATAAAAACAAACACAATCATAATTAAAATAAGGAAAAATAAGCCTTTCTGTTTACCACCCGTCATTCTAAGAACCCGTGTTAGGTGTTACCTAGCAAAAGCGACATTTAAAGCCATTTTACTTACCATCCATGTTCTTTGCTACAATACAATTTACATTACACAGTACAAATCATGCGATTTTACTCTGATTAGTACGCAAATCACGTTCTTAATAATAGAATACTTCACAATGGTAAATAAATTAGATTTTCGCACAAATAGGGCAATTACCATTTATGTAAATGTTTATTAAGGTGCGTTTTGTTGGTTAATTCATCAAACAATTAGTATCATTAGTTTATTATTCTTATCAAGGGGGTTCCGAAATTTATTTCGTTTACCTTGCTCCATCACTACCAAACTTAGTTTTGCAGAGAACATCAATGTGTATTTCAGGCCAAGAGGTTTCAGATTCTTTTTACACATGCATGAAGGAAGCTCTCTACTGTTGTACCGCAATTGTGTTATCTGGGAAAATCAAGATGCTTGCATTCTCTATGGTGTAGTGGCCAACTTTCCTCATGGCTTGCAGTATTGTGTCCCTGTTTCAACAGTTAAGTATATTAGTCAATATGGCTCCCGGGCAGAATGAGAAAGAGGTCTTCTGGTAGGCCCTCTGTGTTCATGTTTTACTGTGAAGTGGGGAACAATCCCTGGGGAGGCAAAATTCAGTGTACTCTGTTGTATTTCATCCTTCGATGTTTTTAGATAGTCCTACAATGCACAAGTTATTGCACCTTGCACAGCCTTTTGCTTCCTCTGCTCTTCCTTCAAAGAACAGGATTCATTCTGTTAGCTCTTGCATCTTCCTTTTGAAATCTGCCGTTTGGAGTTGTAGCTCTTGTATAGCCGTCTTGTTGCCGTGTATTCTTATGGAGAGCTTGTGTTGATTTTCTCTAAGCAGGTTAAGTTCAATGCTACAGTGTCTACCTTATTTTCTGTTGTGACCAGCATGTCAATAAATGCTACTAGGATCATGTCCAACTTGTTACGACTTGGGACTTCTCCTTCATATACATATGTGCACCTGATTTAGCTTGATACATCCTCACAAGGTCCAAGTCTTCAAAATTCCATCTCTCTCAATTGCGGGACCAAAATCAGTAAGGCTAGGGCCATAAATACTAAACACCAAAGACAATGCTAGTACGGATTATCATTCATTCGCTCATTCACAAACATGATCACACAAATCAATTGCTATGATCAAATGAATTTATTTCAAGAATCAATTCTCAATAAAAAATATTTTTTGTTTATAAGAGATTTTTGATTGAATTTTGTAAGTTCATTTACTTTTTTATATACAAAGGGGATCACAAAATTACAAATTTCAACAATGTGTACCCACCATACAAATTGCATGACATATATACAATACATATACAAAACACAACACAAACCATTTTTAGCTCAAGTTCTGAGCAGTTTAAACTGCAATATTATCATAAATGCCCCTGGCACCTACCTACCTAAGGGAATTTTTACATACTTTAACAGGGGCAATAGCCAAATAGTGACCCTACTGAGCTCATAGGAAATTCTTAAAAAGCAAACTTCTCGAAAACAATCAGTTACGAGCAACAGTGTTAGTGCATATGTAGAACACTAATTTGGCCAAAAAGAAAGGCTGTCGACGTGTTTCGAACCCTGAACAGTCTCTTTAAGGGTTCTCCTCAAGACACAGAACGCTGAAAGAGCTTCATCTGGTGTCTTCTCTCATTGAATCACATAAGGAAAGTGAAGTAATTACCAACAGACAGGTAAGGATAGGAACTATATGTTTAATGACCGTTCGTCTCCACAGCTTCCAGGGAACTGTCACAGCAGCCCCTTGGATTCAAACAGTAACATTCTAAAGCTCTATGGATAACATCACAGCTTCAGTGAAACAGGTACATTTCAGTAGATTACTACAACATTTCCCTTCTTTCATAAGAAGTAGAAGATGTAACTAGAACAGGCTGGGAAGAAAAACAAGGCAGATAAAAGTGTAAAGGTAAAAAAGGGTAGATACAGGAAAAGAGAGAGAAAGGGCGGGAAGAAATAACAAGCGAAAGAGTACATCCTATGTTGATAAAAGACAATAAGAAAACAGAATACAAAACTGAAAGAAACTACAGATCCATATGTTTAGGAGGAACACTCCTCCTAAGACTCCTACGCAGAGAAAGAGAATTAGGGATAGGTTGGCCTTGAGAACGACCTTAATCTTGAGACTGGCCCAAATCATTATTCTTCTCACCACCAGTCTCAAGTCTCAATCTGAGGACCGCATTTTTGGGAATTTTGTAAACTCTAGAACAGTTCCACCAATTCTTCCCATTGACCCTGACAGCAAAACGTGAAATAGCATCCACCTTGACAGGGGAACTGAACTTGGACAATCCCTTTGGCATCTTAGTAGGTAGCTTGATTTTGACCCAATCACCAACAGAAATCTTAGAATCATACAAATGTTTGATCGGATTACTGGAAACATCACACGTGGTTGTGTTTGTGCTCAACTCAGCATTACGGGAACCAAACAGAGAGCTATTGGATGTCCCCACCCTTGAGCGCAAACCCCACTTTCTCATCCACGCAGGACACATAGTGAAGGTAGCAATTCTCCCCCGCAACAATTCATGACTTGGTTGGGGGTTGTGCGATAGGCCCATAACATGCTATGAACAGCTTTCATGATGTCAAGGCCATTAGATAGGGCCCACTGCACGCACTCCACTAGGATGCGATTCAAGCGCTCAATGAAACCATTGGCCTGGGGATGATAAAGGGCCACACGGCGGTGCAATATACCACACTGGGATAAAAACTCCGACATCTCATTGGAGGTAAACTGCACCCCATTATCGGAGACAATCTCCTTGAGAAAACCTTCCCTAGCGAACAAACTTTGGAAGAACCGAATGACCTCACTAGTATTGGGATCAACCATAAAATGAACTTCCCACCACTTGCTGTGATAGTCAGCTACCACCAAGGCAAATTTGTATCTGTGGGGAAGGGCATTGAAAGGCCCTACAAAATCTACAGCTAACTTCATCCACGGTTCAGTGGGTGGTACAACAACCTGCACAGGAGGAGCGACTATCTTGATGACCTTGTCACTGGAGCAGCACATGACACATTCCTTAACGACCTCATCAATCTGTCTGTCCATCGAAGGCCGCCAGTACACAGAACGAATTCTTCTCTTGGTGTTAGTTTGTCCCAAGTGACCCTCGTGGCCCAGAGTAATGATGCGTGACCTCAAGGATTCAGGTGGAACAAATTTGTCACCTCGCAGAATTAACTCACCGCCCTCCAAGGTAAGTTCAATGGAAATCTTAGAAAAGGGCTGAAGCTCAGCATCAAGATGCTTCTCTTTGGGCCATCCTCCGACAATATGTTCTTTCACTCTCCTCAAAACAGAGTCAGTTTGCATGGCGTCAAACCACTCCTTTTCTGAGAAACCTCCCACACTACAAACATCAACGGCGGCAATCAAGCATTCCTCATCATCATCACCCACACCTAACTCCTCTTGAACCAGAGGAAGAGGCGATGTGGAAAGGAAATCCGCTCTGTTTTTTCCTCCTGGGATGTGCGCAACATCAAAATTGTATTGCAAGAGTTTTGAACTCAATCTTGCTATCCTAGGAGTATGCTCTTTAACAACGTGACCGTTAAGTATGGGAATAAGGGGCTTGTGATCCGTCAGTAACTTGAAGGACTTTCCCCACAGAAAACACTTAAACCTTTCAACAGCCCAGCAACAAGCCAATAATTCTCTTTCTATGACAGAGTAGTTTTTCTCACTAGGACGCAAAGCACGGGAAGCAAAACCAATAGTATGCTCCTTTCCATGTCTCAATTGGGTAATCATACCCCCCAATCCATCAAGACTTGCATCAACTGAAACAATACACTGTAGATGTGGGTCAAAAGGTGTAAGAATCTTGCACGTACCTAACTCTTCCTTAATGCGAACAAACTCATCCTGGCACACTTTGTCCCACAGAAAGACAACCTTTCTTTTAAGGAGCTCACGTAAATGGACCGTCTTGGCAGCAAAATTGGGGACAAATTTGGAATAAAATTCACACACTCCCAGGAATGAGGAAACTTGTTCCTTTGTTTTGGGACAGGAAGCATTGCGGATAGCCTCAATCAGATCTTCTCTTGGTTGAATACCTTCCCCTGAAATACGATGTCCCAGGTAATCAATGGACTCCTGTCCAAACACACACTTACGCTTGTTAGCTACAATGCCCCTCTCCTGTAACCTATGTAGGACTTTCGAAAGCTGTCTGTCATGAGAGATTCTGCACCTCCCGCCAACCAGAATGTCATCTTGGAAGACAACAGTATCCTCCAAACCCTCTAGAACGTTTTCCATAATGCGTTGAAAGGCTGATGCAGCAGAAGCAAGCCCAAAGGGCATTCTCCTAAATTGGAACGTGCCAATGGGTGAAACGAAAGCAGTCACATGCTTACAAACTGGGTCCAGTTCCACCTGATGGTAAGCGGATGAGAGATCTATCTTAGAGAAGAACTTGCATCCCGTAAATTTAGCAAGAATGTCATCTATTCGGGGAAGAGGGTGGGAATCAACCCAAATCTCTTTATTGAGACTGCGCAAATCAATGCATACCCTCAAACTTTGATCCTTCTTACGTGCGACGACCAATGGAGACAACCATAAGGAAGACTCCACCGGTTCAATAACACCAGATTCACATAATCTTTTCAACTCAAGAGACAGATCATCTCTCACACTAAAGGGTACATTGCGCAGTTTGTGCTTAACCGGGGTCGCTTGATCCTTCACTTTAATATAGTGCTTAAAACCTTTTATGCACCCCAAGGTATCAGCGAATACACTCTTGAATTTGTCACACCACTCCGTGACACACTCACCCTGTTGAGACTCGTCGACCACAGAGACTTGCTCCTTGGTTCCTGGTCTAAGGGTCATTACTGAAAAGACCTTGGTGATACCACCCTAAAATATTGAGTCCTTTCTTTGCCACATACACTTTTCCTGAAATGCACCTTCCTTTGAAAACTAAGCTAGATTCAAAGAACCCTTTTAATTCAATTTTCCTGCCCTCATAGGACACAGGGTTCCTGTCGGGTGCTTCTAAAGCCTTGTTCTGCCACACGCTCTCAAACAATTCTTCAGTGACCATGGTCATGCGTGCCCCTGAATCAACCAAAAGTGGAATGGGCTTACCATCCACAATCACATCCACAACTGGATCAACACACTCATCAGCGTCATCTTTAACAACAACAATGAGATCTGTCAAGGAACTCACCATGTCGCCCATTTGTTCACCGTTATCTACATCATCGTGAACAGAGTTTTTTTTTTTTTTATATTTCTTTTTATTAAACAAACATAAATACAATAATACATTACAGAGGAGTCAATCACTTAAGGGCATGGGGTATCCTGGGTGAGGAAAATCATTGTACATAATTACAGGAAATGAGGAATGTTACGGTGAGGGCGGGTCTGTAATGTCAATACAGCGAGGCGGTGAGCAGATGTCTCCTCGGTATATATTTCAAGAGCCCCATACACGGGACCACTTTTTCGGGCAACCCCTGGCCAGGTACACCGTTTTTTCCCTATACATGCACCAGTCTAGATCCCTCTCCCAGGCCTCTATTGTGGGAGGTTGCTCTGCCCCCCATTGCTGCGCAATGTTCCTCTTTGCTATCATGAATCCCAGTGTGGACCATTGTGTCTGGGCTGTATTCAAGTCAGTAGGTTCCCAAATATTCAGGAGGCAACGTCTCACCTCAGGGCGAAGCGAGACTGAGAGCACCGAGTTGATGACACCCTGAACCCTGCGCCAGAATGTGCTGATGACTGGACATTCCCAAAGAATATGTATAAACGTTCCTGTGTGCCCACAGTTCCTCCTACACTCCCCACTTATCTCCCTTCCCATGTGTACTAGTTGAGGCCCAGTCATGTAAATCCTGTGTAGGATTTTAAGCTGGATTAACCTGAGACGCGCTGATATGGCTACCACCCTGGGAGAGGATATCGCCTCCCGCCAATCCTCCTCGTCCAATTCAATCCCGTCCCGTGTCCACTTCTCCCGCAGTGTTCGGAGCTGGTCCTCCCCATTGGTGATTAACTTCTTATATATGAGAGAAATGGTTTTCTCGGGTAGTGACCCGTCTAGTATTCTATCTTTCAGTGGTGAAGCGTCGGGAGGGACGGAGTCTCGTGTCAGGTGCATACGTAGTGAGTGCACGATTTGTACATAGCGGAAGTGTTCAGTGTCTGCCAGCTTATATTCATTTTGGAGGTCTACAAAGAGTTTGATCCCGCTGGTTCCCAACATATCTTTGATGTGTGAGATTCCTATTAGGTCCCACCTGTCAAACCCTTTCGTCTTCCACAAACTACCTAGCTTCTCTGAGTCCCACAGTGGAGTGGCTAGTGTCAATGTATTGCCCCACCCCAGTGAGGTAGTTGCGCTGTGCCAAACTTGAACGGTGTGTGCAGTGGGTCCAGTTAGGGCAAGTCGTCCAGGCTTTGAGTATAGTGCTCTACCATACGTCCCTCCCGGGAGGAGCCATCTGTCCATAGCATAGCCAGGATCATCTGGGCGACCGTAGGTGCCGTGGTTAACGGCAGCAAGATGTGCTGCCCAATAGTATTTTTTTAATGTCGGGAAGGCTAATGCCTCCTTCATACCACGATAGGGTGAGTTTAGTTAAAGCAATGCGAGGTTTTCCTTCCCATAGCAGAGTGCGCTGGAGGTTCTCAATCTCTTTGAAGTAGTGAGCTGGGACAGGGTCCAACGTGTTCTGTAGGATATATAGAAACCTAGGAGGGACATCATTTTAAAAAGGGCTGCTCTACCCAAGAGCGAGAGGGGAGTGTTTTCCAACTAGCAATATCCTTCTGGAGTCTGCGAAGGGGTGGAAGGAGATTCCGCTCGTATCGAAGTGCGGCATCTAGGGAAACAAATATGCCTAGGTATTTAAACCCAATTGTGTTTATCTGTATTGGACAGTTCCTGGGGGGAAGAGGTGGGTCACCACTAAGGGCATATAACAGGGACTTATTCCAGTTTACGGTGAAGCCAGAAAATCTGCCAAAGACCTCCAGTATATCGAATATCACCACCAGGGAGTGTTTCGGCGAGGCTAAATAAAGGAGGATGTCGTCCGCATATAAGGAAATGCGGTCCTCCCAGTCCGGGGACCATTTCAGTCCTCTTATCCTTGGGTCACCTCGGATCCATGCAGCAAAAGGTTCAAGGGCCAGGGCGAAGAGGAGGGGCGAGAGCGGACATCCCTGGCGGGTTCCCCTGCTAAGTGGGAAGGCTGCAGAAAGTTTGTTATTGACTACCACTTGGGCTAGGGGTTCACTGTACAGAAGACGTACCCATTGGATAAAGTTAGGCCCAAAGCCCAGATCGTGAACAGAGTTGACAGTATTGTTGACAGTATTCCCTTTTGACATACACATCTTCGCAAAGTGCCCAAACTTTCCGCATTTGCGACATGAAACATTCTTAGCCGGACAAATGCGAGAGTTGGGATAGTGGGGGAAAAAAAACACATTTCATGCACATATTTCTCTGTGAATTGGGCTTCTTGTCAGGCCTGTAGGCAGTGTTCTTGTTAGCCCGCATAACATTAGCTTGCTTATCCGCTTGCTCCTTGTGTTCTTTCACTACCCCAACACTTGTTTTGTCCGGTTTCAATTCTTTAGACGCTGATTGAGACAGCTCTATACTTTTTACAATAGTAATAGTCTCTTGTAACGATGGATTTTTTAGCGTCAATAACTTCTCTTGCACTTTCTTATCTCTGCAATGGGCTACAATTTGGTCCCTTATAAGTTGAGACGTAAACTGCTCAAATTCACATTCAGAAGCAAGGATACGTAACGCGGCCACATATGACACAATACTTTCATCATTTTCTTGTTCTCTAGTAAAAAAAATATGTCTTGCTACCACAAGACTGCCTTCTACATCGAATTGTTTCTCTAGCATAGCTACCGCTTGGTCATACTCATTAAGGGGTTCTTCCCCTTCAGGAACTTCCAAATGGGGTAAGTTCTCAAGAACAGCTTGACCCTCTAAACCTAGATTGTGTTCCAGAATGAATTTTCTACGTACCGCGCTGAATCTAAAACCCCCCATAGCTCCTAAATACTTTGTAAAAGCTCTATACCAAACCTTCCATCTTACCGGAGGGTCTCCTGGAAGCTGTAAAAAGGGAGGAGGTGCTTGAACAGTTTGCATTTTAAGTTAAACAGTAACCCAAATAGTACAAACAACACAATACTCAAAAGTGTGCAATAAATACAATAATCCAGCAGGGATGAACGAACGTAATGGTGACCTGTGAAAGAAAAGAGAAAACCAAGTGTAGTAAAACTAAGCAGTCACCTTGATACAGAATGGTGTGAAAATGGCAGTATTAGAAAACCGCTGCTCCCACGCCGATCAATCCTCAAAATAAACGCAGCAATTCATATCGTTCTGAAGATCGTTTCCACCACTGACTTCAGTCTGGACAACACCGGCATTAAAGAGGAAACACCAGAACTCACAGAACACTCCTCATTAACACCGGAGGGCAGACGGTGAAAACGGAACAGACACACTTCTTTTCAGCACGCAGGTCGTAGAACGTCAGACGCTGGTTACCATGAGAACACAGGACACAAAAGAACGGTTCCTCTCCTCAACTGTACTCCAGATGGCGCACTTCCTTTCAGCACACAGCGCGCATTCCTCTTCAGGACGCAGCGTCGCACGTCAAATGCTAATTGCCAAAGTAACCGAAGACCAACAGAGCACACCTCATAAATACGTTGCGCACGTCACACTGAGCTTCACCAGCACGTGAAAAGAATGCAGGACAAACATTGAACATTCTATCCCGTCATCATTTGGAGCTGGATCTCGATGGGGAAGGTTAGGGATAACGCAGAATCACACAGGACACCAGTGAAGAAAACAACAGTACCTCCTTAGTGTGACATTCCGCTCCCACCATCCGGATTCGAGCGACGCTCAGGGGATGCCCATGAGACAAAAGACATGAAGAACAAGTCTTTTAAATGCGCAGGAAAAACTGGTTTTGCAGAGTTTTCCAGGCGATTGACAGATGAAGGTTTAAATTGTTCACCCAACACCAGGACCGACGTCCCACTGATGTCAAAACAGAGGTGAACCACAAAGACACCACAGGCAAACGTGAGAATCTGGATATGCCAGCTGTCACGTCCGGGCTGACCTTACAGCTGAAGCACACTGGAACCAGGCAACACTGCTGCACACGTGGGTGGAGACGTCGAACGGTCAGACCAACTCGTCGCCAAATTTGAAGTAATTACCAACAGACAGGTAAGAATAGGAACTATATGTTTAATGACCGTTCGTCTCCACAGCTTCCAGGGAACTGTCACAGTAGCCCCTTGGATTCAAACAGTAACATTCTAAAGGTCTATGGATGACATCACAGCTTCAGTGAAACAGGTACATTTCAGTAGATTACTACAGAAAGGCACGTGAAAAACTTGAAACAATGCCGCAATTTGTTCACTCTACTAATTCAACAATTAGCAGCTCAGCTTGGACAAGATTGTCTATTCTTTGCGTCCTTATTTTTGTGTAGTTTTTGGAAAGCTCTCATTCAGTCCATCGTATGGTTCTCAGACTTCCTTTGTGAATGAGTGAATGAATGATAATCAGTACTGGCATTGTCTTTAGTGGGACAGGTATGCCCAGATGTGGGTTCCATGTATTCTGTGCCACTGGAACCAAGCTATTTATTTATTTATTTTATTTTATTTATTTTAAAGGTTTTATATAGCGCTGGCTGGACCCAAGGGTATCAGAGCGCTTTACAAGGGTCACATGGGTAGATATAAAAATAGCAAAAATACAATGAGGTAGCATACAAATCAAATTAAAACAATAGGTAACAGCTCAATTAATACGATCTGGTAATAACAAATTGCGATATTCAACAGCAAGACAAGAGAAGAGAGGATTGTCATGGAGAAGGGGGGGAAAGAGAGTAGGTGGGCAGGATGTAAGAATGGTGAGAGGCTGTGAGGGGGAAAGAGATTAGGTGGGCAGGATGTAAGAATGGTGAGAGGCTGTGAGGGGGGGTAAGGAAACATCAAGTGTATCAGCCTAAGAAAGGGAATAGTGAGAAAGCGGGAGAAGAAAAGAAAGAAGTGAAGAAAAGGGGGTGGAGAGAGGGCGTCGGGAGCACTGAAGGGAGGCTCCTATCAAGTAGGAAACCGGGTTGGGATATGAGCCCAGAGAAGGGGTTAAGGATCCCAAAATTTGCTGAGCAGGTGTAATTTGAGGTCTTTTTTGAAGCTGAAGTAGGAGGGGTTGCAAAGAAGTTCTTTAGGGAGAGCATTCCAGATGGTAGGCGCATTTCCGGAGAAGGAGCGTGATTGAGTGGATTTCTTGTTTAACAGAGGAGGGACAAGAACGAGTGTGTTTGAGCTCCTCAGAGTTCGAGAGCAGCCCGCTTTGAGGAGTTTATCTGCGAGGTACGGCGGGGTGTGTTGATGCAGGGCTTTGTGCGTGATGCAGGCGGTCTTATAGGAAGATCTGCCTTCAATGGGAAGCCAATTGAGGGCTTTAGGGGTAGGGGAGATGTGATCGAACCGATTGAGGTCGGTAATGAGCCTAGCAGCGAGGTTAAGAACAGATTTGATTGGGGCTAAGTGGACTTTAGGTGTACCAGAGAGAATGGCGTTGCCATAGTCGATTTTAGACAGGACCAGCGATTGGACAGCTGATCTAAAGTCATCAGCAGGAATGAAGGGTTTTAGTTTCTTGAGGTGATAGAGAGTGAAGAGAGCGCTTTGGCCGAGTTTTTATGTGGGAGATAAGAGAAAGGTTCTGGTCAATGTTAATTCCGAGGGATTTAACTGAATTTGATAAGGTGAGAGAGCAGTTGAGAGCTGTAAGGTCCGAGATCCAGGATTGGATAGTGAGCGAGCTGTTTTTAGGGAGAAAAGAATGATTTCAGGTTTTTTTGGGTTGAGTTTGAGGTGGTTGTAGTGGAACCAGGCTTGGATCTTAGTCAAGGCGTCATTGAGGTGTAGCACGTCAGAGCGTGTATGAGCGAAACCGGTGCTGTGTTGCTTGTGTTCCGGTTCTGGGAACACCTGCCTGGCAGTTCAGGCTTGACTGTTCCCACTAGAGCAAGGGCAAGGCTGATTTGCATATGGCTGGGTCTAAACTGAGGTGGCATGGTGTGCAAAATAACAATGGATTCTGATGCAGCCCGAGTAATTACCAGTGGCTGGGATTCATTCGAGCATTCCATCCCTCACTTTTTGTATATTTCACTGTTCTCATATATTTCAAATGAAATCTCTGTGTTCAACTGAATGTTTGTTACGTTATTTTAAATCAATAAAAATATATATAAAAAGAAAATACGGTTTGGCAATCGGGTGTCTTTAACCTACAAATATCAAAATGTTGTTTATGCTTCGCTATAAGAAGCTTGAGAAACAAATTTTATGAGTTAACATATGTACAGATGATGGTCCCATAAAGCACTGTAGAATGGATGGAAATGTTGACCTTTTTAACTGTACCATCTTATTATATCTTTGTAAGTTGTTAAGCTGTCCTTATGTTCAATATAGTATAAACCTACAAAGTTTTAGTTCAGTTTGTATAAACGCTTGTTTATATTCTGTAGCTTGATTTGTAATCTCTATGTTTATGTCTGTGGCTCCTTCCTCGTTAATGAATTTTCCTGTGCATGAAAAATGATATGACTATTTGACTTCCTCTGAATTAATAAAAAAATTATGTATCCAGTTCTTGTTGTGACACCCCCTAATTTGATTCACTCTATTTTGCTGTATGCATTATCAACTGAAGCCATGTAAATACAAAGTGCTCCCACTGGAGCTATTTTTTTGTATTGAGTGAATACCCAGGCTTCTTTAGCATTAGAGACCGAATGCAGTCTTTTGCTCTCAAATGAAGAACCTTGCCCTCAAAATTCGTTTTTTTACTATATTAATTTTTGTGTTAATTGAGTTCACTTAGCAACAGCACTGCTATAATTACAAGATTAATTCCAAGAGGTTTTAATAAATGAGTTCCATGGAACGACGGTCCTTCAATTTTATGAGTTACCCAGGTTCCTGTTGGGCATAAGGACAAGTTCTGTTACATTCCTACTGATCAGACAAAAACTGTTCACAGGCATGTCAACTCAGGAGGATCTGCATCTGTCTTGTTAATGGTGTTTAGGCTCTGGTAGTCCACGCAAAAGAGCAGTTCTGTGACTCTTGGCTTGAACAGGTATCACAGGACTAACCAATTGACAAGATCTAATCTGGTCCTACATGCATTCCTCATCCGACACCCTGTGTGTCCTGCCCTTCACAGGCTATCTATACCACAAAGCTATTTCATGGACAAAGAAGGGTGTCAACTCTGCGGTGAGTGAATACAGGTAGGCAAACTGGTCTAATACTGCCTTACACTCATCCTGCTGAGCAGGTGTCAGATGAGAGGTAATTTTGACCCTTGCCACTGAGCCAACTTTCTTTTCTAATTGCAGTAGGAAATGGGGGGCTCACTGCTGTCCTTGATCTCTACGGTGACTGCTGGTATAACAACTTGGTACTCCCTCCGAAGGTACAGTTTCAGCTAATTTATGCAGAAGAGGTACTCAAGTCAACCATGTAGTTGGCATCTGAAACCTTCTTGACAAGAGTGTGTAGGCCACACAGTTGCTCTTTCAGAACATATGGGCAAATAGGCTTAAAGATGTAAAGTTCCTGACTGTCTTTTTACGGAGGTCCAGTACATAATCCAACATAAAATGTTCTAGGGTCGCCCTCTCAGCCCCTCCTTAGAAAAAAGTAAATAGTAAAAGTGCAGACATGGTACTGCAAGAGGATATTTCACGTCCTCTTGAAGCAGTTTTCTATCATCATACTCCTCAGGTTCTTGTGGAAACACTTCACCAACCCACTGGTCTGGGGGTGGTAAACTGTGGAGATTTGGTAGGTCACACTAAAGTCTTCCCTGATTCCTTTCCTAAAGGATGAGACAAAGTTGCTCCTTTAGTCAAAAACAACAGTCTTCAAGAATGCTACCCTGGTCAAATAATACTAAGGGGAGTCCCCAGGAGTGGGAGTGCTCTACTGGGGCACCACCGCAAGGTATCTGGTTGCGTGATCCACCCAAACAAAATGTTCCAGTTAGTGAGAGAGGGTGAAAGGCAACAACAATGTTAATTGCTAGCCTCTCAAATGGTTCCATGACTACTAGCAAGGGTCCTAGCAGTACCTTGGTTTAGCCTCCAGCCTTGTTGCAGGCTTGAAAGGCCACGTAGGTCTGACATAGTCAATTATAGTAGGCCTCTAGAAGACAGGTGACAACTCTTTTTTAGTCTTCTTTATGCCAAAGTGCCTGGCTAAGGGTATCTCTTGGGCCAAATGCATCAGGAGATGCCTGTGCACCTGACTACCAGCTTTCTTATAACTCCTGGCTCAGGGTCAACAGGCTCAGTGAGGACTGGTCATAAGTAAGGCTCCTGGTTTTCCGTTTAAACTGATTTTTGCATATAAATGCAGATGGAAAACTTTTTTTCCTTCGTCTGTGTTTATAAATATAAACGGAAAAATACTGACAAACCAGACAAAGTGCTTCAGCTCAGGGTTGCCTAATCTGATGCATAGAGGAATGCAGGAAGCTCTCTGCACATGAAAGGCTCCCTACTAAGAGGGCAGACTCTTAGTGCCGCATTTGGCACTCTCCCTTCACAGGCCATTCATCAGGACCCCTGGGGGAAGCCTGGGGTAGTCATCCCCATCCGGCATGCTCTCCTCGTATCACTTATGGGTGTGTGAAGCGCCTCGTTGTCTAAGAGTGCTTCACTTTATTAAGGTGACCTCGGGCAGTGTTGAAGACTGTTGCTCCTGCCTCCAGGTGCCTTCCCCTATGGAATGTGCATTGCTTTACTTGGGTCCGCGCTTTCAGCGGCCCCTTGTCTTCAAGTTCACTCCAGAGGGGGAGGGGGAGGAGTGCATTGCTTTATTGTGTACACATTTTCGCAGCCCCATTGTTGCAGGGTGAAACACTTTCGGCCAGTTAATCAATTTAAATGCTTTCAGTGGGTAATCCTGGACGCTGCATCGGAAAACCATCATGTGATTCTGGGCATATCACTTAATTTCCACATGCCTGCAAACATTGCATATGAACAGGTAAAATTGAACTGGCGCCCAGGTAAAGCTCTCCAATACCTCTGGGCCCAGTTCCATTGTACTTTGTGTTGGCTCAGGGGAAAGAATGTTTCCAATGTTGAAACAAAGCATTTCGCACCCTCCTCCCCTCAAAAATATGAACACTCACCTTGCGTTTTAGCAAGTTATAAATAGATGTTTATCATAGTGTACGCTGGAAAATTATCTCCTCCGTTTAAAAAAAATGGAAGAAAAATCTGTCAAAATAATTCCTATGTAGGTCTAAATAATCCCAGGGAAGTTGTTCTGCAATGAGAAAAAGAATGGGTTGCTTCCTCAAAGACACAGCTTGACATTTGACATCTGTCTTTGAAGGCACATAAAATGTGACAAGATAAGAACAAGATTTAAAGGTCCCTAGGGTGTACAGCCCCACATTAAAGGTTTCCTCATGCAAGTTACTCAAGGTCTGTTTAGGCCTATGTTCTCTTTAAAATATTTTGGCAACGTTTTCAGATGAATATATAGTGTTTACTTAATTTGATGTATATATAACTATATCTAAACCTATAACAACTGAGTGCAAGTGTGCAGTGCCTATTTAAATAAATGTTAAAAAATACTAGCTGCAGCGTGATTCTTTTGCTTGCGACAAAAATAAATGTGGATAAATACAGATAAAATGACCCAAAAATAAATATGGATAAATACAGACTGAAATGTTAAAAAAAAAATACCATAAAACCGGGAGCCCTAGTCATAAGCCACCACCCTCTGGAGGCCCACATGGCTAGGAAACTAGATCTGGGCCTTACCAAATTCTACGAGGACAGTCCTCCAGCAGTTAACTACTAGGTGTGATTTCAGGCTGACAGCAATGGAACGGAGATTGTATACGCAAAGTGTTTCACCACAGTCAAAGGGACTTATTTACAAGCCCTCTGCACAGCCGGAACGTCACTTTTTAGATGTTCTGTCGGTGCAGAGAGCAGAGCCATATCAATAAGACCACGAAAACCCACCCTGTGTGGCTTTTCATGGCTTCATAAATATGGTGTAAGGCAACGCAGCAGAAGTTGCTGTATTGCATCACACTGTGTCGGGGAGGCGTGCCATGGGCATGCCAGTGGGTGTTCCCACTCAACCACCCATGGTATTTGACACATTTCCATATTTACAACACAGCATAAATCTGTGAATTTGTCAAAACCGTGCGCCTTCCCTGGGGAATCGTAACAATTGTTTTTGTGCAGGAAGGTGCAGACACCCTTGCATCATGGTGCAAGGGTGCCCGCATTGGTGCTGGCCAGCCATTTGTGCGCCAGTGCAGTGGATGAGGACAGTAATGCACAGTATCTCAGAGATACAGCACATTCCTGCCCTTTTCTTTTGACACAGGGCAGCGCAGCAAAGTGACATGCAGCACTGCCCTGTCTCCAATTGTTGTAAATGAGGCCCAAAGTTTTTACCTTCTAACTTTGTCACTTTTTTACTTCTCTAAATTCAATAGCAGGGCAAGGTTGGAAACAGTAGGTGGAAAAGCCTCCACAAGGCCAGATGCCTTCACACCAACGTCCCACTGAACCAGTTTCGGGTGTGGCAAAAAAGGTCTGAGCTGGCCGAATCTGGTTTTCTTGCCCAACTTGGTTACCCCCTCCCTGGGCAAGCTTCAAAGCCCTGTACTGGTCTTCGGGAAGTGGAAAAAATGTATTTTCTCCAACTGCTGGAAAACTTCTTTATGGTCACTCCTGCAGCCCCAGGCCCTCATGGAAGCCTTCTAGGCACCAGGTCTTTCTCTATTCAGGGCCCCTGTGGTCAGGTGGGTCCTCTTGGAGTCAGGAGTTCTTTTTAGGTCTCGCCTACGCAGTGCGCAAGCGCTGCTTAGGAGGGACTTTTTGGGAAACTCGTGCATGTACTGCACTGTTCCCAATGAGCCCTCGTGCATGTGTGGCGTTTACCTTGCGGGAGCGAGCAGCGGCGCCATATGTTTGTAATTATCCCGCCTGCCGCTGCTCGCTCCCGCAAGGTAAACGCTGCGCGTCGCTTTAACTTTCGCGGCCGCAGGGCCGCGCTTGTCTTTCAGCTTGTCATCATTGCGGCCGCACATCGTGCTCCGTTGCTTTCTGCCCCCCCTTACTGCCCCTCATCCCTGCCGCCATGTTACTTTAGCACTGCCTCAGACCTTGTCACGTGACGTGTGCCATAAAGGCTTCACGTAAACACAACTTTGTTCCCAGCCGTCACGCTTCATCGTTCATCACTGTGGCCGCAGCTACCTCTCGGTTGCTTGTTTTAGTTGCTTTCAGACCAGCCCATGTTTTGTTCGCGTGCTTACTTACATGCGAACTGAAAAACGTAATCTCTGAAATGCTCCAGATCTTCACAGGTTTAAATGCCCAGTTCTTTATTTTCATTTAACATGCAACTTGAAAAGCCCAGGCTGTGAAATGATGCGAATGCCTGCTGGGTCAAGCAATCGCCCAGGTCTGGTGAGAAAAGAGATTTTTTAGGAACTTTCTTTCACCGCACCTGTGGGAATGCATTTGGTTCAAGTGCTGAGTCTACACGCAAGGACATGGTGCAGGCAAACAGCATTCACGCCAGTGATCCCTACGGGGGCCGCCTGGCAGCAGTGCCAGGGCAGCAGTCCTGCTAAGGCTGCTGTGAAGGCAGCCTGCAGAGCCGTGCCTAGACATGGTTCCGCCGCGGCTGCATCAAGAGGAGACCTGCCACCCGCACAGAGCACAGCCGGTCTCTGTGGAACCTATAAATGCGACAGGTAAGGTCACCCCCTCCTCCTCGCCGTTATGTGAATATTTTCTCCTGCAGTGCCAAAGATGCAGGTGAGACAGCGATAACCTTTAACCGACAGTACCTGCCATGAATGCACCCTGTATGAACCTCTGTCCATGGCAGTGCTCAGCTTCCATTCTCCTTTGCTGAGGAGAAGGGTTGTGTGGTCAGGAGACATACGCCACTTGATCGTCACCTCTTGAGCTAAGCCTGGCACAGCATCCTCTGCAGGAGAACTAGCTGCCCCCCGGGAAGCTGGTCTGTAGGTCCCTTTGTTTGCACGATCTCCGTGCACAGTCCTGCTGTAGCCTTCCCGTGCTTAACGAGCACCCTGCAGAGCATAGGTACTGTAGGCACCGTCGCCCACCGCGGTGACAGCTTCCTCACGGACACCTCTTATTGCTTGCGACATTGCTGCATTCAAGCCGAGGCACAGGGGCGGTGCGTCCATTGGGGCGTTGGGGTGTTGCCCCCCCGCCCGCAGCTGCTCCCTCGGCGTCTCTGAACTTAAGTAAACTCTCAGTTTACTTAAGTTCAGAGACGCCGAGGAGAACTGACAATCATGTCAGTCAGCATGACGTCGGATCGCCCACCCCTTCAGAGTCTGAAGGGGGTGGGCGGTCCGGGTGTCATGTTGACTGACATGATTGTCAGACCAGGGGCAGCAGCACAAGTGCGCATGAGTGGGGAAGGTCAGCGAATTTTTCGCCCGTGCCCAGTCATGCGCACTGGTGTCTGTTGCGGCTGGCGCATGCCCACTAGGAGAGCGAGGCTGAGCAAAGGCTCAAACCTCGCTCTCCTAATGGGCAGGCGGGCGGAGAGTAACCGTGCTCCTCAGTCAATCCTGGCGTTGCCAGCAGCGCCAGGGTTGGCTGAGAGGGGTTTGCCACTTGCCAGAAGTGATGCGGCTGTTCCTGTAGGCGCCAGAACGGACCCGAGGCGGCGCGGACCTTGTCAGGTAGGATTTTTATTTTTTATTTTAAAACTACCCCCACCCCGGCCCTCACCCCGCGCGACAGCCTCCCCGAGACACCCCGCGGGCCGCGACTGGTTATCATAACGCTGGAGGTGCTCAAAGTTAAATTTCTCAGCCCGCACTGAGATTGAGTTGCAAAGCTGCTTACAAGCCGTTTATTAACAGTTCACTATTGCTGTGATTGTCGCACTGCTCATGGTGAATTTCACTCGCTATACTGCCGCTTGTCTCCTTAGAATTTAGTTGATATGTTGCATACTCTTGTAAGTGCTAAATGAAGAGCTAAACAGAATAGCAATGGTTATAATTATTTTGAGCTCTGAAGCCGGTTGGAGAATTCCTTTAAAAGTCAGCAGCTTCTCCTGATATCGCAGGCAACATTTCAAAATAGCTGGCAGCACGATGACTTACCTTAGTCTGTAGATTCTTCATGAGTATTCACCATCAGCCTGTCTAAATTATGAGGACAGACTTGCTGTGATGGAACCGTTTTCTCTCGCACTCTTCTGGTTGAGATGAAAACTGCAAGCTCTTGACTGAGTACATCAAATAGGGGGTGATGGTGTCGCTGTCCGCTCACAGGCACTCCTCGTCTTTGTTATAACTCAAGAAGGTCACATGGTTCTTAGTAAGTTTATTAACACACTATCAGCTCCTCAGTCAGAGATCAAGTACCAGTTGGAACACGTGCGCTTGTGAAATGACTGAAATTTTCTGTGCATGGTTGGACCTCTGTTGCAAGTGGGTGGTGGGTTTTTGACCAGGCTCGCTCACTTCTGGGGATATATGTGCAGATGCAGACATATAATAGATTGGAGTGCAGGAAATTTATGGAATTTGCTTTGAGGCACGAGGATGCATTTTGTGGGAAACAAAATTTCTAAAAACACAAGTAGAAAGAAGAGGAACTTGGAAGTCATCTCCGGTGGGCCCACCAGCCTAAGGCAAAATTATTTCTGTTTCATAGGACACTTTAGGCTTTTTTTTTTTCCTCTCAAAATTCAATTCTTTATCTGTGCTTCAGCCTCCTTGAATTTTAACACATGCGCGAGCCGGAGATTATCAACAAGGAGTCTGCCCTTGTGATTACTTCTCTAAATCGCACGCGCGCGCACATATACAAACAAAATGACTGAAAGGAAAATTATCTCTTTGCCTTGTTTTTTTTGATCCGGGTGCCCTTCAGCATATCGGAACAATGGCGCCTTGAATCAGAAGTTCAAGAGCAGCTGATAGGATAGTGACTGCAATGGTTAGATATGCAAATGGGCCTTACATTAGTGTTGGGAAATTGGCGCTGGGTGGGATATTACAACCCTAACCTGGAAATTAAAACTGGTGAAGAGAGGGAAAGCAAAGCGAGACGGCGAGAGGGGGAGAGCTAGAGGTAAAGAAGAAGGCGAGGACACGACAGAAGGGGAGAGCAAAAAGGAGATGAGAGGGACAAGGGAAGAAGTGGGGTTGGGATAAGATGGAGGAGGGAAGGGGTGACAGATAAACTGGAGGGAGAACATGTGTAAATAAAGGAGGTAGGGAGGAAGAAATGCACAAGGAAGTAAGCAAAGAAATGGACTATGGTGGGAAAGAAGGGCGAAGGAAAGAAAAAGGTAAAGAGAAATAGATGGAGGAAGGGGGTGTAAATGAGAAAGTTGTGAAAGAAAAGGAACAGAAAGAGAAGGGAAGAGGGAAACAAAACAAAGAAGGGGGAAATAGAAGTAAGGGAAAGAGAGGATAGTAAAGATGGGATGAAGAAAGTGAAGTGAAAGAAAGGGTAGTGAGAAAGAGATGGGACAGGTGTGATGGCAAGAAAGGAGGGAAGAAAGAAAAAGAGCAAGAAAGAACGCAAGACAGAAAAAGAAATCATCTGAATGAGAGCAACAGAGAAAGTAAACGAAGCACATATGTAAATAAAGAGAAAGTCGGAAACAAATAAAGAAAAGTAGCATAGAAAGAGGATGCCAGGAGAGAAAAAGTAAAAGAACTGAGCTTCTAGGTGATGAAATAGACAAATGGAAGTGAGGGAAAAAGCACAGATAGAGACAGTGTAGAGGACAAAGGGAGAGGGGAAGAAAGAGTCAACAATAGGCTTAGGAAAACCAACCATTCTGAGAGCACCTACAGTCAAGATCCTTCACCTTGTACATCAGTTAGAAGGCCTTAAGTCTAGCTACAACTGTTAACATATCACTACATCTTTGGGGAACACATAGTCTCAGGTGAAGGATCTTGACTGTAGGTGCTCTCAGAATGGTTGGTTTTTCCTAAGCCTATTGTTGACTGGAACATTACGTGCTCTTGGCCATAGTACTTAGTGTGTACATCTTATCTTAAGCAACATTTCAGCACTCCTTGTTTTGGAATACCTTCTACTCTATTTAAAGGTATTTTCTGTATTCCTGGTATGAATGGCTCCAAACTAAATGGCCAAGAATGAGTTCTGGTGTTGGAATATGCAGAAGGGTTCAGGTTTGTGCAGTAGACTGTGATGAGTTTTCAACTTCCAGAGAAAATATAGAGAGGACATGAGATGAGAGAACTCTCTTAAGTGCATACTTTTTGAGGAGGCCCTCTGCTTTTGATTGCAGTGGCTCCGTTTATTTGGTGATTCACAATTCCAATCATGGGTAAAACATGGCTTGTTGAACAATACTTGCAAATTGTTTGATTGCGTATTGCATTTCAGGTTTTCAATTTGACCAATCTTTTGACGGGCGATAAATTATATTTAGCTCACTGTCAATTCATTTGGTTGTCACGTGGCCCCGCCATAATGTGCCCCATCAACCAGACAGCGCATCACACCATTGTGTGCTGTGTTTTGCATTAACGTTAAAGGGTGTAGCTATCAAAAAAGACCAAGCGAGTGAGGTTATTGGGAAAATAACTGTGTATTGCTCTGAGAGTACCCCATCCCCTTTACAAATAACATGCTTACAACTGTACCTATATTACTGGTAGGCACAGCACAGCTGAAGCTTACCTCTGTAGAGTTTTACGGCTAAAAGTAATTCCAGTCGGCGTGCCAGCCGCAGCCAGGCTTCCGAGTATACAACCCGAGGCGCAAGGATGCTGGGTGACCGCTCTCTTATGTATACGGAAGCGCCAAACTGCTCTTCCCCACGAACAGACCTGTGACGAACTCTTTATGTTTTACTTACGCATTAAAATTCTCCGTTTTGGCCGTTTTTGTAGACAGGTCACTTACTTTTATTTTCTATACCAATTACATTTTCTTTTCTTCCCATTGTCGTGTTACAGAACCACCCTCGTGCAATTTCAATTTGTGCGGTTTTTTTTTTGGCTTCCAGCAATCAGATGCGCACTCCTGCCCTAAGATTAAAGGGGCTGTAAAATGCGAAAATTCCTCAGCTTCAGAAGAGACTCTGTGGGCTCTCCTGGGCCAATTACTACCTCCAGGAGAGACTCTGGGTTGTCATGCGCAATGGTCCTTCTTAATTAAAGGCCATTTAAGGAGTAAACATGGATGCGGTTTCGCTGCGGGTAAAGACGGTCTGCAGAGGGCAGGCCCAACAAGCCTCGGGGCTCACTGTTTAGCATACTGGCGTGATCAATAAAAAGATATTCTAAACCTGGATGGAGCATAGTGCATATTTCTAAAGTACACCCCCCCAAGGAACTGCACGCAGCAAGTGGAATTGTGTTCCTTAAAATATTCCCTCGTCCCCAATGACAAAGGTCATAAAAACGCTCGATATCACTTTATAGAAAATTTACTTTTTATTGCAATATAACACCATTTTAAACTTTTATATAAAGCATTTAAGGAAGCAGTACAATGTAGAATTACACACCTCTGCTATAAAGGTACATTTCTTTCTAACAACTCGTATAGTTAACTAAAAATCGCTTCCCTATGAACAAAATATGCCTCAGGCAAGGTATTCACCTTAAAAACATGTTCAAAAGTCTGCACTTCAGAAAGGCTTAAAGGACAAGGCACTATTGTTAAACAAGCATTTGCAATGCAAAAGGTCTCGCATTTACGCGAAGTTTAAGCTATTGGCATTGTAATGACAATGCCTTTTATTTACATTTTAAAAACGAAAACATAAATAAAAGTCATTGTCATTTACAATGCCAATAGGAAAACTCACGTAAATGCGAGACCTATTGCATTGCAAATGCTTGTTCCTTTTGTGTCCTTGGGCCAGGCAAACAGGAGGTCAGTCACCTGACCCTTGGAGAGTAGTTCCAGTTTCTGAGTGCCGTCAGGATCCAGCAGTGCTTTGCTTCTTCAAATGTAGTCTTCTCAGAATCAGGAATATTTTGAGGAGATGGTGGTGAAGTGTCAGTCTTATACTATGCACAAGCCACTGTATGGAGAATGTTCCAACTCAAGTGTGTCACCCTGGGCCCACCTTCTTTTGCACCACTTCATCTTAGCTTTCAGGTAAAAATTCCCAGAAGCCCTAAATCCAAAATGGCGAACTCCTTCTTCCAACAGAATAGGTTCCTGCTCTTCCTAAACTAATCTCATATTTAGATGCGGTCTCTTCCCTCTGTCAGGGATAAGATCTGTTTCCCCCCTCTTGGGCTGGTGCTACAAAGTCTAGGAGATTTTTGTGAATGGCTGGGAGCAGATCCAGTCAGTCCCATTGGGCATCTTCTAGCCAAAAGAGGTAGTGTGGTTAATGTAATTTGCTCTGCCAACTTTTCCAGCCTCTTCTCCAATGGCTAATTGCTGTTAAGTGACCAGTTGTGGACAACACCCCTTACTTCCTGGGCCCAGTGGCCAAACTATTGCCCTCTGGATAACTTCAGCCAGGAATGTGTATTGAGCCTCTGGAGGTGAGATGAATGGCAAAAGTGGTTCTAACCCATTTTGTGCAGAGGCAGAACAAAGTAAATTTTTAAGTTACTTTTCCTCTAAATGTATCAAAAATATCCTGCACCGTGAAATTTGGTTTTTAAAATGGAGTAGGAAATAACTTTGAATCATATTGTTAGCATTTTCAAGAAAATATATAAATTAAGGATTTTAATAGTATCTATTCCTATTCAAGGAGAATCTAGATTAAGCTTTCCTATGAAAACAGTTTTTGAATACTTAGTAACTGTGAGGGCTCACTACTTTCAATATGTAGCGGGCAACTTTTTATACATTAAGCATCCAGCCTATGAACTAACAAGGTACGCTTTAGGAGTGACATATTAATATATAAAAATAGTTTTTTTACACATGGCAAAGACGCTTCTCCTTTCCATATGTTGTTGCAATGCTCTTAGACTGCAGGCCAACTACAGCATATTGGTGTTCTTAGTACCCATACAGATTTGTCATGTACATGGGTGGTATAAATGCACACATGGCATTTTACTCCCAAGCTATTGGTATATTTTCTGCACCATCTACCATGTGTTGGACCTGGCCCTTTTTGCAGGTTTATCCCCAAACGTTTTGCCTTTTGCCTCCTATTTTTCTGAACTGTTGTTGTTGACTTTAAGGCTCTGAGAACTTTACCACTGCAGATCAGTGCTAAAGTGCATATGCTCTGTGTGTAAATTGTAATTCTGATTTGTTATCCATGATTGGCATATTTGATTTACTGGTAAGTCCCTAGTAAAGTACACTTTTTTGTGCCCAGGGCCTGTAAACCAAATGCTACTAGTGGGCCTGCAGTACTGGTTGTGCCACCCACATGAGTAGCCCTGTAAACTTGTCTCATGCCTGCCATTGCAGTGTCTGTGAGTGCAGTTTTAAACTGTCATGTCAACCGGGCAATTGCACCCACTTGCCAGGCCCAAACCTTCCCTTTTACTACATGTAAGGCACCCCTCTAAGGTAGGCCCAAGGTACCCCCATGGGCAGGGTGCAGTGTGTGTGAAAGGTAGAACATGTACTGGTGTGTTTTACATGTCCTGATAGTGAAATACTGCCAATTTAGTGTTTCACCATTGCAAGGACTAGCTCTCCCATAGGTTATCATTGGAGCTGCCTTGTAATATTTTACAAGTGTAACTGTCAATTGGGAACAGCTAGAGATTTGGAGTTTGGGCTCTCTGAGCTCAGAATTTTAAAACACATATTTTAGTAAAGAAAAAGAATTTGAAAGCAGCCGGGTCATAGAGGACTGCACCACCAGGACTAGTCACCGGCAGTATGCGATATTGCCCACCTCAAATGATCTGCTGCTTGTAGATCACAAATATAACTATAGAAACTGGTTTGGATGAGAGGCAATATGTAGACACATTTAATTGGATATGCAGCAATATACCAATAAAAAGCATTACCACATGAATATTTTCTGGTCTTTTATTCTCTGTTGCACTTCACTGGGCTGGCTGTTTCTTATGAAGTGCAACAGAGAATAAAAGACCAGAAAATATTCATGTGCTAATGCTTTTTATTGGTATATTGCTGCATATCCAATTAAATGTGTCTACATATTGCCTCTCATCCAAACCAGTTTACATATTTTAGTAAAGATGGTTTTTAAATTGCGTGTTAGAAAATGACAGTTTTAGAAAGTGGGCTTTTTCTTGTTTAACCATCCTGTGCCTCTACCTGCCTGTGGAATCAACGTCTGGTTTGGACTAACAGGTGCCTGTTTGTGCATTCACTCTAGACAGTCACACAAAGGGAGTTGATGTGTGCCCTGCATATCCTGATGGCTCATCACTAGCCTGATGGGCCTTTCTGAGCTAGAGTGGTGGGAGGAGTTATCACCTACACCTGAATAGGGCTGTGCCTGGCCTCTCACAATGCTGTCTCCACTCCCCCCTGGAGTATGTCTGGAGCCAAGACCAGACAGGACAAGACCTTGTGTACTACAAAAACAATCCTTTAAAGAATGACTTCTGTCTACCTCGAAGGCCAAAAGGGGTATAAGTATTGGACCTAAAACCCAAGACTTTTAGAACACTTCTGGAACAAGAGGAGACTGACATGGAGAAGAGCTGACGAGCTGTAAGGAGGAGTACTGCCCTTTTGCTGTGTGTCGCTTTACTGGGTTGGCCTGCAGTTGCTGCTTCTACTTTGAAGAGGAAAAATACTAGGTTTTGCTGTGTATCCTGTTTGTGAAGTTTCTCCAATGGCTTGTGTGTGCTTGCCTCCTGTTGGAAGTCTCAGGATCATCAAAGACTTCACCTACAGCACCTAGACTCCATTGCTGGGAGTCCTGAACCTGCCAAGTGGTGCAACTTCCAGTTCTGGGCCACTGGAGGTGTTTGCTGGGCTGTAATCTCCAGAAAAGCATTCCCAACACTATCACCGATGGTACTGCCTGCACCGACGCCGTGGTCACCGCCTGCTGTGTGAGCGCAGCACCGACCTCGACGACAACACAGCCCTGATCTCACCAACGACGATGCTTCACATTGTCATTGACACTGCTGTCTGCACCATGGCCGTGTACACTGACTTCTACAACACCACAGCCCTGGTCTCATGGACGACGATGCTTCACGCCGTCAACAACTCCACTGCCTGCACCGTAGCCATGGTCACCACTCTCGATGACACAGCAGCCCCTAGTCTGCCGACAACCCCACCATCGACTCCGACATTGTCACCCGATGCCGCTGCCTACACCAAAGTCAGGGTCACCCCCTTGTGAGGAGCATGAGACACCGACCACGGTGACACTGCAGCTCTGGGTTGACTGATGACAGCGCCGCACAGTAGCCATGCTGCTTCCTGCACCGAAGCCATGGACACCGCATTGTGAAGTGCACGACGCACTGCCTGTGACAACACCACAGCCCAGCCGACGTCCGCGCTCCTGACTTCGATCTTTCGGTGTTCGATCTGCAACGTGTGTGACTTCAAGGACTTATCGACTTCTGCACCAGGGTGCAGCACCGACGCATCACTACATTGACCGCAATGTCCTGGAGACCTCTTCAACTCCCAGGTACTGTTTGTGGGTCTTCCCTGATGCCGTAGCCGGCCCTCAACTCCATCGAGGTCGGACTGCACTGTGGGATTTGTTGGTCACGATGCCGCGATAGCCCCGGGTGGTGCTATTGACTTCAAGGAACTATATTTTTGCTTTATTCTTAAGAAATTCATATCTTCGCTTGTGTATGTTGGATTTTTGTCATTTTGATCGTGTTTTGATTAGATAAATATTGGCTATTTTTCTAAACTGATGTGGTGTCCATTTTGTAGTGTTTTCACTGTGTTACTGTGTGCGTTTTGTACAAATACTTTACATTGCCTCTGAGATAAACGTGAATGCTCGTGCCAAGCCTCCAAGGGGGTGAGCAGGGGTTATCTTAGCTTTGTAATCCCCTTACCCTGACTAGAAGGAAGGGTCCCTACTTGGACAGGGTGCCAACCACTGCCAACTAGAGACCCCCATTTCTAACACCATGGATTTATAGTAAAGTGAAATAACACAATTGGAGGAAAACAAATTGAGCAGTACATTTTTAAGGTCACACTCTGTGGCACTGAATAGCAGTGTCACAGTGCACAGAGTCCTAATACCAGCATCTATAGGGTCCAGAAAAAGGCAAAAGGTCTGGGATGACCATGCAGAAAATCCACTTTGCTACAAGCATGGCATCAGTTTTCATATGTGTTACTTATGTTTTTAGTGCCATTGTGCATACAGGGAAACGTAAGGGCTGTATTTACAAGCCTAATAAACAGTTCAATTGAGCACATGAAGCAGCACTGGTTCTGGTTTGTTCATGTATTTCTTGTGCTTATATACAAGTAGTTAGCCACTGTCTAAACGGTTCTATGTTAGCAGATACAGTACAGGAACATTATGTAATTTTATGTTATGGTATGTTATGTAATATTATGTTATGTTAGCGAGATTTGTATAACGCAAAGCGTGTCTCGGCGCTGCTTCAGGCAGCCTGTAATATCTGTACATGTCGTGTTAGGCTTGCTGGAATAGTCATGTTTTTTGTTTTTTCTCGAAAGAGGAAAGTGCCATTGTGGGTCGAAGCACTAGAGGGAGTTTATTTCATGTGACCGACCCGAGATAGGAAGAAAACCTGCTACCAGTTCTGGCTCGACAGATTTTACGAACTCTTGCCAGATGCTCAGAGGAAGAGCGTAGATTTCTAGAAGGGATGTAGTCATGAATCCTCTCTCTCAAATAGCCGGCTCCCGAATCCTGTAGAGCTTTGTGGACCAAGACGAGGGATTTAAAAAGAATCCTTTTTTTAATAGGAAGCCAGTGCAGAGATTTCAGAGGTGAGGACATATGTGTTCTCGGGGAAGATTGAGGGGGATTCGGGTCACCGTGTTCTAAATCACTGAAGCAGGATCACACCTTATGATTGACAGTCAGGATTAGAACCTGTGGCGCTTGACATTATAGTCTCAGTTTGCACCCTGCAGATTACAGGTGCTAATTCCAGTGAGGTCGATTCTGTCCCTTATTCATCTGTAGCAGATATTGCAGTCTTACATGAAGGGGCCTCGTTTAATGTTATGAAGTCTGGCTGCTATACCTCTGGTGTGTGGAGCAGCTCTTCCACCACCTCAGCTGTGGCTGGACCACCTAATTTAAAGGTGCATCCGTGCGGCACATATCTTTCCACCAATACACCTCCCATGTACAATGTGGGAGACTCTTGGAGGAGAAAAAATATATATCTGTGCTGGCAGGTGAGTCACGGCAGATCTGAGATCACTTATGATATTTCTAGGTATGGACCCTCAAATGCAGAGGTCCATCTTCAGAAATAACATACCTAAAGTCCTGTATTCGATGGGAGTCTTCAAGTAACCTGTGAGCTTTTCTGCCCAGGATCACTACGGCTTAGGGACCAAATGACGTCAGAAGGGCTGTCCCAAATAGGGTGGCACTTCTGACACCATTTCCACCTGTGCCAGCTCTCCCAGAAGGGTTTTTCCAATGGTGAAGCAGGCCACATTCTGTAAATGAGGTGGGTGAATACATAGGAGGGTGGAAGGGACAGTCACCTTTCATTGGCAGATATTCTGCTATTGCCCTCTTCTACATGAATCCCTTAATCAATAAATCGTAATGCTTTATTTATTGCTTGGAATACAATATACCACCTTGTATTCTGGCTTTATAAGTACTTTAAATAGGCACAATAGTAATTAAACAATTACATCGATACCTATTTTATCGACCTCAGAAGTGCGAAATGCTGAGTGAAACTTGGTTAGGAATTGAACTCTACTTTCTGGTAACATCTCCTCCCAGAGCGAGACTTTCTAGCATAAAGGGAAAACAGAAGAATTACTCAAAATGTCGGTATTTCTGAAGGGCCAGGGCCAGTAGGGTTGGAGTAGAGCCAGTCATCAGCACATTACTGGCTGAATGTGTCCATTGAGCCTTTTCGTGGGATGCAAACATCCTGGTTCTAAAAGTGTGAGAGTCAGTGAACAAGCTATACATTGTTTACATTACTTGTATGCCAATGCTCTAGCCTGCGGGTCCACATTACTTCACATGAATATGTGCTAGCAAATGAGATAACCTACCGAATTAAACACTTGTAGGTTACCTCTGTATGTAATCTGCCAAAACACTGGTTCAAATCCCAGCATGGCCAATTCAGCCTGTTATGTTTTTAAGATCACCAAAAAAAGTACAACTGAGTTTGGTACTAGGAGCGCATGTCATTTTTAGAGCAATGAAAATAAAAAATAAGTCAGGATCGAGTGCAATATATAGTTACATTTGACTTTTTATGTTCTCAGTAGATTTGGTAATGCAGGTCATATGGTCCTTTTGTTAGGCTAGATAGAGCCAGTGTGCTCTCTTTGATGTATTTACCTTTCTCAGACAATGATGTTTTATATGCTCTCTAATGACGTTTTGGTTTAGGAAGTGCTTGCCGTTTGGATGCCTAAGCCATAAAGGCACGGTGCTATTTATCAGTAGCCCTTGCACATTCATTTATTTCACTTTGCTGTCATAATAACATGTTGGATTTACAACTGTTCTTGTTAACAAAGTGGACATGTATGCACATAGTCTTCCTTAAATATGCAATGAAAATACTGGCCCTTTATCAAAATGATCCTTTATGCTAGATGTCGCTATTTATGCCTTGTGTAATAAGAGTTAACACCACTTATAACTAAGGCTCCCTGGTTTCCATTTTTACTGATTTTTACAGATAAATACAGACAGAAACCCATTTATTTTCCTGTCAGTATTTATTTTTAAATGTGGATAAAAACGGAAATTCAGGTGTTTTTAGAGTGATTCTAAATGCAGTGACTCGTGGTTGCCAAGCAAATAACTATGCGGATTGACAGGCAAGGGGATAAAAAAAATTAATGTTAGTAAAGAGGCTTACAAAGCAGTTGATGTGCACACGGTGTGAAAGGCAGCGAGTCTTCTAAGACCCTCAATGCTGCCCGTTGCAGGGTTCCACCTCTAATTCACTTTGGGTTCGCTATCAAAATAATGAGGCAAGCGCTGGAAACTGGAAGAGAAGAAAATGGTTTATTTCTCATGAGGAGATCACGTCAACTGAGACACCGGGATGTCTGAGGGAAGTGTTCTGCTGACAACTCCCTTGGCTCTTCCTTTTATACAGGTTTGACACAATGCATTTGTTTGATCAACATGGTTACAAAAGCTTGGGGTCCCCGCCCGGGCAGGTTGTCACACAAGCCCAACAGTAATTCTCTTCCCACCCAGGTCAAACAGACAATCTTATCTTGCAGCTGGACCTTGCTTCAGGGTCTAAAACATGTGAGACCGGTCAGATCTAAGAGTCCGTTCTGTTGATAAAAACAGGTCCCATTGTTGGTAACAACAAGTCTTGCTGTTTGCAGTGCAATAAATCATTTTGCAAGAGTCTTTTTGGTGTTTGGAACCTGTTTGTGTAACTAGGTGTAGTGAAGGGTAGAGCGTCCAAAGGCTTGTCTGAAAACAGGGATGAGAGGAAAAACGAGTTTGTGGCAGCAAATGGCGCTGAGGTTTGTTGTGGCAATAGAGTTTATAGCCCCAGCACACATACCAGGTCGGTCAGAGGGTCAGAGGGATGCTAGTAAGGGCAGGGTGAAACAAAGGTGACCAACAGAGTAGAAAATGGCTGTGATAGATTAAAATGACTGCAACTTATGTGCACATAGAATTCCACCAGACAAGATGGCGCAGGTAATGTTCATGATTATTGTTTTGCTTTTAACAACGGTTGATATAAACATGTGTATGTTTTCATATAAGTGTGTTGATTTATTATTTGTTGGTTTTCATATCATTGAAACCTCTCAGGCATTTAAGAATGAGTGCACATTTATCGGTTAAATAAATGTGGAAATATACAAGTTTCAGCTTTTTTTTTTCCCCACAAAACCCCAATTAAATATGGATATACACAGATACAATTTGTAAAAAATAAATATGGATAAACACAGATGGAAAAGTAAAAAAAAACAAAAAACATAAAACCGGAAGCCCTACTTATAACACAAGCTTCATCTTGCGACTCAATTTCAGAACACTCTTCGTTGGGGATAGACCTTAACTCTGCTAATACAGTCTGTTCAGGAAAGGTGTCCTACTGAGCTGTGGGCAACATACACAAAATCACCCAACTATTAGCAAACACTTTCCCTAACAAAAAGCAAGCCCTATTGGCTTTTCCAATGCTTGTGTTGCAATGGAGATTCCCTCACTTTTGGTTGGATGATATGTCCATAGTTCGGGGAAGACGCCTCAGTTAGGGAAATATTAACTTCGCCTTCAGGGAAGAGCTCATCGGGTTGAGAGAAATGTTCTACATTTGGGGAAGACACCCACATTTTGGGCGCGTGGGAAAAGTACTCCTATTTGGGGAAGACTTCCTCATCTAGGAGACAATACCTTCCTTTTGAGTAGGCACCTTCGGTGTAAGAAGACACTCATTTTGAAGGAAGTCTTTTGTTCATTTGGAATCCTTTTCAGTTTGGGAAAAGACTCTTCCAATTTAGTTGAAACCCCATTGGCAAGAGAAGGGGGTCACCTTCAATTTGAAGGACATAATCCTGTGTTTGGGGTAAGCTGTTCTATATGGGGACAGAAACTGTCTTCCTTTAGCAAAAGACTCCCTCAAATTGAGAAGATTCTTGCATTTTATTGGAACAGATGTCCACAAGTTGTTGAAGATGCCCCAAGTTTGGGGGAAATTTATTCAGTTTTAGGTGCCCTCTTGGTTTTCGGGAACAACATCAACCTTGGGCGTAGTTCGCGTAGTAGCGATACGCGTAGCTACGCGAAGTGCACTTCGCACTACGCGAGCTACACGAACTGCGTAGTGCACTGTGCAAAATGCTGTTCGCACTGATTGCACAGTGCCGGATGCTTGTCCGCACTGTGCAATCAGTGCAAACCGCATCTTGCACAGTGCAAGCGGTCGTCTGCTGCCGCTCGAGTAGATTTCTACTCGAGCGGCAGCTTCTCAACGCGGACTGGTAGTTTCTCATTGCGAGCGTGTCGCGAGCATACGCGACCACTCGCAATGAGAAACCTGACCTCCCCGCGTTGAGAATCTCGCCGGGAGGTTTATTTTCCACGCTCGCGATCGGCAACTTGATGTTGCTGATCGCGAATGAGAAAAAGTCTCGCCAGGATGTCATTTTGCTTGCTCGCGGTCGCCAACTTGACGTTGAGGACAGCGAGCAAGCAAAAAATGACCGCTACGCGTGTTTGCACTGTGCTACGTGCAATTTGCGTAGTGCGAAGTAGCGCAAACTTTGCAAACTACGCGAGCGTAGCGTAGTACTTCGCCCAGGGTTAAACAACATTCACAATTCGATATCATATGCTCTTTTCTTTGGGCAGCAAACTCGGTCATCTCACAGGAAAATGCCTTGGTTGGATGGAGGACTGTCTCTTAGGGGAAACCATCAGTTTAAGGAAACTTTTCAGTCTGGCATGAGAAGCTCTCACTTGGGAGGAAGACCGGCAGTCTGGGACACATGTCTTCACTCTGGTTGAAACTCTTTCACTTTGGGGTGACTTGTGTTATGGGGTTACTTTCTGAAGTTGGGTGGCAGGCCTTCCAAATTAAGAGGCACGCTCATTTTGGGAGTAATGACTCAGTTTGGCAGAGTTGGTATGCAACACCACCAGTTATGGGGAAGCACCTACATTTTGGGGGATGCCCCACTTTGGTAAGACCTTCAGTTTGGGGAAGGCACACTCAGTTTTTCGAAGACTCCCTCAATTAGGCCTATGCTGCCTCACTAAGGATCAGATTCCCTCGGTTTGAGGGAGACTCAGTTACTAACAAGCATAATCATCTCAGGAGAGTCACCTATTACCCTTGGAGGGATGCCCTTAATTTAGAGACAAATGTCATAGTTTTGGAGGAGACACACTTAGACAGTGGGGATTTACTTCACTAAAAATGTTCTAGTCCTGTGTGGAAAACCCTCACTTTGGGCAGACTACCCGAGCTTGGGGGACGATACTTCAGATTGGGGGTGACATCCTCAAGTTTGGTGTAGCCGTCTTAGTTTAGAGGGTAGATGTCTTCAGTTTAGAGAGGTTGTCTCAGTTTGGAGGAAATGCTCTCGGTTTAAGGAGGAGGGTAAATACCCTCATATTGTGAAGCGAAGCTCTTAGGTTGAGGGGAGGCTGTTCCAGCTTGGGGGAGACACCATCAGTTTGTTGGTAGTTGTCATGGGCTTTGAGGTTAGGCCTTTACTTTGGTGGCGATGTTTGTAGTAAGACTCACTCATATAAAGATGCCCTCAAGTTGAGGTAGGACTACCTGCTGTTAACGGGTTCAGAGACTTCAACAGTTTTGGGGAGAAGATCTTCAGGGTGCCTACAGTTTACATGTGTTTTTGTGTGTTCTGCTATCTTTCTAACATTTAATCTTTTCCCCTTTCCACCTAGCAAGAAAAACCTATCCTCTCAACGGATGCAAAAGAAAGATACCTCTTCAGTGGCCTCCAAATCTGCCTTACTACAAATCCAAAAGGGGGGTCTGCCTTGGAGGGGGTACTGATATCAAACAGAGACATGGTTGAGTTTAGGTGAGACTTAATGTACGCCTTCGACCACTGTATCAGCTATGCTGACCCTGTGTGAATCACATTTAAAGACAAAAGAAGTGTAGACAATGCTTGCCAACTCACAGGGTGCCACCCTGTGACACACGATATCTGCTCCCATCACACGGTCACCCAGTGGGGAGCCGATATCATAGGATGGCAGGGAAAACGAGCTCGTTTTCGGAGGCTTTGAACTGCCTACGTCCCTTAAGGGGTGTGAAAAGACCTCGGGACGTCCATTAAGGGGTGTGAAGAAAAAACACCACAGGACATCGGCACCAGCCTCAGCAAGCCTTATTTTGGAAGGAGGGGCGGGGTTCAAAAGTGCCTCGTAGTTACTCGGCACAGAGGCCCGCCCCTCCTCACCCGGTGAGATTGTTCTTCAAGTTGGCAGGCATGAGACATCTTTATCAGCTGTCGAAAGTGCGTGATGGGGCGCAATGCGATGTTACCTTCACTCCAGCTTGTGCCTCAGGCGCTGCCTCTCAGGTTTCCCACGTTGTCTGAGTCCCTCGCAACCGCAAACTGACCATTCGCCTCGCCTCTGCTTCGGGGTCAACTGCCGCTGGGGACAGCGTTCCACGCTCGGTTTGAAGGTACACTCGCCGAGGACTGACCGAACCAGCGGGTCGACACACGGGGGAGCGGCGGGGGCTGTCTGTAGTCAGTGTTCTAAGCGAGATGAAAAGAATGATCGTGGAGACAGTCATACGTCTTAATCATGCCAAGGTCACGTTACTGCAGTCGGGGGCTCTCATTTAAAAACCTAGTGCATTCTGGCCCTTGTAGTTATGAGCCCCTTGATTTAAACCAGCTGTGGTAAACTATCAGACTACAATGGCGTATCAAAGGGTCTTCCAGGACTCGTGTATGGAGTTATCTGGTGACCTTGGTGGTGGAGTGAGTTAAAATCTACCCAACACAGCTCCAAGCATCTTCCATGGAAAAAAAACCACGAGAACCCCATTGCCAGCACCAATTTCCACAGACCATGCATATGTATATAGCAGCCTACATGCCTTATGTTTACTTCCTTTTTCACACGCCCCGTTGCTACAGTCTTGCTGTTACCTAGCCCTCAAACTAGAAAGTGTTATTATTTCTAACCTCTCCTACTGGTGCGATCAGCCTTCGAAGGATGAATGGTTATACTGACCTACATGCATCGTGTGACTTTGTGGTTATCTGCAGATTTCATAGTAAGTACATTGAGCTGTCTTAATGAATATATTACCGCGAGTAAGATAACCGACTGAGCTATCTTAATTGACACATCTCAACTAGTAAGATAGCTCAGTGGGTAAGACAACCTCTGCAGAAATGTGCATCGTCTGCAAGTATCGCCTTTTGGTGAAGTAGTTCAGGTGGTTAACTTGCCAGTGCACTTTGTGACTAGGTCCCAGGGTTTGAATCCTACACTGCGTCACAGTGGGCTCGGTCGTTTGTTGTTGTGATTCCCGTGCGACCTGTAGTCAGAAGTTCCAAAGCTGTTACAATATCTTCATTAGTTGTGTACGCGATGCAAAGACCAGCACGTGATGTCCAGCACACAAGTTCGACCTTGCGTGCCTTTCATTTGGAAGATAATTAACGACTGTTTTTATGCACCTTTACGCAATTGTTCGTGTTGTAGTGCGTCGCATACATTGTGCCTTCAGCAGTGTCATGTTAGGTACCGTGCTTGCCCTGATGACAGACAGGCTAGGCTGTCTCCCGTTCTGTGAGGGAACTCGTTTCCCTTTCTTACAGCCTGTGAGAAGATGCCATCCTTTCATTTTCTAGTTAGTTCAGCTCTTCGCTAACTTGTGACTTGAAGTATACAACTGTGCTCCGCCCTCTGATCGCTCACACCTCCCCCCAAGCCAGAGCACTTAACCCAAAATAGAGGTGACACATGATGTTACGTTATTGTTATCAAGTGAGAGATTACAGAGGTGACCCAAGGCCTCATGTCATTATGCACAATTGAAGGTCAATAGCTGTGCCTTGTAGACAGTGATAGTCTGACAGAGGACTTGAGGGCGGCCCTCCTTCATTCATTGACTTCCTCTGACGTTGAGCCGTCGGCCATTGGCGAGCGAGATTGTCAATCACATCTTGGATCAGCTCAGAGGAGTATTTTTAGGTTTGACATGTCCTGTACTATATTCAGTACTTTATGGAACCATTCTTTTTATTGAAAAGATCGATGCTTCATACACAGCTAAGTGCCAACAACCCTGGGGCAGGCTGCAACGTCATCAGGAGTAAGTATACACAGCTTTATGCCTACAATTGGATTTTGTGTTTGTGTTCCCATCCCTTTTAAGTCTCCTATTTATCTTTGTATTGTTCTATTGTCTAACACTTTACTCTTGTAACGTAACTGGTTCTATTGTACAGCGCTCTGACACCTTCGGGTAATGTCCGCGCTTTATAAAAATGCACTAAATAAATAAAAATAAAATTAAAAAAACCCTGGGGCCAGCAGCGTTTGCAGATCTCCTGAAAGAAAGCAATAGAAAGCAACAAAAGAAAAAAAAACTCTCAAACTAACTTACAGAGAAAACCCCCCTCCCTCTCCTCCCTGTCTCCTCCGCATCAGTACTACCTTGTTCTAGTCAGGCAGGCAGGGCTATCTATTCCTATTAGCGTGTAGAAGTTGATCCCTAGGATACTGCCCGGGAGAGGTCTAGAGCTTTCCCTCTCAAGAAGGGAGGAGTCGTAAAATGCGTAGATATTGGGGGCATGTGGCCTCCCGAAGTTCGGTCGACAGGATCTATTCAGTACTTTAGAGAGCTTTGTTTAAGCCTTTTTAGACATTGACTTCTTGGGCCTATAGCTATTGGCTTGCCACACTGTCTATCACATCTTGGATCAGCCCACCGGAATATTCTTAGGTTTGACGTCTATAGCGCTTGTCCCATTAATGGCGAATACATGTTCTATACCTACTTTAAGGGTCTTTACATCTGTCTCTTTCACCCAATTGCCTTCTTTTGCTTTAGAACCTTCAGCCATTGTCTTGTGAATTTGTCAATCACATCTTGGATCAGCAAAAAGGAGTATTTTGGTGTCATTTTTTCCATTGGCTATTTAGGAGTGTCCTGCCTACAGTGGAATGCATGAGGGACTATGCTACAGCCTGCGTGCTGTCCTGTGCACTGTGGAGCCTTGCTGCTCGGCGACTGATTATAAACATGGTGGCCATCTTGGAATGATACCCCTTTCTATAACAATTTATACCCTCATACTGTCCGTGTCCTCTCACAATCTGTTGCCACAAGCTATAATACACATATGCTCCATTAATCTGTAATAGTAGTAAAAAGTAAAGTTTCTTAAGAAACATAAGTCCAGATAAACATCATGGCAACAACAATAAACCAGAATAAGAATAATTAAACCAGGATTTGATAAAAATATCTCACAAAACACAACCTCCGAGTGCATGCATAAAACATAATTTCATGACCTCTACCACGGTTGTAATCTTTTTCCGTTTAAACAGAGGCTTCAAATAGATATTATACTCTTAAAGATATGACAGAGTAAAAATATACAATGAAAGCATCAGGGTTTTCTCACTAGTTACACCTTAGCAGTGAGCTTTGTCAACCCATTTGACCGAAAGGCTAAATGACCTACCTGCATTGATTTATTTTTATTTATTTATTTAAAATGTATTATAAACCGTTTTTATGGGAAAACAAAACGACCAGTGACAGGCCATGATTCACCAATGAGTATAACAAAGGAGAAGGCAGGTAGAAAACAGTTACATGTAGTAATTGCAACATACAATCTTTGATATTCTGTAATATATCAAGTTCTTTTGTGGCCAGGAACTGGTACCTACAACTCGTCTCGGATGTGATGGAAATCGTGATGGGTGAACAAACGGTGGATAAGCAGGTGGGTATGGGGACGGACGTATCAGAACGTGTCAGCGTTGGTGGTGTGAATGATGCTGAGGGCAGGCAAGAGGTGGGCTTGTGTCAGGGGGAGGTGCGCATTCGCACAGGTGGGCAGAGGAGGATGAGTGTTGGATATTATGCCTCCGATGGCCCATCTCAGGTGGGAGGGGGGTTTCGGCTTGAAGTGTAGTGTGTGTGATGGGGTTCACGGGGGAAAACCGTCATTGCCGGCTAGCCATCATAAATGGGCAAGGAGAGCGGCCCACCACAGGGAGATAGGCCGCCGGCGGATTCGACGAAACTCTTCATTGCAAAGGGTGTCCTCCTCCGCAGCTCCCTATTTACAGCGTGTGTCTCTCCATGCCTCTGTTGGAGGGGCAACCGGTGAGCGCTAGTGGACTGTAATAGTATGCTTAGCCAATAGTAGTGCAAGGGCTGCGAACCGCGCCTGTGCTTTATGCTGCCTTCTCCTTTTGAATATGCTGAGGGAACATGCATTCCATGTGCTGATATCTGGGAGTCCTGTGACCTCGTGCAGCGCGGCATGTATGATACGCCAATACTCCTGGAGAGCCGGACAGGGCCACGACATGTGCATAAGCGCGGCGTTCGTGGCTTGACAGTGGGGGCACACAAACTGTGTTTCCGGGAAGTAACGATGCAGTTGTGCGGACGTGAGGTAGGCTCAATGCACTATAAAGAACTGTATATTCTTGAACCGTGAATTGCGGGAGACCTTTTTCGGGAATTCAAGCGCTCGTTCCCATTCCTTATCATGCAGTGCTCTTCGAAACTCATCCTCCCATTTGTGGCAGAGTGAAGTGAGTGTGGTAGCTGTCAGCCCCCGAATGGCTTTATACAGCCAGGTAATAAGGTGGTGACCTGGTCTCATACTCAGTATGGCCTGAAGGACTGCATGCGTCTCAGGTTCCCACCAGGAAGATCCCACAGGGCGCTGCATGCTTGAACAAGCTGTCTGTGCAGGAGGAACTGTCCCAGTGGGAGTCCACTCACCTTAGCTAGCTAATCAGTCAAAAGGGAAAAGGTGGACTTCAAAAAAAGGTCCCCCACCTCGAGGAGTGAATGGTCAGGCCAGACCCGCAGTTCTCTCATGGTGTAGTAGTCTCGTCCATGGGGAAGGCCAATTAGGGAGAGGTTTGGGGTGTAGAGCGAGATCGCCCGGGACAGGCGATGTGTCCTAGTCATGCATGTTCTGACCACCGCCACTTGTAAGGGCCAAGAGGACGCGGGTTGTGCGCCTGGGAGGAGCAAGCGCCGGAGGGCAGGTATCAGTAAAGGCCCTTCCTCTGGGGAGGCTTCGCCAAGGTAGCGCCTAACGGTCCAATGAGACAACCATTGCAATTGGGCTGCCAAGAAGTATGCCTCAAAAGACGGTGCCCAGAGGCCCCTTCGTTCAACTGGTAGCTGCAACTTGGACAGGGCCACACATCAGCAGCCAGATCCCCAAATGAGTGCACAGAGAAGTACATCTAGTTCCTTAAAAAAGGAACAGGGGTATAACTGAGAGGTTTGTGAAAGTGGTAAAGCGATCTTGCTGATGGGGGTCGTGGGAGGGTGTGCCAGAATTGTATTGGGACCGGATACCTGCCAGGACCCTGCAGAGGTTCCCCTCATATAGATCCAGGGTAGAATGATAGAGACAAATCCCCAAGTATCGGGGGGGTCTGGTTTTGCCAGATAAGGCGGGTTGTGCCAAAGTACACCTTGCGAGGTTTTGCCTGGGGTGGAGTGGGTAGATGACCGACTTGGCCCAATTGACTTGAAGGCCAACCATGGAGGCAAACTCTGCCAGTGTATCTCGAATGGGTGTAAGGTCAGCTGGGATGTCGCAAACATAGAGGAGTAAATCGTCTGCGTACAGAGGCACTGCGTGTGTCCTGTCCACTAGCGGGATGCCCCATCCCAGGCCTTCCCCTCGCAGTCGTATGGCGAGGGACTCCATAGCGGGCGCAAATAATAAGGGGGATAGTAGGCAGCCCTGGTGCGTTCCTCTGTACACCGCAAAAGGGGTTGAGATAAGGTGACCCATGTGAACCTGAGACACTGGGTTAGCGTACAGTAGCTTAGTGTAGGCTAAGAGTTCAGGTCCCCCCCCCCCTGGTGAGAAAGCATAGCAAACAGGTAGCCCCAGGTTAGGGTATTGAACACCTTCTCCAATTCTAGGATAAGGCATGCCGCCTGTGGGAATCGCCCTTTTATTTGATCTTGCACATGACAGAGGTGGCGGGGGTTCTGTTAGGTGCTTCGGCCCGAGATGAAGCCGTTCTGATCAGAGTTTACTAATCCCGGGAGGATCTGGGCATTGCCAGCAGCTAGAGTCTTGCCCAAGATCTTTTAGTCAGCCCCAAGTATAGCAATGGGTCTGTACGAGGCTAATTGCATGGGGTGCTTGTCTGGTTTTGGGATGGAGACCAGAAGGGACTTGCGCAGGGAGTGAGGGAGTTCACCACTGCTCAGCGCCGCTTTGTACATTGCAGCTAACCTGGGCGTTAAAAGGGAAGGGAAAGTGTGATATTCCAGGGGTAGACCATCTAACCCAGGAGACTTTTTACGAGCAAGGTCGCGGATCACCTGTTTTACGTCTGCAGGGGTGACATCCGCTTCCAGGGCAGTCCTTGTGGAGGCTGGGATCTGGGAGAGCGTGATACCAGCCAGGAATCCGTCTAGGGACTCCATTTGGGAGCTTTGCGGCACGCTGTATACAGCCAAGAAATGATCGTAGAAGGCCTGCAGGATATCAGCCTGAGCGCAAAATGTAATGCCTACGAGTGTGAGGACCTCAGTTATAGGGTGAGTCGTCGAGTCCTGTCGGGCAAACCATGCCAGGAGTCGACCGGGTCTATCGCCCTATCTGTGAACTCTAGTGACGTAGGGCGCAACATTGTAGCATCGCAAGTTCTCCAGGAGGGCTGAGTGGGCGAGTCAGGTGTCTGCTAGTTGCAAGGTGAGTGTGGGATCGGCATCTGCCACTTTACTAAGGTCCGCCAGGGTGCGTTCAGTTCTCTCTATATCCCTCTCATGATTCTTGCGGACTCCGGCAATCTGTTGGATGCATGTTCCCTGTAGAACCACTTTAAAAGTGCCCCATTCCAGTATCCTGGTGGATGCCGTGTTGTGATTATCAATGAAGTATTGCCTGGTGCAGACCTTATGCTCCTTCCAGAACACCTGATCTTCGAGGCAGTCCTGTGGCAGTTTCTAGGCGGGTGTTGGGGGTAAGGGAGGCACCCATTTAAGATCCATTGAGTGCTCATCATGATCAGAGACCATAATGCCTAGGGAGTCTGCGTGTTGAAGTAAGAGCACTAGTGCCGGAGAGCAGAGAAAGTGGTCTAGGTGAACATAGAGGTTGTGTGGGTAGAGTCGGGACGTACGGTGGCGAGAGTGCCACATGTCTGTGAGTGCCCAGTGATGTACCCAAGTTCAAAAGCGTTCTGTCTGGGTATGTGTGGGGGTTCGGAGCAACGGGGGATGGGACCTGTATAATGTAAGTTCTAATATGCAATTATAGTCTCCACCTAGAATCCACGGTGATGCTGTGTTATGGGCAAGTTTGGTCGAGAGGGTGTCCAAGAATGCTCCTTGGTCAGTGTTGGGTGCATAAACGCAGCCCAGAAGGACAGGCAGTCCATCCAGACAGCCCACCAAAAGGGCATAGCGTCCATCTTTGTCAGTCTCTTTGTGGGTTTCTTGAAAGGGGACACATTAGGACCAACCCATACCAGCGCACCACGTGCGTATGATGAGTATGTTGTGGTATAAACTTTACGCCCTAGCACTTATGTAAGCTGTCTAACACCTTCGCTGTAATATGTGTCTCTTGTAAAAAGGCTATCTGCGCCTTCTGTCTTTTGATGTAGGAGTAAACAGCATTGCGCTTCCTGGCGGTGTGCATGCCATGAATATTGAGTGTAAGAAATCGAATATCAGAGGGTGGAGACATGGTCAATCTTGTGTGTTACGGGCCTGTGGTGAGGGCTGCCCGCAATGTGATCTCTCCGCCCACATCTCAACTGCCAAGCAGTGTCCGTTCCCCTATATGGCATGGTGATAGAAAGAAAAGTAGTGAGGGGAAACATCTGTAACTGGGGAGGAAAAAAAAGCTCAATACTGGGAGCCTATCGCAACTTGCGATTTGCTTAAACCTAACATTTATAGTGTGCCTTGGTGTATCAGGGGTGTGAGAGAGAGGAAAAAAAAGGGCAACATTTATACTAACTGCATCAAAGAGCCCATCTCAGTCATGGGTTATAGTTGCTGGTCGTTGCATGGCGGCAGGTGACTGCCCGCAGCGAAGACTCCAGGGCGTGCGGTTAAATGAGTGTCTGCTGGTAGGGGGGTCACCATCGGCGGGGGCTGTCATTCAACATGAGAGTCATCAGAGTGGAGAGAGTCCTCCTCTTAAGAGAGCAGGTGCGGGCCCTTTTCGTTAACTGTGGCTACCGGTTGAGGACTTAAGTTTGCTGCAGCTTGAATGGCTCTCCAGCGGTCCGTGATGATCTAATCCAGATTGGGGAGCTGGCAGACGAGACCATGGAGGGGGTTCCCTCCTGTGCCCTACCCTGCCTCTTCCTCCGGCACTTGCCACATGGGTCTCGGGCGCCCGTCATGCGTTCAGCAGGGCTCTCTGCCGGATTTTCCCCAATGCTGTTCTGCCCAGTCCCATGCTTCCTTGGGTTCCATGAAAAGCACAGTGGTGCCGTCTGATATTATCTTGAGGCTGGTGGGGAACAGCAGAGAGTATTGCACCCCTTGTTAACGGAGACTGCATTTGGCTTCAGAAAAGAGGATCATTGGCACTGAACAGCATGTGTGTAATCTGGGAACATCACAATAGTCTTGTCCTCCACTTGAAGAGGTCCCGCCAGCCTAGCCGAGTGAAGTATTGCAATCCTATCCTTTAAGTGGAGAAATTTGGCCAGCATGGGACAAAGGGGGAGCCCGGGGGCGGGTGCCTAGCTGGGACATGATGTGCCCTTTCCAGAGAATAGAAAGCGGTAAGGACAGAGGCCGGGGTGAAGGACCGAAACCAGGATTCCAGGTAAGCGAGGGGATCCGAACCCTCGACACCCTCCGGGAGACCCAGGAGGTGAATGTTACTTCTCCGGGAGCACCCCTTCAAATCCTCTGCCCTGTTCTCTAAGTGTGACACACGGGCTTGTAGGTCGTTGATGGCGGAGCCATTGTCTTTGGCAGGTGGGCGCAGTGCAGACATGGTTTTCTCATCATCCGAGACTCTGCCTGCAAGCTTGCGCTGGCCATCTCGAAGAAGAGTGAAGTCCACGGCTAGGGATCTGAACCGGGTCTCCATGGTAACTCAGGGGTTTTCTGACTGCCAGGACCATATCTAATTTCTCCGACATGTTCTGGGTCAACTTGCTCTCTTCGTGCGTGGGGTCAGTGGTCACAGCTAGTGGATCCGCTGAGGGTGGTGGCTGGGCCGCAGCAGCTGATCGCAGTCTTCCCATATCGCAGCAGTCACCCGGATCCGTCCGGCCAGCACCCGGGGGCCTGGAGTGGGCGTTGAAGAAAGAAACCACCAACCAGGCATCTCCTGCATTAGGCCTGGGAAGGGGACCCAATCCAGACGGGCCAGGACACCGCCCTAGATCCGGACGACAAGGCCGCACTCACTATCCGAAGAGAGGGCCCACACCAGTCGAGGACAGTCGACCAGGCTCAAAGAGGGCGGAACTGCGATTCAAGGATGGGGCCCCACCCTGTATCTTTAGTGTCCAAGAGAGAAGGGTAGCAATGTATCAGTTCCAGAGGGCTAGCAGAGTTGTTCAAGCGGGCTAGCCTTGCCCAGCCAGGGCGATACCACAGGGGCACCTCAGGCCAAGGTGCTACAGCAATTTTCTCCCCACCAGTGGTGGCAAGGGCCGGCACCACACGCCTTGATCACAGTGGAGCCTATTGCAGGCCGGGCACCCCTCACTCAGGCAGCCCTGGGGAGGCGCTTCTAGCTATGCGCCGATTAGGGTGAAGGCCGGGGGGTCAGGAGCCCAGTTCCACACGGACCTCTCCGGGCCCAGGGACCCCGACACGCCCTGTCCCGAGCACAGCTCAGGGTCTCCTCCACTGCTTGTGTTGCGGCTTCAGAGGGGGGGATGTCATCATCGATGAGGCCACCTGCAGCCCCAGTCGCTCCCTACCACGCGGCTCTGCCGAGCTGCTCTTAGCAGGTGTAGAGGAGCGGGCGAGGGGGTCACCTCTCTCTGGTCTCCGGCATCAGGAGCTCCACTGTCCCCTTGATGTGAGAGCCTTGGGATCATTTGATCTCCAGCACAGCGCTATGGCGTACCTGTCAGAGCGTGGGGGTCGCGCCGCTCAGCGCCCTTCCAGATAACTTGAGGGTGGCCTCCTCTCAGTTCAGGATCACGAGGTTTCCGCCATGGCGCTAACCCCTGCACCGCTCCTGGGTCTACAGCCTATCTGGGTCAGTTGCGGCCACTCCTGGAGCACCATAGCATAGGCGGGGTCCTGACAGGGACCACCCGCTTCATTGTGCCTTCATTCTGCCGTTCTTTAGGCTACAGAATGTCAGGCTGCGCGGCGGAGCACTACTGAGTTGCGTCCGCCATCTTAGCTGGCTTAGCCATACCCCTGACCTACCTGCATTGATGTAATCATTCTAAGATTGATAGGTTAGAAAGGATGTAGCAAAAGTTTGACATATCAACGTGCACTTTAAATTTTACCTGGAACTGCCATGTTTTATATTAGTACAAACCTAGCTTTTATAAAGAGAAAATGATGGCAGTCTTACTCTCTTTTAGTGTCTCTTTCTTTCGTAACACAGAAAGATTTGCAGGAATTTCCTTGTATAAGACAGTGATTATTAACCTGTGGCCTAAGGACCCTCGGGGTCCGCAAGGCCTACTCAGGGGGTCCACAACTGTTTTTTACAAAATTAAATGATATTAAAATTAATACATTTCAATTAATAAAGTATATAAAAATAAAGAAGCAAAACTAAAAATTCGAACACTTTTTAAATATTTGACTGTGAAATAAACAAAATATTTAAATATATGAGCATTTGTTTAGTGTATACTTGGTTTTTGTATTTTTTTCAAGGTTCAAATCATAGAAATTGCTTAGATTTGGTAAACAAGTTAATCAACCGGCTTCACCAGTCATTTTCTTTTCAGATTGAAGGAGGCCATTCTAGCACAATAGAGGAAACAAACAGTCCTCACTTTAAACTAAAATATTAATACACTTGAAGTTCAAAATTCAGCATCCACATTTAGTACCTGTAGGCCAGACTCCAGTATTAAGGTCTAAAGTGGAAGTTTAGATGGCATTTATAACGGCTCTGTTTTTTTTTTTTTTTAATAATCCACTTTGTTTTTCAGAAATTAATCTTAGATTCACGGATTAAGACAGGCGCGCCATATAATCCAATTTTATTACTTTGTGAAGATACACATTCATTATTGGTTGAAGTGTAAATCCACCAAACTGTTGGTTAAATCTTCACAGGCCCTTTGTGGCTACTAAGGTATTTTTGGTCTTCACACTATAATGCACAGATTTATTAAGGCAGATTCACATGGAACCCCCATATACTTATACATCTTCTTTTTTCTGTCTTTTACCACCTAACATCAACACAATGTATTCCTTTTTTGCGGTTCATTAACATTGTCAGCTTATTCATGTTACAATAAGACTCCAAAGTCACTTGCTGACATTAGAGACCAATGGACGCGCGGTCCATTAAGACCAGATCACCAGCATAAATAAAACACTGACCTCACATCAATCGATCCAGGGCGGATTTGTTTTAACATTAATAAAATCAGAAGGAAGGTCTTCTAAAACAAGCATAAATAACAATGGGGCTAAAACACAGCTTTCCTTAAGTCCATTTCTAGTTTCAAACTTATCGATTACCACCCCCATGAGACCTATTTGAAGTGTAGCCCACATTTTATTATAGAGACCTCGAATATTAGCTAATATTTCTGATGATATCCCCAAACCGTGAAGCTTCTCCCGCACAAATTTGTTAACTATGCGATCAAGAGCCACACTGGAACCCACAAAGCAAACAAAACTATCATCTTCAGCAGAGAACATCTGCACGATATAATTCAAGGTAAATATTTGATGCTTTCTACCAAGGCCAGGTCTAAAATCTCAATTTATTCCACCAATAATATAAAAACTGAAGTATTTAGAGCAGAGACAATCGAAATTTATTTCACTATTTTTCACATCACTGACAAGACCTCACCTGGGATACTGTGTCCATTTCTGAATATCACATCTCCAAAAACTTACAAATAGATTAGCAACTTCCAGAAGTTAACAGCCAAGTAGGCATTAGCACTGCACCAGAAATGTTATAAAGAGAGAAACCACTTATTCCCTTGGGGCAAACCGATTGTCACTGCTCTAACTACTCCAGTTTTTATATTATTGTGAAATAAATGTAGATTGTCACTGCTCTAACTACTCCAGTTTTTATATTATTGTGAAATAAATGTAGATTGTCACTGCTCTAACTACTCCAGTTTTGATAATATTGTGAAGTAAATGTAGATTGTCACTGCTCTAACTACTCCAGTTTTGATAATATTGTGAAGTAAATGTAGATTGTCACTGCTCTAACTACGCCAGTTTCTATATTTGGATTAGTGCAGTTGGGACACACTATGAACCAATTTCTAATCTCTGTCCTTTCCCCCCAGAGCCTGTAGGGTTGTGTGCACTCCTTCAGATGTTTGTCAGAGTACATGAAGGTTATGATATTTTGTGCCTGCAGGGAGAGGCAGGCCAAAAAACTGTTCTACTCACACTTCGGCAACCACACCCTTTGCAAATTGGCTGTGATTTAGGTGTTCTGCTTTTTCAAGCCCTCCTAAAAGACAAGTTGGTGTGTCTTCATATCAAAGCCAGCAGACGTATCAGCAACATATAGTGCATTCCTGCCTACACATTAGGTAAGGGAAACAAGCTGCCTGGTCAATGCACGTTATATGGAAGTCTATAATTTCACGAATGTCTTTAGGCATGGGCCAACTGCTCTTTCCAAGAACCCCATACTAGTATGGGTTCTCTTGTTAAGATCTGGTCACTTGCCGGTCTGGCTCTTCCATATTCTATGGTCATTCCTGCCCGATGAGCACAAATGCTGGGAGACCGCAGATGTTTTTCAAATGCTTTTTCATGTTTCTGTAGAAAGAGGCCTGAGGTTGCAAACCCATTAAAGACTCCTAACAGACAAGCTTGTTCATCTTCAATGGTTTTTAACAATGCAATGTTAACAAAAATACCTTTACTGAAGGACGATGAAACATGTAGCAGAGGTGTGCAGGATCAAGGTGTTCAGAAGTTTGCACCAAACTCCTCTTCTATGGATTCGACGTCCTGGGCGTGGGGTTAGCAAAGGTTATTTGCTCACTGGTGATCAAAGTTGGAACTTGTGAGGCCAGGTCTCAAAGGACTGTGGAACTTACTTGCACCCAGGCAATCCTTGTAAATGTATTGTTGCTGTCCCTGAGCCCACAGCAGTTTCTGCAAGCTCAGTGAATCGCCAAAGTTGTAGTCTTTGACTTTCAAGGGATAGGAAGGTCAAACAGACAAGGTTTTCTCTTGAACGTTGGTTATGAGGTAGAACTGTAGTTTCAGTTAGCACACATATCTGGCATAATAACTTGAAAGTCCAGGCACAATTGTTAACTTGGTGATCATCAGGAGCCACGGTTTCAGCGGAAGGGTTCCTAGAGGAGTCAAATACTCTTGTGTTTTCAGGCTCAGTCACTCATAAGGAGGTAGACGGCCACAACAGTGAGGAACGAGGCGGGCCGGCGCTGTCTTGTAGTCCTAGGACAACCAGCGACAAAAACGGGGAAAAGTCATGGTAACTGGTTTCCTTTTTGGGAGGTTAAAAGGCTCACATAGGTTGTCTGCACAGGTGAAGGCACAGTCACAGGGTGCCCTTGCAGGTGACAGTTAGGCTAGGCTGGTCACAGACCTTAGGGAATTTACCACTGAGCATGACTCTGCGGGCGACACATGGGCTTCAGATGAAGCCAGGACAGAAGAAAGGCCTCGGACAATCACTTTATGGTCAGCAGTCTGCCGTGATGGCTTCTTGACTCTAACTGCATTCACTGCAGGGTCAGGCAGTTATAACTCTTGGATCTTCACAGTGGTTTCAGGTCAGAACTACATGCAGGTTATCTACACACGGAGTAGTCCACCTCCTCCCCCTTTCTAGCTTTAGCAACAGCATGCCTTTTACTCAGTCTTGAGGTATATTCTTTAGTCCCTGAGGAGTGGCAACCTAAGTAGCCTATCCTCTGGTCCAGTTCTTTCTCTGTAGTCTAATGCAAAAATGTTCAAGGGAAATGGTGAACTCTGAACTTATCTACAGGACAAACCTAAATCCAGAAACGGGGGCAAATAGGCGCATGCCATAGGTTTTTCCCAAACATTAGGAGAGGACCTATTATTCATAAGTGCATTTTGTAGGTGCTGTACAGGTTCGTTGTACCCAGTTAACTAGGGTGCACTGTCGCTACGATTTGAGGATGTGTGAATCCCATAATGCTCACTCGCTTGTTTATTGGTGCCAGACAAACGTCTTGCCAATCAGGAGCTGTTGAGGGCTTTCTTCTTGAGCAAATGAGGACACAGGATATTGAGGATGGGCAAGCAGTCTGCATTCTTTGTGTAGCGCTGCATCAGTTGCTATGGCCTTGGATACGATCCGTTGTTCATATTTCTCATCTCTCTGGCCGCAGAGAGGTGGACACACAAAGAAACCTTCTGAATCTATTGAATGTTAAGTAAATCCAGACCAGTTACTAGCTTGGCTTTACAATGGCTGCAGCAGGAAGGGAGAGGGCAAGAAGAGCAATGCAAGGGGACGTCAGGGCAATTAGAGACCGAAGACTTATGACCACGACTAAAACTACAAAGTACCCTAAAATATTTGGGCCTTCGTACATATATCGGGACCACACTTTGGTACCCCACCCCTCATGCATCAAAGCCTAATCTCATATACTCTAAGGGTATTGGTGGGCAGTCCTGGCAGACTGTAACTAGGCAGCCTCCCAACTGATATACAGGTAAAATGCCTGGATCACCGACTATAGATTAGCTTCCATCGACCATTAGTCATGTCATGGCCTGGATTATGGGGGGGCAATAGTCACTCATGAGAACAGAAGTACCTTATGGAGTGTAACCGTATAGTGTGAGTCTATAACCCTATTGGTGAACAGTAACCAAACACTTGTAGAGCACCTACCAAGGGGGTTTCTGAAATGAGTCTTCTACATAAGAAAATGTAGAAGGTTGATCAAAACAATTAATTGAGGAGCACAATAGCACGTTTGATTATGTCAGGCACCTACTACCCTGCAGAACCCTTGTAGAGAAGTATAGTGTCCCTTATTGTTCTGGTTGAATCTTAGGTAGGTTGTACAGTTTAGGACTAAATGCAGTGTCTAAGTCTCTGGAAGGCTGTCGGAGGCAAGGGGAGCATCTTGGTTCTCCGACTGTTTAGAAGGTGCAACCAGGGTGAATAGAGGGTGTCATAGATGTGGCAGAAGCAAGTCCCAATGAATTAATGAGAAATGGTTGTGAGAAAGTGCCCTCTTTCTGCATGGTTGCCCCCACTTTTTGCAGAATTGCTGATGTGCTTTGACTGAGTGTGCCCTGGGCTCCTGCTAACCAGGTACTCCGGGCCTATGTTCTTTCCCTAAAACTGCATTGAAGCCTAAACCCAATTGGCATCTCTGGCCACAGGTCAGCCCCTGGTAAATTGTACCACAGGTACCCAGGGCACTGTGACCAGAGAAGGCCTCTAACGGCTGCAGCACTTATTGTGCCACCCTTAGAAGTCTTGTACCTTCACACTTACACACTGCCTTTCCAGGATGCACGTTTTGGTGCAGAACAAAGTGAAGAGTCGACTTGGCACACATCCCTGTGTGCCATGCCTACAACCCACTGCCCTGGCATAGATCAGTCACCCCTCTAGCTGGGTGCACTATACGAGTGGTGAGGGTAGAGGTGCATGAGCCCTGTACCCCTACAGTGTCTAAGTCTATTCTTAGACATTGTAAGTGCAGTGCTGCCATTAAGAGTATATGGTGCTGGGAGTTTGTCATTACGAACTCCACAGCACCATAATGGCTACGCTGAAAACTGAGAAGTTTGGTATCAAACGTCTCAGCACATTAAACCCACACTGATGCCAGTGTGGGATTTAATGAAAAATGCACAATCTTAGAGATGCCCCCTGAAAACCAACCTCCCACTAGTGTCCAGGCTGAGTGGCTGCCACCACCAGACATGTTTCTGGACCCCTGGGTCGAGAGCCTGCTGCTCTCGGGGGCCTGAAACAATGCACATCCTGGGACGAGGTGCCAAGCCTCATCCTCCAGGATGGGCAGGGTCCACGAAGGGGAAGCTTCAAAGGCTTGCGCCTTTGCGAGCTTCCCCAGGCCACTTGCTGCTTTCAGCAACTGGTGCCCACTGGTTCTGACCCCCCACTTTGGGCGGGAGAACCGGCGGGAAAAACAAATGAGGACGAGAGGTGTGCCCACCTCTGCCAACTCCACCCCTCAGGTGGGAGAGGCGAGGTGAAGCACAGCTCTCAGTCCACGCCATCTTGCAGATGGGGGGACTCAGCCAACCAAGTGTACCCACCCCAGGGAAGGGACCCATTGTTCCCAACCTTTTACCTACCTGTAACACCCCTAAATCTAGTATTTAGGGGCACCCCTGAACCTTGCTTCCTCAGACCAGAAGAAACTACAAGAAAAGAAGAAGGACCGTACAGCCTTGCCGAAGCTAACAAGAGGAAGACGCCCACTGACTTTGCCCCAGCCCTACCGGCCTGTCTCCACCTCGAACCTGCTCCTGCGAAATCCCGGTATATCCTGCAGTCAGCAAACTGGAAAACCCCGGAGGACCTGCCTGCCTTCAACTACAAAGACTGTGTCTCCCGTGAACACCGGATTTGTTCATCTACAACCTCTGGCCCCGGCCGGAAACCGCGAATCCGCACCACTCTGCACCTGTTTCCACGGCCCGAGCTCGAGTGGGCAAACACCAAGAGGAGGTCTCCCCGGCGATCCTGACCCGAGATCCAGCGACCCCTGACCTGCCTCAAGCCTCCAGCCGACGCCTGCAGCCAAATCCGGAAGGTCCCCCCAACTGCGCCCTGGAGCTGGTAAGAAGATCCAACCTTAAAAGGCACCCCTGCACCCGGCGCCCCACGGCCTTGGGTGGCCAAACCGATGGTGACTAACCAACGCCCAACATCCCAACTTACCTCTCGAAGTAGTGGTCGCACACAGAAGACCTTCGTCCCCGAGCCTGCAGTGCCTTTGCAAACCGAAGGTTCAACATTGCAAACAACAGGGCGCCCGACGTCGAAACAGCACCCTGCACCCGGCCACCCTAGTGCCGTGAGGGTGCACCTTTGGTGCTACTTTGTTTCCCCATTTGCCCAGAGCTAAAGTCCAGGAGCTTTGCTCCCACAAGCAAGTGGCCTGCTCGTCAGCAGCCACCAACCGGAGGCCTCCTATCCCCCATTGGATAACATTGGGCCTCAGCACACTGCACCCGGCCGCCCTAGTGCCGCTGAGGGTGTAACTAGAGTGCATCCGTGACCCTGGGGGACCCCTGAGTCTACCCCAGAACCTCAACTCCCACTACCGAATACTCACCCTAAAACCGATAACACTATTTTCCTCCGAAGGATAACATTGACTGTTTTTCTTGGAAAAGTTTCTAAGTGTTGAGTTTGAAAACCTAAAGAAATTCTTTAAAATTGTACTAACTAACAAAAACGATTTTACTTACCTGTTTACAGGAAATGTCCCAGTGTAGTATCCCGGTATACTACACTGTGTAAGAAAAGTAATCTCAAAAGTAACTTACCTGTAATTTTCCTCAAAATCCTATACAAAGTATATGTACTGTATTCTGAAAGGCATTGCATTATCAGTAACACTAGTGTAATCAAATCAAAGTACATTTACAATTGCAATCCAAACTGTGTTACAATCTGTATATTTACTGCAAAGTACTTATCACTTACCTGTGCCAGGCTTGCTTGGTTCTAGGAAATAAAATAACTAAAAGAATATTTTTATACAAAAACAATTGGTCTGAAGTTCAGTCTTTGAGTGTGTGAAATCATTTGCTGATTGAGTGTGTACAGCAAATGCTTAACACTGTCCTCTGATAAAGCCTTATTGCTTGACCACACTACCACAAATAGAGAGTAAGGTGCTATCTAACTTTACCTCTGCCTACCTTTGGGGTTCCACTGGACTCTGTGCACACTATACCTCACTTTGGTATAGTATATACAGAGCCAGCTTCCTACAATGGTTCAAGGTGTGGGCTCCTCAGCCGACTAAGGACGAGAATACAGGAGATGCTGCAGAAGTAGAGGGGCCCTTACACCTGCCAAAGACTGAAGAGGTACACAAAATGTTTTTGTGTAAGAGCAAAGGGTGTACTTGAGCCATGTCCTTTCAAGTATAGTCACTAGGTGCTGGAGTGAGGGAGTCTTTGAGGTTAGGGACAATTTGGGAAGGCTCACATCTAGAATTGTGTTGTTTTGGGGAATCTCCCTCACGTCGATGGCCAATCTCCATTGGCTATGGTACGATTTTCTAGGATTCCCGCCTGTCCTCTATGGTGGCGATGGGAAAGCGGAACAGTCTTAATTGTGCAGTAGTTAAGCTGTCCCCTGCTAAGATGATGGAATTGGCGATTTGCAGATTCTCACCACTGGGAAAATGTGGATATATTGAGAAATGGTCTGCTCCAAAAGCCTGGGCTGCCTGTGTCCCTCCCCTCCATGATGTGGGTTGCTGCAAAAGGTGGGGCCTAAGCAAACTATATTGACAGAGCAGCAACAGCTCTTGTCCGGTCACATATTGGAAATTGTGAATATTATTTAACGTGGTTGTAATACATGACAACGCTTATTACAATGTGGATGTTCTTGAATTTGATGTCTAGATGCACTACATCCCAGAGGACTCAATGAGAGCCTTGACTTAATCGGTTTCTTGTAATTGAATTCTTAAAACTATGGCAGAAACTGTGGAAAGACATTTGATCACCTGTAGGATCGTGTACTTTAAGGGATTGTGGGACATTACAGAAACAGTGTTGGCTTCGAGGAAAAATGATGAAAGCATGTGAAAATGGTGTTTCTTACAGCGGGCAATAATATACTTAGGGTAAGACCTCTCTGGTTAACATAACTGTGAGATACGTTAAGGTATGCATTGTTTATAGAAATTGTAAGGTTTTTTCTTAGGCCATTCAAGAGTAAATTTGGAATTTAGAGACTGCATACCACCCGAAAAAGTGCTTTTGAGTGGCAGAAAATGTATGGAATATATATTTCTTGCAATCACTGAATTTTCTTTTGTGGAGTGAATTTGTATGTTTAACAGTCTTGATGAATCAGTGGTGAAATGACCAAAACCTGCAACTCTAAATTTGGACCACAGTTTGTAACAATTCTGTTGTTTTTTTAAAGTTTGAAATATATAATTGAGGAAAGTGATCTTGTGGCAGTCTGGTTTTCATATTTGCTTTTCTCTCCTCAGGGATGACTGTCGGCAGTAACAGCTAGTCAGAGGGGAAATTCAGATTTTCAAAGCTTTTGCAGTTGGTAGATTAGCACCACACTCAGCTTCCTCATCCCTTCCAGATTTTCAGATGACTGTCCACGTAGCAGAGCATCTGACTCTGAAGTGTGGTGATCGTCCTCTGTTCCTAAGGAAATCCATTAATATATCATTAAATATTGGAACTGTGGAACAACACTACCTAGAGTAAACAATATTCTCCTAAATCCTGACAAATTTGACCAATTTAGAACACAAGCGGCCTGTATATGAGTCAGGCGCAGTTCTCACTCCCTGTTTATGAAGGCGCAGAAGACTTGCCTGATTTTACGATTGACTGAGCGAAAAGTACTGTACTGTTTCCATGATCCCTGAAGGATCAAGGGTTGTCATGTTCGATGGTTGCCAGAAACTATTCGCTCCTTGGTAAAATTAGGGGGCTTAGGGTGGCACTGTGAGCTAGCTGGTCTATAGGCTGACATCTCCTTTGGTGGTGTCCGGAATCAGTCTAGACACCAATCACTTAGTTTATTTCACCTACAAACGTGCAGATCCTATATATTTTTAGGAACTACACAACACTACTAACTTTTAGCGATACAGAACAGCAGCCAGTCTGGTGTACAACATTGCTAAAACATATTGGCAAAGCCAATAGCTCTTGCTTAGGCGAGATCTATTGGCGTTGCCAATGTTTTTTTAGAGTGCAAACATAGCCCAGTGGCATTAGAGTGCTTTACATGACTCGAGGTCAGATTTATTTTTTCAAAGGCACAGGAAGATTAAGTGATTTGCACAGAATCGCAGGACATTCACCTGGTGCCAGGACATATAGTGCCAACTTGGCCCAAGGGCATTAGAGTGATTTACATAAGCGATCAGATTAATTTTTTTTCTATAAGGTCAGATTTAATTTTTAGGTTGAAGCCTACCAGACAGTGCAGTTGTCTGGTTTTCTAGCAAATTCTTGGGGACATTCAGAAGCTTTCCCTGGGAATGCATTCCGCCTATTGCTTACTGTTTGGTTTGTAACTCGCATCTTCTTGCTTTCTTTTTTTTTTTGTTGCTGGATTTATTTGTTTTAGGCTGTCCAAGTTCAGTTCATCCCTTTCCTTGCTCAAACCTTATTTATAGTATCCTTTCAAGTGCTTCCTTTCTGTAAACCGGCCTTTAAATCTTGTTCTTATCTTGTCACATTTGCTGTGCATTCAAAAACAGAGATCAAATGTCAGGCTCCGTCTTCCGAGGGAGCTTGGTGTTTACTTTTCTTTCTCTGACTTCAAAGTGAGAGGATTTAATGACAATCATGCTGGCTACTGGGGGTAATTCCGAAGTGTGTTGGAAACAAATTTTTGAATACCATCAAAACAAATCGATACACTAGGTCAGTGGTTCCCAAACTGTGCGCCGCGGCACCCTGGTGCGCCGCCAAAACCAGCCAAGGGCGCCACGGTCGCAAATGCTGATCATAATCTATTCTGAAATACACCAGCCTCTGGAATGCAGGCTGGGTGCGCAGTGTCTGGTGACCACTAGGTGGTGCACTTGCTGCATCGTAGTGTAATAATTTATCATAAGTGAAGAAACACACGGTAGCAGATGTTGCCCTCATTGAAAGTGTTTTCATTCCCCACGCGAGGACAGCAGAACAGGAAACAGTTCGGTATTTGGGTATTTTTTATGAGCACAAGCCACTGGAATTGGCATCTCGTCTCAGAGGACGTTCCCAAGTCGATGGCACAAGGACATTAAGATTCACTGTATTTTCAAACAAGAACTGTGGTCCACAGTGTCCAATGCCCACAGAGGTGGATATTCTCATTTATTTGTTTATGTTCATTTTTCCCCCAGTATTTATGAAGGACAAAAGATTGGGGCTGCATAGCCCCCACGTTACTATGTGATACCATCACTGTTTGACTTTGTTAGCCCTAAATAAGATCCTGTGTAATTCCAAGCTCCTTCAGGACAACAGTAGAAGCTTTTTCATTTTCTTACAGCACTGCCGTATATTTGCCCATCATTGATAACACTGAGGAACACACCGGATGTTGCCCTTTTTCATTAAAGAGGGGTAGGGAGGTTTTGTCTAAAATGTATCTCATCATGTCAAGATCAACCATGAAGCGGCTGGAGTACTGCCTCGTAACAAGAGGTACAGTACTTTTGCAGAATAACAGTTTTCACCAGAATGCTTCTTCGTATTTGCTGATGGCTTTTTCTGATGAGGGAGCCATATTCAGGGCTTTGTCCACACTATCCGTCCTGGCTTTTTGCTCTACCTTTCAGTTGAGGCATTTTGAGTACTTTAATGGGTGTTCGAATGCCTTCACTGCAGCCTACTCCCATTGCAAATGTGCTGGCTTTTAGTACATTATTTGATGTATGTGTCAGTACAGTGAAAGACTTGCAGAAGTTAAGCATACAAATGACTGACCTGCAGCAACGGAATCCTGTGGTTCAGAGGCATTGTGAAAGGTTTTTTTTCCATCTCCATACTGTGGCTATTGCTGCTGTTTTGTTGCTAATTACAGTGGTTTGTATATAGGCAGACAGTATTTAACAGCACTAACTTTCTTAACTGGAGGTATAGCACCAGCAGTACTCTGAATGCCTTGGCATTCTTTTAATTGGCTTTATTACATGAATCCATGGCTACAAAAATAGGCTTTGTCTTTCTTGACATAAATTGCTTTACTGGAATTGAAGTGGACACATGGAAGCCGTCTGAGTAGACTTTCTTGTCCAAAGGAACCTCAGTGGTAGGCTACTGACCTGTCATAATGTGAAAGGAAAATCACAAAGCAAACAAGCCACTGCAATTCCTCAATGTATTCTATGTGGATCACTAACAGATGTAAGGAACTATAGGCCCAGTGGTTCCCAAACTGTGCGCCCCAGCACCCCAGAGCCCCTAGATTAGGCTGGATGTGTCCAGCTTCAGTTTGATCGCACATGAACAGCAAACAGATGTATTCACTGCACGGCCCGAGGGCGCACAAATTTTGTGGAAAGAGACAGCAGACATATCTTTGCATTGCACGCACTATTCTCCCTACCTTCATCCCAATTATTTTCAGGGATTAAAATGGATTCACTACCGAGGCCGGGATTACTTACACTTACACACACACAAAAAAGTATTGTAATGGGGAGCCGCGGCCAATGGCCAATTGGTCAAGGGAGCCGTAGGTCAAAAAAGTTTGGGAACCACTGCACTAGGTGATGACATTTCCACACATTATCGTTTGTGCGCTGTATGCTTTTATCAGTAAAACTGTAGGTCTGTGCAAATGTAATGGTCATTTGAATTGAAGATGTGTTGTCTGTAATGACAGTGCACTACTGTAGGAGAGTAGGATCTGCTTCTTATAGTTACCCCCACTTTTTGCTGATGTCTCACTGTTTTTGGCCTAGTCTGACTGGGATCCTGCTATTCAGGACCCCAGTCTATCTGCTTTCTCCTATAAATTGCATACATGTACTTTAGGTACACTCCAGATTGGATACTGGGGTATCCTTATCAGTCCCTAGTATATGGTACACCATGTACCCAGGGCATAGGTACCCCAGAGGCCTCCCAGGGGTTGAAGCATGTATTGTGCCACCCCTGAGAGGCCATTCAAAATGACACCACAGGTCTGCTACTGCAGCCTGTGTAAGGAGGTGCATGCACCCCTTACTTAGATATAGGTTACCTATATCTATTCTAAATCACTGCACATATAAACCTATCAGTCACCCCTAGGGCAGGCCTTATCAATCCTGAAGGCAGGGTGCTGGGTTTTGTGTGAGAAGGTGCCCCTGCATGAGCAAAGCCCCTCTGCAGCCTTCGGAACATATTCTCTGGGGTTGTCTGTGATGCAGCCAACCATATATATTTAACTGCATTATAACCTCGCGGTAAATGCTAACTTTAAAACGGCTATTTAGAAACATGTCGTGTTTGGTGACAAACACCTTGGAATCATACCTCCACACCAGTAACTGGTGTGGGAGGTATGATTCCTCCCTTGTAGAACCACTACTATGGGTCACCGGTCTACCCGGTACCAGCTTTCTCGACCTGGGCAGCACAAAATGGATGCTGCCAGCCACCGACACAAGTCTGCCCTCCTGCTGCTGAGCCAAGCTCGAGCAGAGGAAGGCCTGACAATAGGTTTCCTGTCACATGGAGGTGTGACCACCTCCCAGACAGGCTTTAGTGTATTGGGGCTGGGTGGGTGCACTCTTAGAGTGCCAGAAAGTCTGCACTGGGGGCACATTTGGTGTCCCCATGCCTAGTCCAGATCAAACCAGTTGCAGGAGCCATTTGCTCCTGCTCTGGCGCAAAACTGGACAAAGGACATGGGTGTAACCACCCCTCTGTCCTGCCCCTCCCCTAGGAGGGTCCCCAGAGTCAGTCCAACCCCTTCCCTGGGTATAAAGTGGGAAACCTTATTACAGGACTTTGGATTTTACCTGGACTAAACTCTGCAACAGAAACCAAGTACTTCGACGGTCTACACTTCGCTGGACGACAGAAGAATCTCCCTTGGAGTAAAGGAGTTACTCTCCTGCAGCAGCAGGCACCTAGACGCATCTGACTGGTTTGCATCTCCCAAGCTCCTGAGGACTCCGAAGATTTCTGCAACACAGGAGGTGGGTTCCTGAGCGTCCCTGAGGTCTATCTGGTCTCTCAGCAATCCTGAGACCAGTAGCCCTCGTGGGGACCATGCAACCCGAACTCCTGTGCACCATGTCCTTTTGCAGCAGCATATGCTTTTTGGCAATCCCTGAGGCTGTGCTTTGAACTACGTGTAGTCCCGACACCAAGCAGCATTTCCTCCGAAGATCTCCGGCCTTCACTCCACGAGTGCTCTGTGGGCTGGTGCTTTGTGAATTCGCTCGAGGTCCCCTCGCGATCCCTGGTCTGTTGGCCTGTGGGTCCTGGCGAGGGTCACTTTGATTTTCCTTGGGCTTCCCTGGTTGCTCCAGAAGTGCCCTGACTCCCCATAGCTTGGAGAGTCTCCTGGACCTTGCTGATCCACACCGTAACCTGTTTCCTCTGCCCGCGTGGGTTGCCTTTGCCAAGGCTTGTTGGCGTTCAATCCGGACACTGACCCCTCAGCACTCGACATCCTTTGTGGGACAGCTCACCTCCGGACTTTGGTTGACATCTCCTGGTCCCTGTGGCTGCAGAGTCAAGCATCCTATCTTCACACCTGAAGCACCTGACATCGGTGGGCATTCGTCTATCGAGCCCCTGGTCACCCTGAAGTGACCCAGACTCTGTCCCCTCTGCTTTCAGGTTCTTCTCACCTCGGATCCAGGCTTGGATTCCACCGGACACTTTTCATCTTCCCGGCAGCAGCACTTCTTCGCATCACGCCATTGAAAATGATGAGGGTTTCCGACACCACTTGACCCCTATGCACCCGGCTCCTCTGGGATAGGTAACACGGGTACCTCGGTACTCACAAGGGTGCTGGCCTTAGAACCTTCTATGTTCCAAAGGGTTTGCTTGAAGTCCTCTCCGAAGTGTCCTTAAACTGTAATTTTCCAACCGCGACTTTCTCATAGAGTTGTACGGAGCACGCGTCTGTGTTCCCACACTGCACCCGTCCTCCGAGGGCTCCCTGTGTCACTCCTTTGGGTGGTTCCTTGGGGTCCCAGCGATTCTACATGCTCTAGGCACTGTGTCTAGTGAAGTCGTTGTTGTTATACCATTTTTTAGTATATGGTTCGGTCTCCCCTGGAGCCCGCTGTGTATTGTGCTATTTACTGCCGTTCTATTGATTAAGTATTGTGTGCTTTATGTTCTAATCTCACATAGAGATTAGTAGAGAGTGTTTAGTAATAAATACATATTTTTTATATAACACTTGTGTGGTTCTCCTTTCATTTGATCACTCAGGAGGTTCTGTTCTGGTGAAACAAGCTGCTTTACATTCCTTCAAGACTTAAGCCTGAAGGCTGCTCTCCATAGCTACCACTAGGATAGCTTTCATAAAGGTTATCTTTGACCTAATCACCATAAGGGTCGTTTGGACTGGTGCAAGGTGCCCACTTTAATTAGTGGACAGCATATACCAGGCCAACTTCTCACATTGGTGTGCAGCGGTTGGGATTCAAGCTTGCTATTGTTTTACCAGATAAATCTCATTGAGTGATTAACTGAAAACCACTAAAAGTATTAGGTACATATAATACATCAAGATTAGAATAAAGTAAGTTCTACTGAACTTGGAGTTGGGTAAGTCAAGGGTCTAGCACACCCTTTCTCCAACTCAAGAGAGTTTAGTCTCCACTAGGTTAGGTAGGTGCCTACACCACATAACACTAGTATGTCTTCTAGAGGAGAAGCCAGTGGCTCTCTGCCAACTAGGTATGACCATCTCACATTCCAAGAATTGAGAAATATGTGTACATCTAGGAAGCTGAGGACAGGGAGAAGTGCAAGCACCCATTTCTCATAGAGATGTTGCTCTTAGATGACCTCAGAAAGACCCCAGGGTCTGATGAAGTAGAAAGAGTGGGTGGGACAGGCGATGAGGAAAGAGCAGGAAGTGAACACTTCTTTGATCTGGTCTCAAACCCTGGCCAGGGGGATCAAAATGATTCCAACCTAGAAAATCCAACTCTTCCTTCAGGTGGGGGAGAAGGCCCCAGTGGCTCTCTCTTTACTCCACCAGGAGTTTGCCTAGAAGATCCAGAACTCCCTCTGTGGAGTCTAATCATTCAGGTACTTCTGTAGGGACCTCTGTATCTAATAGGAGAGAATCCTCTTATGATAAGAAGTGCCAATTACTAGAGATTGAGAGAATCAAGCTCAGGCTCAAGAAAGAGCAATTGGCCCTAGACAGGGAATCCCTAGAGCTCCAGAGAGCAACCAGAAGATTGGGACTAGAGTCCCATGGTGGCAGCAACAGTGTCCCTAGAACTAGAGAGTATTCTCATGATCATAGGAACCTGAACAAGATAGTCCCTCCCTATCAGAGTGGGGATGACATCCACAAATGGATAACTGCACTAGAGAGGGCCTGTAAAGTACAGAGGGTCCCTCAGGAGCAGTGGGCAGCTATCTTGTGGCTCTCCTTTGCTGACAAAGGTAGAGATAAGCTCCTCACTGTTAGAGAAGAGGATGCTGACAATTACACAGTCTTGAAGAGTGCTCTCATTGATGGGTTTGGCTTAACCACTGAGCAATACAGGATTAAGTTCAGAGACACCCAGAAGGCACAGACTCAGGACTGGGTTGACTTTGTAGATTGTGCTACTAAGGCTCTGGAAGGCTGGTTACTTGGCAGTAAGGTGTGTGATTTTAAAGGATTGTACAATTTAATTATGAGGGAGCAGATCCTTAATAATTGCCAAAATCAGTTGTTGCATCAGTACCTGGTTGATTCTGATCTGACCTCTCCCCAAGAATTGGGAAAGAAGGCAGACAAATGGGTCAGAACCAGGGTGAAGCAGAAAACTCAGAACCAAGGTGGTGACTCTAAGAAGCAAGATTCTAAAACCTCAGATAAGGGTGGGGAGAAGGGTAAAGACCAGAAGTCTTCACAAGGGCCCCAAAAGTCTTCATCTGGGGGGAGTCACAATCAAACAAGGGAAAAGGCAAAAGAAACCTTGGTGTCATATCTGTAAAGAGAAGACCCATTGGACAAAAGATGTCAGTTGTCCAAGGGCCAAGGAATCTACTCCAGCCACCACTGCCCCTAAGGCAACTGTTCCCCCTAGCTCAGTTCCAAGTGGTGGTACACAGAATAAGGGTGTAGTAGGGTTGACCCTGGGATCTGAGATGGATTCTGGCCTAGTCAGAATTCCAACTCAGGCTGTGTTAGTCTGTGATGGAGGCATGGATATTGCCTCCTTATTTGTCAGTCCCAGTAATCTGGGCAAGTACAGACAACAGCCTTTGATCAATGGTAAGGAGGCCATGGCATATAGGGACACAGGTGCAAGTGTCACCATGGTGACAAAAGAACTTGTGAGCCCTGACCAGATCATACTTGAGGAGATGTACCAAGTGACCAATGCAAGCAATGTCAGGACAGACCATTCCTTGGCAGTTGTGAATTTCACCTGGGGAGGGGTAACTGGCCCTAAGAAGGTTGTGGTAAGTGCAGACCTCCCTGTAGAATGCTTATTGGGCAATGATTTGGAGACTTCAGCATGGGCTGAAGTGGAACTCAGGACACATGCAGAAATGCTGGGCATCCCTGCAGATGTGTTTGCCATGACTAGGTCACAGGCAAAAATGTCTTCCACTGAACAGGCCCTGGATCCTGGAATAATGGACCAGGTGCCTTCCAAGAGAAGGAGCAGTAGGGGTAAGGCAGTGTCTTCCCCCCGCCTCAGAGTGAGGATCAGTCTCTTGAGGGAGATGATCTTAGTCCTGAAGAAGGAACTGTCTCAGAGGAACTTGAACCTGATCAGGTTGAGTTCTTGGGGACAGGGGGCCCTTCCAGGGCAGATCTGAGCCAGGAGCAGCTGAGCTGCCCCTCTCTTGAACCCCTCAGACAGCAAGCTGCTGCTGAGGCTGCTGGGAGTGCCAGTGGGTCCCACAGGATCTACTGGGATGATGGAGACTCATACTCAGAGGGTAGAGACCCCAAACCTGGTGCAACCAGGAGGTTGGTTATACCTCTGAAGTTTAGGGGCTTCCTATTGACACTGGCACATGATATCCCATTACAGGACACTTAGGCCAAAACAAAACCTGGGACAGACTTGTTCCTCACTTTCATTGGCCTCCTATGTCAGAGGACACAAAGGAGTTTTGTCGCTCCTGTATCACTTGCTCCCTGACCTCCTCTCACAGAACCCTGATGATGGTTCAGTTGATGGTGTAGCCTTGGCAGGCAGCCTCACTGAACAGCAACAGACTGATTGTAGGAAGGTCCTCAATCAGTACAGACATATGTTTTCACTGACTCCAAGTCAGACTACCTGGTGCACCCATGAAGTGGACACAGGTGACAGTCTGCCTGTTAAAAATAAGATTTACAGGCAACCTGATCATGTCAGGGACTGTATCAGGACTGAAGTCCAGAAAATGTTGGACCTGGGAGTGATTGAGCCCTCAGATAGCCCTTGGGCTAGCCCAGTAGTCTTAGTACCAAAACCTCACACCCAGGGTGGTAAGAGAGAGATAAGGTTCTGTGTTGACTACAGGGGATTCAATGCAGTCACTAGGACTGATGCTCATCCAATTCCAAGGGCAGATTAACTTATTGATACTTTGGCCTATGCCAAATTCGTAAGTACATTTGACCTGACAGCTGGTTACTGGCAAATCAGATTAGCTGAGGAGGCTAAACCAAAAACAGCATTCTCAACCCCTAGTGGGCGCTACCAATTTGTGGTGATGCCTTTTGGCTTGAAGAATGCACCTGCCACATTTCAAAGGCTGGTGAATAAAGTTCTCACAGGTCTGGAAGCCTATAGTGCAGCTTATTTAGATGATATTGCTGTCTTTAGCTCCACCTGGGAGGATCACCTGGTCCACCTGAGAAATGTTCTGGAGGCCCTGCAGAAAGCAGGTCTCACTATCAAGGCCACCAAGTGCCAGATAGGGCAGAGTAAGGTTGTGTACCTGGGCCACCTTGTGGGTGGAGGCCAGGTTCAACCTTTGCAGAGCAAAATCCAAACCATCATGGATTGGATTGCTCCAACTACCCAGACTCATGTCAGAGCTTTCTTGGGCCTGACTGGGTACTACAGGAGGTTTGTCAAAGGATATGGCTCCATAGTGACCCCTTTGAATGACTTAACTTCCAAAAGAATGCCTAAGAAGGTTCAGTGGACAGTTATCTGTCAAAAGGCATTTGATGACCTGAAGCAGGCCATGTGCACTGCTCCCATTCTGCAAAGTCCTGATTATTCCAAGCAATTCATTGTTCAAACTGATGCATCTGAGTTGGGGGTAGGGGTTGTGTTATCACAATTGAATGAGGAGGGTCAGGATCAGCCAGTAGCTTTCATAAGCAGGAGGCTGACCCCCAGAGAGAAACGTTGGTCAGCTATTGAGAGGGAAGCCTTTGCTGTGGTTTGGGCTCTGAAGAAGCTGAGGCCATACCTGTTTGGCACTCACTTCATTGTTCAGACAGACCATAATCCCCTCTTCTGGCTAAAACAGATGAAGGGTGAAACCCCCAAACTCTTGAGGTGGTCCATTTCCCTACAGGGGATGGACTATACAGTGGAACATAGACCTGGGAGTAACCATGCCAATGCAGATGGACTCTCCAGATATTTCCACTTAGAACATGAAGACTCAACTGGTCAAGGTTAGTTTAATGTCCTTGCGTTTGGGGGGGGGGTTGTGTAGGAAAGTAGGATCTGCTTCTTATGGTTACCCCCACTTTTTGCTGATGTATAACTGTTTTTGGACTAGTCTGACTGGGATCCTGCTATCCAGGACCCCAGTCTATCTGCTTTCTCCCTTAAATTGATATGCATGAATATTATGAGGAGACTAAACAATCTTACTATGAAGTTATAATCCTAGGGGATTTTAATATTCATCAATGCTACTTAAATTGTTTTACAAATCAGGATCAGGGTGAGTTTCCCTCTCCACTTAGTCATTTTGAGCATACACCCTCAGGTTTTTTGCTTGAAGGCATCCTTGCAAATCAAAATCTATGTTGCCTTCAGCAAATAGATAGTTCGGCGCCAGTGCCAACTTATGTGGGGAATGGAAGGACAAGCACCATTGACTATATTTTACTGTCGGCTCCGTTATTTTTGTTTACTGAGGACCTAATTGTTACCTGGTCAGGCTTTAGCGACCACAATCCCCTTACTGTCGCTATATCACTCTCAATTATAGAAACTGGAGAACCTACCATTTGCTTGACAAATAAAGATATTAGCACCAAAGATCAGGCCCGTAGACTAAAGTGGGAAAAAATAGTACCAGATAACTTTTTGGAAAATTTGTATACAGTCTGTGCCCCGGAAATTGAGTCCTGTTTGGACCCAGATACACAGGGCAGTTCTATTCTGATAGACTTTGGAAAATTAACAAAACAAATACAATCTGACCTCACGGTTATGGGTGGGGTCAGACGGCCGAAGGCTGAAAGGTGGTTTGACAGTGCATGCTCAATGACCCATAAGGAGCTTGTACAGGCTCTAAAATCCACCCCCAGAGACAAAACAGAAATTAGGGATAAAAGAAAGGCCTATAGGCTAGCAGTTCAGAATAGGAAGAAGGAGTTAAAAGAACAGGCATGGGATGCCCTACAACGGGCTAGTATACTGAAAAACAGTTCCCAATTTTGGTTGGTAGTTAATAGTCCTTTCCTCTCAGAAACCCCTAATTCTAACACTGATTGTTTAATCCCAGCAGATAAATGGGTATCCCATTTTGGAAATATTTCAGTGATGCAAACTTGGGTGAAGTAAATGGGTATAGAAAAGGTGGACAAACTAGCATGCCACTGCACTTCAGTGTAGAGGAGGTCCATGAAGCAATCACATCCACAGCTGGGGGAAAGGCCCCGGGCCCAGACGGGGTCCCGGCCGATCTATACAAAGCTGACCCAGATGTGTGGGCTAGTATTTTGGCAAATGTTTTTAATGCTGCGTGTTTACAGGGATACCCAGTATCCTGGGGGAAGGCAGTTATTGTTCCCATTTTTAAAAAGGGTGTGAGAGATGAGCCCACATGTTATAGGCCGATCTCACTCTTAGATTCCGCAGCCAAAATAATGGGTAAAGTTGTATTAAATCGCCTAACTACATGGCTGGACCACCGAAATGTCATTTCCAACTTGCAATATGGTTTTAGGTCAGGTAAAGGGACCCTGGACCAATGTTTAAATCTACATTTAACAATAGGGAAGTATACACAAAAAGGGTATAATACATTTGGCGTTTATGGACCTGACACAAGCTTTTGACTGTGTCAATAGATCAAAATTGTGGTCAATCTTAAGTGATATGGATCTCGAACCGGAGCGTGTGAATTTCTTATATGCTATTCATGAGAATAATACAGCTGCTGTTAGATATAACACTTGTGGAGATCTGACATCCCCTTGGGATGTTAAGAGAGGGGTACGTCAAGGTTGTATCCTGGCTCCCCTCTTATTCACACTATACATAAACAAGTTGGGGGATTTTCTAATAACCAGTTGCAAAGACATCCCTAGGTTTGGTGAAATGATGATCCCCGCACTTTTATACGCGGATGACACAGTCATATTAGCTAGAACTGCAGTGGGCCTTCAATCACTTTTAGATGCTTTTATAGTTTTTATGGACTCCCTAGATCTTTCAACAAATTTTAAGAAATCCCATACTATGTCCATTGGCCCTGGAAAGTCCCAAAACAAGACTACATTTTATTGTAAAGGGGTTGAGTTAACAAAGGTCCCAACTTTCCCCTATTTGGGGGTACTTTTTGATGAGCGTGTGTCATGGTGCCCACAAATTACGCAAAAAAAGAATACTCATTAGAGCGACGGGGACAACATTAAATTTTGCAAAGAGATTGGGATCTAAACCCATTCCGGCCCTGATGAAGATATATAAGGAAAAATGTATCCCCATGGTAACCTATGGCAGTGACATCTGGGGACTTAAGGATGGAAAAGACATCCAACATGAGGAAGACAAGTTTTTACGTAAGATTTTGGCAGTCCCGCACTCTACCCCTGCATACATATTACATGAACAAATAGGGGTGGGATATATATCAGACCAGATAGCAGTAGCACCCTTAATGCGCTGGCTGAGAATTTGGGCAAGCCCTATCATAAATCTAAACCAAATAATAATTACTGATTGTCTAGCGTTAGACAGGGCTGATTGCATCCCCTGGTTAAAGTACCTAAGGGAACAAACAAAATGGTTAGGTTGCCCTGATTTATTTCAAAGCCCTAAACCCCTGGACAAATTCAAAATTAGAAATATTAGACAGCAGTTTATGATTAAGCGCCAGGGACTAAGGGAAGAAAAGGAGTTGGTAAAACCAATGGTGAGAGGTTATGCCACATTATCTATGCATAACCAAGTCCAACCTTACCTGTTAATCGTCGGCAACCCCTTTCATCGTTTTGTTTTAACCAGATTCCGTTTGCAAATGGTTCCCTGGCTTTTGTCGGTTCCCCAAGGCTTTTCAAAACCTGGCACTTTAAAACCTTGTCCTTGTGACAATTTCTCTGAACAGGATACCCTTAATTTTATATTTTTTGCGACTATTACGTTTCATTACGTAAGAAGTTATCCTGCCACTACTCAGAGTCTGCCATTTTTCCCAAGTAAGGCCGGCCTTACTGTACCTCCAAATGTTATCTTCCCCAATGGTCTGTTTTGGGGTTGCAAGTTTTTTAACTGGAGCCATTAGGTGCAGAAAAAAGCTGGTTTTTTAATAGTTATTATGTTTTGTTTTTTACATGTTTTTATTTCTAGGCCCACTTTGAGTCATAAACTGGGACTACAATACTTGATCAAGTTTACTCCCTCGCACTTTGCACTTTATAAAATGCTTTTACATTGTATGTACCTTAGATTTCGGTCATCCGGTTCGATTATCAGGAATGCCATCAACGAGGACTTTTCTATCTGATTGAGTTGCTCTTTCGCACTTTTGCACTTTATAAAATGTTTTGTATTGTATTATATACTAGGTTTCGGTCTACTGGTTTGATATCAGGAATATTACAAATGGGGATCCTTTTGGTATTCGATTGAGCTGGCTTTCTTGCACCTGGTATTTTATATAACGTTTTTGTACTGTATTATACCTTAGTACCCGGTTCTCTGGTGGATATTAGGAATGTTAAAACGGGGACTATTTGTATTTAAATGAATTTGCTCATTTGCACATTGTATTTTATATAATGTTTCTCTATCGTATTGTATTTTTAGGTCGTGGTCTCCGGGTTGATATCAGGAATGCTTTGGTTTTTATTTTAAATTGTGTTAATGAAATGTATTGTCGTATGATATGATCACTTTTATGACATTAAGTTGTCGAATAAAGCATTCTTGACTTGGCATGCACTTTAGGTACACTCCAGATTGGATACTGGGGTACCCTTATAAGTCCCTAGTATATGGTACACCATGTACCCAGGGCATAGGTACCCCAGATGCCTTCCATGGGCTGAAGCATGTATTATGCCACCCATGAGAGGCCATTCAAAATGACACAACAGGTCTGCTACAGCAGCCTGTGTAAGCTGCTGCTTGCACCACTTACTTAGATATAGGTTCACTATATCTCTCTAAATCACTACACTTAAAAACCTATCAGTCACCCCTATGGCAGGCCCTATCAATCCTGAAGGCAGGGTGCTGGGTTTTATGTGAGAGGGTGCCCCTGCATGAGCAGAGCCCCTCTGCAGCCTTCGGAGACCATTCTCTGGGGTTGTCAGTGATGCAGCCAGACATATAGGTTAAGTTGCATTATAACCTCGCTGTAAATGCTAACTTTAAAACTGCTGCTTAGAAACATGTCCTGTTTGGTGTCAAACACTTTGGAATCATACCACCACACCAGTAACTGGTGTGGGAGGTATGATTCCACCCTTCTAGAACCACTACTGTTGTTCATTGGTCTACCCGGTACCAGCTTTCTCGACCTGGGCAGCACAAAATGGATGCTGCCAGCCACAGACACGATTCTGCCCTCCTGCTGCTGAGCCAAGCTCGAGCAGAGGAAGGCATGACAATAGGCATCCTGTCACAGGGAGGTGTGACCACCTCCCAGACAGGGTTTAGTGTATTGGGGCTGGGTGGGTGCACTCTGAGAGTGCCAGAAAGTCTACACTGGGGGCACATTTGGTGTCCCCGTGCATAGTCCAGCTCAAACCAGTTCTGGGAGCCATTGGCTCCTGCTCTGGCGCGAAACTGGACAAAGGATATGGGTGTAGCCACCCCTCTGCCCTGCCCCTCCCCTAGGAGGGTCCACAGAATCTTTCCAACCCTCTCCCGTGGGTATAAAGTGGGATACCTGGCTACAGGACTTTAGATTTTACCTGGACAAGATTCTGCAAAGAAGAAACCAATTACTTCGACTGTCTGCATGACGCTGGATGACTGAAGAATCTCCCTTGGAGTAAAGGAGTTACTCCCCTGCAGCAGCAGGCACCTAAACGCATCTGACCAGCTTGCATCTCCAGAGCTCCTGCGGACTCCGAAGATTTTAGCAACACAGGAGGTGGGTTCTCGAAGGTCCTTGAGGTTGATCTGACCTCTCAGCGATTCTGAGACCAGTATCCCTCTTGGGGACTGTGCAACCCGAACCCCTGTGTACCGCGTACATTTGCAGAAGCATATGCTTGTTGGTGATCCCTGAGCTTGTGCTTTGGACTCCGTGTAGTCCTGACCCCAAGCAGCATTTGCACCGAAGATATCCAGCCTCCACTCACCGAGTGCTCTGTGGGCTGGTGCTTTGTGAATTCGCTCGAGGTCTCCTCGCGATCCCTTGTCCGTTGGCCTGTGGGTCCTGGCGAGGGTCACCTTGTTTGTTCTTGGGCTTCCCTGGTTGCTCCAGGCGTGACCTGACTCCCCATTGCTTGGAGAGTCTCCTGGACCTTGCTGGTCCACACCGTAACCTGTTTCCTCTGCCCGCGTGGGGTGCATTTGCCAAGGCTTGTTGGTGCTCCAGGCGGACACTGACCCCTCAGCACTCGACATCCTTTGTGGGACAGCTCACCTCCAGACTTTGGTCATCGTCGACGTCTCCTGGTCCCCGTGACTGCAGAGTCAAGCATCCTTACTTCTCACCTGAAGCACCCGACATCGGTGGGCATTCGACTACCGAGCCCCTGGTCACCTGAAGTGACCCAGACTCTGTCCCCTCTGCTTTCAGGTTCCTCTCATCTCGAATCCAGGCTTGGATTCCACCGGACACTCTTCGCCTTCCTGGCAGCAGTATGTCTTCGCAGCTCTCCATTGAAAATGACGGAGGTTTCCGACACCACTTGACCCCTATGCACCCGGCTCCTCTGGGATAGGTAACACGGGTACCTCGGTACTCACTGGTGTGTTAGCTCTAGAACCTCTTATGTTCCAAAGAGTTTGCTTGAAGTCCTCGTAGAAGTGTCCTTAAACAGTAACTTTCCAACCGCGACTTTCCCATAGAGTTGCACGGAGCACGCGGTCGTGTTGCCTCACTGCACCCGTCCTCCGTGGGCGCCCTGTGTCACTGCCTTGGGTGGTTCCTTGGGGTCCCAGCGATTCTACGTGCTCTAGGCACTGTGTCTAGTCAAGTCGTGATTGTTATACCATTTTTTAGTATATGGTTCGGTCTCCCCTGGAGCCCGCTGTGTATTGTGCTACTTACGAATGTTCTATTGATTCAATATTGTGTGCTTTATGTTCTAATCTCGTGTAGAGATTAGTAGCGAGTGTTATATTAATAAATACATATTTTTATATCACTACTGTGTGGTTCTCCTTTTATTTAGTCATTCAGGAGGTGATACTCTGGTAAAACAAGCTGCTTTACATTCCTTCAAGATTAAGCCTGAAGGCTGCTCTCTACAGCTACCACTAGGATAGCTTTCTAAAGGTTATCTTTGACCTCATACATCATATGGGTCGTGTGGACTGGTACAAGGTGCCCACTTTAATTAGTGGACAGCATATACCAGGCCACCTTCTCACAGCGCGGACCTCGTGACATCACATTGGAGGGCCCGGCCTGTCAGAAGTGTTCCATTCACAGGATTCTGCTCCTGCTGGGAAGGTGCGGACCTAGGACTGATTGTCACAACTTGCTTGCACACACACATCCATACAAACACTTGCGCAGACACTTACACAGGGGTGTCACTCCGGGGTATCTCGAATACTCATTTTGGCATATCCCCCCTATGAGCTGCGAGGTCTTACATCATCTTTAGAGAGGGCAGGAGAGGGGGGGAGTAGCCATAATCTTAAAGGACTGCTGGGACTTCGTTACCATGCATCTAGATAACTTTGAGGGAGCTGAGATCCTAGGTTTCTCCTTGAGGGAGCGGAAGGGCAGCTCTCTTTCTGGAATACTGTGCTCCTGTCCTCCGGGCACTGCGGTTTCTTTTGTGCAAACCTTCTCTGTTTGTATCTCAAATTTTGTCCTCTCACTTTTTTATTCTTTTTATTTTAATATTTGGGCGGATGAGACAGTGCAATACTCGAAGGACCGAGAGGGTTCCTGTGAAATGCTGGGAGTACAGCACCTTGTGCCTGGGCCCACCCATCAGGAGAGGCATACACTGGACCTTAGTTTTGCATAGGGAGACCGTATCTCCGTGGGGGGTGTTACTCCTCTGAGTTAGTCAGACCAGAAGGGTGGCCTTCTATATTAAGTGTCCAAAGTATTTAACTCCAGGCTGGGGTCTACAAAGCCAGTTCCTCGTAGAGCATGGGCCAAACGGGCCCACATAGTGGAAACGAATACCTCTGATCTGGGAGCATGCTTTCATAGTAAAGTGTGAGGTCGAAGACAACTACAATGCTTTACAATGGAGGATTACAGAGGCTCTAGATAAAGCAACATCGCCTTGGCATACCTAGACTTTAAAACAGGCTAATTAGCTTGTAAAAAGTTGGAGATGGCACATGTCTTATTTTGCTGAGTATAAACAACAATTAAAGTCTGCCCTAAACAGCTATAAATGTATGTGTGCAAGGCTAAAGAGGAACACTATGCCAAAGCCATTCTAAGAGCTTCAAATTGCACGAAAAAGATCTTTGATATTGCTCGTGAGTTATCTGACCCAGAATGCACTAAGCAGGCCATTAGGCCTTCTCAGACTTTTTGACACTTTATCGATTTTTTTCGATAATAAGCTCCAGAACATTATTTTACATATAAATCCTCCCAGATCCTATTCGTGCTTTTCATAGGTGGGGGATGCCACTTTGGACAAAATCATTGCAACCTGTACTAATAAATTTGAATCCTTCGAAATGTTGACTGAGGAAGTTTAGGGCAGCAGCGATGTCAATCTCTTTGGGCTCTTTACTAAACCCATTACCGCCAAAAGCCTGGAAACTGTTAGATTGGGTGTTTCCGCCACTCCTAAACATTTGCAATCAGTCTTTGAAAATGTGTCAAGTTCCATGCGCCTGGAAAAGAGCACTAATAACTCCTGTTAAACAAGCATTTGCAATGCAATAGGTCTCGCATGCACCCAAGTTTGAGCTATTGGCATTGTAAATGACAATGCCTTTATTTATGTTTTGGGTTTTAAAACATAAATAAAAGGCATTGTCATTTACAATACTAATAGCTTAAACTCTTGCAAATGCGAGACCTATTGCATTGCAATAAAGGGCCTTCTCGCCCGCTTGTTAGATTGTAAATATCAGAGGAACAGACCAGCCTGCGACGTCTTCAAAGTAGTGATAAATAGTGCAGTGAAGAAGATGTGTAAGTGTTGTAAATTACACAGACACAAAGTGTGAAGTGAGAGTTACATATGATCCGAGCTATAAACACTAATAAAGCGCTCCAACACCTTTCACTCTGTGATTACACTGTCGCGGCTCAGGAGAAAGAGTGGGGGGGCAATTTCCTGCCCTCTCCGTGATTTGAGTGTGTAGTGTGGCATTGAGTAATGTCATTGCTATCTTTGGCCTAATAAAAAACACTCCAGCTGTAGTAGGGCCCTGGCTTTAACTCCTGGTGCAGGGCGGACTGTGCTTTATGGCAGACATGGAGGGAGGGATGGTCTCGGCTACAGCTCCGGCCTCGTACAGAGCCCCTGCTATTACTAGTGAGCGAGAGGCGCCGAGGTGGTGGTATTGGTGGTGGTGGTATTGGTGGTGGTGGTATTGATGGTGGTGATATTGGTGGTGGTATTGATATTGGTGGTGGTGGTATTGGTGGTGCTGTATTGGTGGTGGTGGTATTGGTGGTGGCATTGCTGGTGGTGGTATTGGTGGTGGTGGTATTGGTGGCGGTATTGGTATTGTATTATTGGTGGTGGTGGTATTGGTGGTGGTATTGGTGGTGGTGGTATTGGTGGTGCTGGTGTTAGAATAGAAAAATTCATGCTTACGCATTGCTTTATGTAAGTTAGCATTTGCGGCACCATTTTGAGTTTAGACGCCATTTTAGATACGTGAGTGAAACTAACCTTTGCTCGTTTCTGAGAAAAGGCCCCCGTTAGGTTTCACTTCCCAGAAATGATGAAACTGTCCTCTTTAATGAATACACTGTTCATGTGCTGCATACCTTCCCACTAGATAAAGGTCCTCTCCCACTTGTCCAGTGGCGGGTGCAGGGAGAAACAACCTTGAGCTTCTGAGGTAATGCACGATATGAGGATCGAAACTTAATTTTTTTGTATTGCACTGTCTAGCTGCATCTGCTTGGAAAATTCCACTATGGGCGTGTTTTAATCCAGTTACGAATGGTATAATATGTATCTCTATGCTTTTGATTGCCAGTCCCCTCTGCAGCATTCCTAAGAGACTGGGCAGACTGTGCTCCGCTCGTGTGTATCTCAATAAACATATATTGGTTTGTATTCTTTACTGTCTGACCGACTCTTCATTTGTATGGAAGGCTGAGAGGTGGTCGTGAGTGACCCGGGTGACCCTAATCGGGGTATTTCCTACAGTTGGCGTCCGAAAAGGGACTCCTTCGGGTGAGGGACCCATCCCCTTCCGCGGACGGGGGGGGGGGGAGGTCGAGGCCATCGTCGGGTCAGACGGACGAATCAGGGATCCCTGCACAAAGAATTGAGTGGCGGGCGCTCCATTAGGGCATCCGAGCGCCGCCCCACTGCTTTCTCGCAGTGCGAGAAGCAGAAAATAAAATGGTATTTAAAGCAGAAGGCAGGGGTATGCCTGGTTGGGGGCGGGCGGGAGGGTATGCCTGGTTGGGGGCGGGCGGGTGGGTGGGTCGGGGAGGAGTGGCTTGCACCACTCTGAGTGCCCTGACTGTTTGGTCAGCCCTGGGGCCGACAAAAGCAGTCATGCGCACTCTACATTTTCTCTATGTAGGCTGCATGCAGCCTACATAGAGAAAATGGCCTCCCTACAGGACTCCACACCAATCACAACGCTGCAATTGGCTTACAGGAGGGGAGGGAGCATGCCTGTTCCTGTCCAGGAGCAGCAGAGGCGGCGTGGGACCCGGCCCAGGAGCAGAGGCGGCGCGGGACCCGTCAGGTAAGTTTTAATCATTTTTGTTTCTTTGTTTTACACCCCCCCCCGTGTATTGCGAGCCGCGACTGTTTAAATGTATCAGGAGCATGTGTTTCTAGGTGGGAGTAAACAGTTCCTAAGTGACACAGAACAAATGTGAACAGGCTGTTTGTGAAATATTTATGTTCGTTCTAATTCCAGTTTTGTAATTTGATTTGTAACCATCAACACAGTCTGTAACGGGCGATGCTTCCAGCGCTTGCGCTGACGAAGATTCTACAAGGAGCGCAGATTGGCTGGCGAATTGAACCCCGTTTTACAGGTCTTTCTAAAGTGGGGATAACCTGGGCCATGAGGACGCGGTGGCGCCAGGATAGGTTGGGGCAGGAAGTGCACCGTGCTCTCACGCAGGGCTTTAAAAAAAAAAAAAAATCCTAACTTAAATTCCTAGCATTAATTTAGTACAACAGTATTCTTCCTTGCTGCTCCCTATCTGCAAGTGCAGCCATTGTAGTTGGCGTTGTTGCCCTGCCCAGACGTTGTGGAAAATACAGGAGACATCCCCGCTCCCTTCTCACATGGAGTTTCGTTTTAATTCTTCATTCACAGATCAACATACCATTGCCTCGTCCACCCATCGCCCACTTGTTTGTTTATCAATCTACTCATGTGTTCATTCCCACGTATGAATCCATTCATCCTCACTGACGTCATTCCCCTTTCACCCATCAATGTCTGAGCTCATTCCCCTCACTCATCTACCCCTTCGCATTCTCATCTACCATGTTTTCTCATTAAAGTGCAGGATGTTAATTCCCAAACATGCTTCCGTTTTAGTGCCTGGTGTATTAGACGTCGCATTTCTCTTCTCTCACACAGAATGTTGTTATTTTACGACTTCATTTATCTGTTCATCTATGCTCGCCGCCGTTCGTTCAGACATCCTTCCTCACTGATTTGCACTTCTCTATTCACACAGACATTCACCAATTAATAAACAAAGACATTCACTCATGCAAAAGCCGACATCTTTGTTTTGTCAGGGCTTAGTTCCTTTAGCCAATCGATTGAAAGTAACACATTCACATAATGTTTGCGTGACCCAAAAACATATTTACGCTGATTTTAATTTGGTATACATACCGACTGTGTCAGATTTAACAGGTGCACGACGATGCGCAAAAGGTGCTACAGCCATTTCTCCTAGTGTGAGATACTTTTCGACATAGCAGAAAGTACTAGAATATCCTCTTATTATAATTCCTCTTGGAACGGAATTACGCAACGGCTTCTTAGCGGTCTGTATTTTAAACATTAGATACGGTTTTAAAACAGAATAGCAAATTTAATTCTTCTGCAAAGTAATACACGGCTTGCCACCAAATTTCACGAGATGTTTGCTACTAATAGGGACATCGACATTTGTGACTGAGTTACCTAAGGAAGGCATAAGGCTGAACTGCGCGCTGCATTCCATATTCATTCTGATTTTTTTTTTAAAGTGCAGATTGTGTCCCTTGGGGCAAAGTGCTTAGAAATGCGCTCATTAGTGTCGAGCTCTTCGAGATACTTTTTGAATGAGGCAAGCTTGCATTTCAGGGAGCAACCTGCAGTTCCTGAGCTCTCCGGATCAAGGTTGCGCTACAATGACAGATTGCTGTGGGAAGATTTACGCGGCCTTTTCACCCTGACTCTGCTGTCTCGCGCCACTGCGCTGCTACGTCGCATAGGCTTTGTCAATGGTTGTAAGTTGCATAAGATAAATAAGAACAAACTGCAGCATTCTCATTATTATATACAATGAAAACATAGGTGGTTCAGAGATGTGTTACAGGTGGGAAACACTTAGAGGGCCTGTTTCCGTTGGTTGTATGTGCTTGGCTTGGGGGTCATTTTGCAAGCAGACCAGTTTGAGGATTGGGCACATTTTTTATTTGATTCTAATGTTTTCTTCACACTTGTGCTTCAAAATGTTATATTTGGATCCCCCCTTTTTCAACAATTTGCAGTAAATATGTGGTGAAAAACCCACCATTTGAATCCATTTTTTTCAAAATTTTCTTGCGGGGGGAGAACCCCCCCCCCGCACCCTCCTTTTGCAGTTCAGGCTCGCTCGCTTCACTCGCTCGCTTATTACATTAGGGTACAAAATTTTTCGCCCGACCACTTTCAAAATCCACCAGCCACCACTGATGTCATGCAGAGCAGCGCATGCCCTGCCCAGGCTTGACCTAAAAAATATGAATAAACACTACGACCCCAATGTATTACATGAGAGAGCAAAGGGCCACACCTTTCCACAAAACAGAGGCATAATAAATTTGTGGGGCATCATGAACAAAGGCTTCATCACGATACAAGTTTGTTAAATTGCTGAGCAGAAGCAGGGACACAGATGTGGGCAACAAGTGAGAGCTTGTTAACCAAAGTCTGCAAAGCATATTTAGAAAGTAGGGTGTACACTGCAGGTGGAAATCTTTGTGAAAAGAGCCAACAAAAAAATGCTGGTTCTTCATTAGCAAACATTGTCACTGAAGGGGACACATTTGGAAAGCAATAATGAGTTACATTTGTGCACACGTGCTCTTTTTCACATGATCCAGCCAGGGCATGTTGGCCAAAACGAAGAATACACACGTATTGTGATACCCATGGCATGGATGAGACACAAACTCTGTCACTGAAGGACTCCACTTGGGCTACAGATACACATGGCCATTCTGACGAAAGCCAGAAAGACAAAGGTGAGATACTGACTCGTAACCCATTATCTCTACATTTGACAGCTTAGTGCCTTAGCACTTGGAATTTGGGACAGCATATATCCCCGAAGATACCATATTTCTTCTCCAAGCAACTACAGATACATCAACTACCTGGACTAAGCCCCTGAAATTTAAACATTTTTGCTGTTGGTTCCAGTGCAAAAGCTTTACACCCACATTCCCAGAATGCTGAAGCTTTTAGCACATTTTCAGAGTCTGTGTTATGGTGGTTAAAAACTGGCCAAAGAATGTAGCCATCTCTAAACAAAACTGTGAAGCTGAGTGGGACTGAAGGTTGGCTCACTAGACCCTAACTCATGAAATGTGCACACACATCCTCACCTCTGGAAGGTCTTTTGATTTACTGGCTAGTATGACAGATGACCTCCGATGAGTTGACCCTTTACCTTCAGTCTGCTACTATTTGGCACACTTCCAGTACCACTTATGCTCAATTGTCAAAACGTTTTTTTCGGTGATTAAAAACTAGGAGTTAAATGGACTTCTCTGTGTCTAGGAAAATCCCTTCAAACAAATATCTAACTCCGACAGCAACCCTTGAAGGGCAATGTCCTGGTGGAAGAAGTTGAAGTGGATGATACTACGAGTGTCAGGACACTGGTGTCAATATGTTGTCTTGTCCTCAGAGCCAGGCTCTAGGACCCAAGGTGAACCTCTGCAGTGGACACCTCTGCCTCGAGGTGGAGTCATAAAGAGGAAGGGAGGAGGCAGGGGAGGACAGAGGGCGACTGGACCACGAGGGCGCCAGACACTGAGTGTTGCTGCTGCGCTATCAGGTTGTTCATAGCTGACCTGTGAACAAAGAAGTTCATCCCTAATGCTAGAGTTTTGCACTTATTTTTCTTATGAAGAGATGCCCCTTACAACTGGTGATAAAGGTAACTCAAATTCAGATGGATACTTCTAACTGCAGATTCCTCACCTGTAGAACAATCCCAGGCATCAGACTTGATCCGGAAACTTCAAAACCTCTCATGTCACTGTTGGGGGACGCTGGCTTATTATTAATGCTGGAAATGACTTCAGGAGACATTACTGAAGCCATATAGCACCTACCCCCAGCGCTATGATGTCAGTTTCCATCCATCTTTTTTTAAGCCTTCGAGGCGAACGGATAGACTGACACCGATAGGGTAGAGCAGTGTCAAAATACAGAATCTTATTAACTCTACCTATACACATCCATCAAACGGGGAGGCAGGTGGGTCGGTTAGGAATCTACAGGTAGACAGAGTATCCACCAGAAAGATTGTTACTGCAGATAAGTACATTTTTCTTCTGGTGGATTTTTCTACCTGTAGATTCCTCGCATGTAGAACAGATTTTATAGCAATGCCATGCCCCTAGAGAGAGGGTTGATGGATGGCTATGCAAGGAAGTCCTGCAAAGCAGATCTGGCAAAGTGGCCACCCCAATGCAGATCGGAATACATGCGGTAGTGCTTGGAAAAGGTGTGTAGGGACGCCCATGTTGCCACCTTGTACATCTCTACAATAGGAACACCTCTAGCAAGGGCAGACATGGTGTATTTGGCCCTAGTGGAATGGGATCTGATCCCTTCTGTAGGGTCTTCTTGGCCAAAGCATAGCAGGCCTTAATGCAGAGGATGATCTATCTCAAAAGGGTTCTTTTCTGCACAGCTTTCCCTTTTTTGGCACCACAGTACCTGGCAAAAAGCTGGTTACCCAGGTCGCTGAGCCCTCTGAGCCTTATCTAATAAGAAAGGTAAACCACCCATAGAAAATAGAAGACAGCGAAGTCTCATGAGACATGCACGTTTTCACCCAAGCTGGCAAGCAAGAAAAGACGAATCGCCTTTAGAAATAACCAGAAACGTGAGAGCACCAGCGCTAGAGAAAATAAGGGGGACTGAGCCAGCGGTGGCCGTCTTTGAATCAGGTAAGCCCCATAAAAATGACTGGAGGGTGCCATTGCTGAGTCAGGCAGCACAGTCAAACTATCAAAATTCAGGCAAGAGAAGCCAAAATGAGTCTGGCCAACATCAGACTGAAATAAAATTTAAATACTTACCAAATAGCAAATGCAAAGAACGACAAGAAGTCCATCACGGGGGACAGGAGAGCAATAATCATGTCTGCTGACAGCAAATTGGAGAAAGGCTCCTCAGCATATCTTCGAGCCCCAGAGCCATTCGTTATCACCTCGCGCAGCAATCTGGGAGCCAAGTAGAAAGAATTGCTCGATGACCTAGACAATTTCCTAGAAGCTAGAGGAGAGAAGGATGAAGCCCAGATACTACTCACCATGAAGAACCTAGTAGGTAGAGACAAAATAATTAAAGATCTCCCTGCTGCATAATCGTCAAACTACAACAGAGTGCGCAAAGTGCTCAATAGTAAATTTCTTCCCAAAAAATATCTAGACTATGAGAGATAGTCCTTCAATCTCACCTCGCAGGAAAGAGAGGAGCCAGTGGACGAATATATCACACAGCTCTGACTAGTTCAATTCTGCAATATTGACAAGTTCAATCATTAAGATGCCATTTGGTTATGCATCACAAAAGGATGTTAATCTGAATTCCTAAGGCAGAAACTACTGAAGAAAAGCTGCACTCTAGAACAAATACAGGAAATGACCCACATCAATGATCAAGGGAAACTACAAGCGAAAAGATTTAAGCTAGTAAGGCAGAGAAGAGACAGCTAGCATTTCGTTCCCACGACAGATAACTCAAAAGAACGACCCAAGATCGCTATAGAAAATCAAGATACCAAGATCACTACCATGATCATCATTATCGTGATTACAAAGCCAAAAGCTCGAGCTAGAGATAACAGCACAACAAGAAAAAGAGTGTTATTGATGTGGACAGCACTATCCACATGAAAGTAAATGCCCAGCGATGGGACACACATGTCGCCGGTATGGCAAGTGCAACCATTACGAATTGTCTATAGACCCGACCAAGATGACAGAAATGACCCCTCAAAATACCTCATCAAAGACCAGAAGCATCACCATGCCAGAGCGGTAAGATACAGAAGTAGCAGTTCGTTCACATCACCTGCTACTTCTAGGGCAACCTCCGTCTCCCAACAATGTCGGTCAACGCTAAAAAGCTATCTTTTGCAGAAGCAAATCCTCATACTCCAGGGACAGTGAGGAGTTTGTATTCATAGTCACTACATGACAAGAACAGAAAGGCAAGTGTTCCACATGGCCACATTCGTCATCGACAGTGGGGCGTCCCTCAGCTACATCTGTGCCACTGAATACCACAAGATGAAGCCCCAAAAAAGACCACACCATGGATGTTAGGGTCTTCACTTGGATAGCCCAAAAGCCACCGCCATGCCTTGGTAAGTTCAAGACAGCACTCGTCTCAGAAACCAACAATAGAGACCGATGTGCATGTCATGGACAGCCCCGTTCCAGCAGCATGCCTACTCAGTTTCTGCAGAGCTGAACAACTGAAACTACTCCCCATCCTGTACACCATTCAAGATGACATACCACTGACTTTTCAACACCGCAAGTTGTTCACTGGCCGGGGCAAAATGAAAAACAATCAAGTAAAACTACCCATAGATTAAACCATCAAACCTGTTGCTCGACATCATTACAAGATACCATTCCATCTTTAACAGGCTGTTGAGGACGAAATTCACGATCTCCTCAGCACATACTTAAACGAGAAATCCACAGCACAGGACCAACTCAGTTCTCCTTTAGTAATAGTACCAAAGAGAAACTATGCTGGAAAATTGAGACTATGTGTTGACATGAGGCAACCCAACATGGTGATAGAGAGGGAATGACATCCCTGTCATCACATCAATGATATGATCCCACTGCTCAATGGAGTAAAGATCTTCTCAAAACTAGAACAAAGGATATCATCAATTTGAATTTCACAAAGACTCTCAATAGATCCCCATATCCAGCATGCACCTCAGATTGTTCAGATACTAAAGACTCAGTTTCGATGTGTCACCCACGGCAGAAATCTTCTAGGAAGCCATCTGAAGATTTATCAGATACTTCATAAATGCCATTAACTACAGCGACAAAAACAAACAAAAAAACAGATGATGGACGGAATGCAGAACAATCCAAATATTCACCCCCAGTCACAAATCTGGGTTTAATCCATTGTTTTTTTGCTCACCATGCCACCCTAGCTTGGACCAAGCCATATGCAAATCAGTCTTGATCCTGCTCCTCATGGGAACAGTCCAGCCCGAACTGCCAAGCCAGGTCCTCCCTGGACCGGAAACAAGCATCCTGAAACCGGTTTTGGGGTATCACCATTCATTAGCCAGGTTGGCTTGAATCCAGTGGCACATTGAGCATGAGACCCTGTGACTGTGACTGGAGGTGAATAGTTGCATTGTTCAGCATTCTGTCCATCATCTGTTCTTTTGGCTTTTGTCGCCATAAGTGGGAAGGATATGCCCAGATGTAGGTCCCATGCTCGCTGTGAAACTGGATTCATGCTAGCCTGGCTGATGAGGGGTGATGCCCCGAAACCGGTCTGGTTCAGGGAGGACCTGGCCTGGCAGTTCAGGCTGGACTGTTCTCAAGAGGAGCAGGGTCAAGACTGATTTGCATATGGCTGGGTCCCAACTGGGGTGGCGTGGTGAGCAAAAAAAAAATGATGGATTAAACCCAGATCTCTGTGATTGGGGGTGAAGGTTTGCATTGTTCAGCTTTCCGTCCATCATCTGTTCTTTTTGCTTTTAACTACAGCAACAACATTCTTGCTGTTGGAGAAATGAGGGAGCAGTATGATACGATCCTGAAATGTCTCTTCCACGCACTACAAGAGGCCAAACTAATACTCACTGCTGACATGTGCAATTTCCACAAGGGTCCCCTTAAATTTCACAGACTTCTCAGACAAAGGCATAAACCTGACCCAGACAAAATGAAAGCACTAAACAGCACCCTATCACCTCGGGATATCAGTGAGATTCGATTGTTTTCTAAGAATGGTCATGCGCAGCTCAGGATATTTCAAGGACCATGCCACCATCAGTGCACCAGATAAAATATCTTTCAAAACGGGGCAGAAGCTTCAAGTGGACAGCTGAATGCGTACATGCATTTCAGACCATCAAAAAGAAAGTCAGTGGTGTGGAGAACATGACATACTACGCACAGAAATCACTATAGATGCCAGTCCTGTTGGACTTGGCGCCATCCTAGCTCAACATGAATGAGTTGATGAGAAGCTGTAACCCTCGGCGGAGTTGGCGTAGTGCCACTACGCGGAGTTCCACGAAGTTATGAAAAAAATCCTTGGAACAGGAGTCCAAGTCCTGCGGCCAGCCGAGGGTCCGTGGGCCCGGGACAGGGGTCCCTGATGCCCGGGGAGGCTCCCCCCCTCCCCGGCCTAGCTGGGTTCAGAAGCGGGGACCGGTTCCGGGGCCTGGGTTCCGGCGGGCCCTGGGGGTGCGGGAGCCCACGTACTGTGGCCAGTCGAGGGTCTGGGTGCCAGTCACAGGGTTCCATTGGGCCAGGGCAGGCCTCCCCCGCTTCGCCTGCGTGTCAAGGTGCCTGCGGGCCCCAGGGTCAGAGTTCCGTCGGGGGGGTCCCCCCCCTCGCAGCCCCGTGCCCGAGACCCTGCTAAGGGCTCTGATGAGCCCCCAGGAAGCAGAGCCCCCGAGCCCTCCAAAGGGCAAGCGGGAGCCCTCCGCGAAGGCTCGAGGTGGGCAGATTGGCGTCCTTTGGGCCCGGCCATCTGGTCGCGCCTTTCCCCTCGGCCATCTGGTCGCGCGCAATGCTTTCCAATGAGGCGACCAGATGGCCGGGCCGGCCTGGAAGTCCCGATGAGGGCTCGCCCGCCTCCCCGATCCCAGCCAGGGCTCCAGGAGGTCGGGCGCCTCCTTGACCAGATGGGCTAGGCCCGGACAACACCTCCCCACTGCCCGGGGCTCCCTCCTCCGGCCCGCGCGTGCAGCAAAGTGCCCGGGACGTGCTCCATCGGTCCTGGGCAGTCCTCCCCTGGGCATCTGGGCCCGAGAGCTCTGGCCAGGTGCTCCCACCCCGGGCTCCGTCCCACGCCGGCCTTCCCCAGCTTGGCTGGGTTCAGGAGCATAGGCCGGGGCCCTTGGTGGCCCGACGCAGGACCGTGGATTCCTCCCCCGTGTGGCCTGGCCCGGGACCGCCGGGCGGGTCCAGGGATGGGTTAAGCTCCGCCATGGGCCCGGGTCAGAGGTCTGCCGGGGACCCCCATTCTCAGCCCTGGGGTCTACGAGCCCCCGGGATGCAGAGCCCCCGAGCCCTGCATGGGCAGGTGGGAGCCCTCTGGTGACGGCTCGGGCGGGCAGATTGCCGTCCTTCGGGCCCAGCCATCTGGTCGCGCCTTTCCCCTCGGCCATCTGGTGGCATGCAATGTTTTCCAATGGGGCGACCAGATGGCCGGGCCGGCCTGGAAGTCCCGATGAGGGCTCGCCCGCCTCCCCGATCCCATCCAGGGCTCCTGGAGGTCGGGCGCCCCGTTCCCTGGGTCCCCTCCATCACTCGGTGCGCACGGGTTACCAGAAAGAAGGGTAGCTTTCCTCCGGATTACTAGGGACAGAGTATGCCGGAACCGCTCCCGGGCTGGCAGTTCTCAGCAGGGGACCAGATGGACTAGGCCCAGACAACACCTCCCCACTGCCCGGGGCTCCCTCCTCCGGCCCGCCGCGCGGCAAAGTGCCCGGCACGGGCTCCATCGGTCCTGGGCAGTCCTTCCCTGGGTGTCCGGGCCCGAGAGCTCTGGACGGGTGCTCCCACACCGGGCTCCGTCCCACGCCCTGTGCCCGGGCGGGCCTTCCCCAGCTTGGCTGGGTTCAGGAGCATAGGCCGGGGCCCTTGGTGGCCTGACGCAGGCCCGTGGAGGCCTCCCCCGCGCAGCCTGGCCCGGGACCGCCGGTCGGGTCCAGGGATGGGTTAAGCTCCGTCATGGGCCCAGGTCGGAGGTCCGCTGGGGACCCCCATTCTCAGCCCCGGGCCTGAGGCCCAGCTGGGGTCTCCGAGCCCACGGGACGCAGAGCCCCCGAGCCCTGCATGGGCAGATGGGAGCCCTCCGGTGACTGCTCGGGGCAGGCAGATTGGCGTCCTTCTGGTACGGCCATCTGGTCGCGCCTTTCCCCTCTGCCATCTGGTCGCGCGCAATGCATTCCAATGGGGCGACCAGATGGCCGGGCTGGCCTGGAAGTCCCGAAGAGGGCTCGTTTGCCTCCCCGATCCCAGCCAGGGCTCCAGGAGGTCGGGCGCATCCGCGCCTTGGGACCCCTCAGTCTCGCGGTACGCACAGGTTACCAGAAAGGGGGGTACCCTTCCTCCGGATTACTAGGGACAGGGAAACCCCTCTCGGCCTAGCGGTCCTCTACCAGCAGCCGGATGGGCCACGACGCCCCCCCCAGCCCGGGGCTCCGTATC